>CM051506.1:6621674-6772139 GCA_028031935.1 Paedocypris micromegethes
AGACAGACAGACAGACAGACAGACAGTCAGACAGACAGACAGACAGACAGTCAGTCAGACAGACAGACAGACAGACAGATAGATACGTATTTTGGTAGATAAATAGACGGATGGAAGGATAGATGGTAGATAACTTAAATGACTTGATTAAAGAAACACTTTGATTTATAATAATTCCAGCAATAAAAAAGGTCAAGCTGGTCAGATTGAGAATCAGCATTTACACATATTCAACCAAAAGTCCAGTTTTCATGGCCACGTTCAGCGTTGGGAATCCTCACCAATTCATCAGGGAATCGATCTTCAATCACAGCGCAGCGCGGACTTTTCTCATTTCCAGTTTTCCGATACGCTTTCCTCCTCGCTGTCTTTCCTCGGTATCCATCGGGCCGACTGTGCAGTCTTCTGTGTCAGCTTAATAAAGCCATTCTGTTGGGCCGTGTTCTGGCTCTTGTACTCAGCAGAGTGCTGCTTATTGACATTTTTTCCATCGGACTTTTCTCACTGCATGGGCAAGACCTATAAAGCTCATTGACGGACTGTGTTAGACCTGTTATTGCTCACTCTCTTCTTTCTCTCTCTTTATTTTTTTTTTCCTCCTTCCCCTCCATTCTGGAGTTCCTTGCCACAACAGCTCAGTATTACCCTCAATCTTTCTGAAGTACTCAACGTGAGTGAGAGAAATCTGAGTGTGAAGGGGGAAGCAGACCATTAGAGCTAAAGGATAAGCAAGCCCTTGGAGAGTTCTTTTGTCCTTTGCTACGGAGGAGGGCTGTTTGTGCTACTATTGTTGCTTTTCCCCTTGATTTCATCTGGAAAGTATCATTACCGAACAAGAGGCTCTTCTGAGCGGTTCGGGTCCGTCTCTCCAAACACTGTGTTCCACGAGTGTTTGTGAAGCTCTGAAAGAGACGCTTGAGATCATTGACGCCCGGCGATTCATCAGCCCCTATTCAACCCACAAATAGATTTGTATGATTCCTACTGTCAAATTACGCGTTCGTTTGGTTTAATTGCCCCCCTCCATGAAAAATGAAACACTTCTAGGGACGATTCATTTTATCGTGTGTAAACTCATACTTATTAAGCAATTTGTTAAATTCTTCATTTTAGAATCCCAGAGTTGCATTTCAATGTGTTTATATTTATATAAATAGTTTTAGCGGAATCAATAATTATGTCAGATAAATAAACACTTGTATTAAGCAATATTTATTACTTTCATTATAGTCATTTTTAGTATATGTTTGTAATGTTTATTATTATTGTTACTATTATTATTATTATTATTATTATTATTATTATTATTATTATTATTATTATTATTATTATTATTGTTATTATTATATATTTGGTTATCTTTGTGAAAACATTTATTTTCATAAAACATAAAACACCCAATTACCTATTAATTTATAATTTATTTTTAGTACATTCAAGCATGTTCTATAAATATATAATTTTATATTTAATATATTTATATCATATTTATATTTAAATGATATACATTTTTAGAATACACTGCAGTAGAATAGAATGCTGTAGAATAGAATATAATACAATATTATTTAGACTTGTTTTTTTATCCTACAAAGGGAAAATCTCTAATAAAAAGTTTTAGTTTACACGTTTACATTTATAACTTAAAATATAGCTTTGATAGATACATTACTTTTTTTCTATATTTTTAAATGTTTTTTTTTTCAGCAATTTCAGACTTTTAGTTTAGAAATGAATCAGTTTTTTTTTCTTTTACATTTTGTGCGAGTGAGAATAATGGCCGGGGTGTCTTTCTCATGAGCACATATTTGCATTATATGTGTATGTGATAGAATGTGTGCCAGCATTGCCCAAAAGCACTGGAGAAGCTTCTTTTAATGACCTGCTCGGGGCCGATGGCTGAAGGGAAAGAGCTTCCAAAACAAGTGAGCCATCATTAAGGTCAGCGTCACCAAGAAGTGCAACACGGAGAGCCATTCCATGCCCTGATTTCTTCTTCTTTTCTTTCTCTTTTCCGCTAATTCGACTGTTTGCACCGGCTACATCAGTTGTCATTGCTTGTTGGTAATTTAGGAATAATTGAAGAGCTCTTGGTGATTATTCTATCTGACATAATCTGTATTTCACAGTATGGTGACGCTCTTAGTTTCTGGCTGAGATGATTAGGTGACAAGGTTAATGCTTTTTTTTTTTTCGTGTGTGTTGTATCATATCTAATCAAAGCATTTTTTTCCTGGATGTTATTCCCTCTATCTGTAGTTGTAATCCTCTTTAGTGTCTTTCTGTCCAGTTTCTTGTCCAGGAAATCTTGTTGGGCTTCACTCAGTGGCCGGACTAATGGGACACGAGCAGACTTTGTGAAACGCTTAAGTGTTCCAGTCTGAGCGGATAGTGCAACTGTTAATATCATTAGATTTCCAGAGCGTTTGCAACACAGATTCTATTTCTTAAATGAGCTCTGGTCTGCGCGTTATGGATGTATTGACTGCGGGAATGAGGGGAAGATTAGTGGTGTATCCAGGAATCCTCTCAGTGTAACAAGAGCCTAATCTCTTAATTGTCTGGTTCTTTTTCAAACACTCAACAAGCATTAACAAAATGAGAGTTGCCTTTTTTTTTCTTTTTTCTTCTTCTTCTTCTTCACTCTTTTTTTGAGGGTTAAATATGATTGATTAGTTCAGGAAAAGATGTGCATCAGTGCATGTAGAAATCCAGCTCAATTCTGGTGGTTCTCAACTGGTGGATTTCAAATCGGTTTTAAAGAATATTTTTTTAATATGTGAATAATTATACAATAATTAATGATATTTAAAACATTTATTTTGTAACAAAATATTTGTAATAAAATTGTAATACTTCAATTGATGTTGCTATGGTATTGTTATTCTAAATGTTATATAATATTATTTAAATAAAAAAAATTTATATTATATACATCTTATTGTTATTAAACAAATGATTATTATGATTGTTGTTGTTGTTGTTAAATTATGTTTTTGAAATACATATGTCAATTTTTTATTTATGTCTTATTGTTGTTTCTTACTGTATTCATCATTATAGAGCAATTATAGAACTTAATGTGTTTGTTATTGATGTATAAAGTCACAATAGTTCTAATTAGATCAAATGTAGAGGTTTTAAACATCCTTTCGGTTCATATTCTTTCGCTTCTTGCCCATGCGTTTCATTTGCTTTGGTTTAAGCTTTCAAATTTTGGCCTTTTTCGAAATCATATTTTTTTTTTGCAAACCGCTTGAGAACCACAGCTCAACAGAATCTCCGGAATTGAAGCTCGTAGGAGAGAAGGACGGACTGCGTTTCCCACCGAGCATGGAGCCGATGCCTTGCCTTTCTCCGTCCCTGCTCGCACCACCTTTTGCATGGTTCTGTATTGCAAAACTGCGTTTTGACAGATCTCATTTTCCCTCCCCTCGGCTCGCTCCAGATGATTGACTTGTAATTACTGTAGGGAGGTGCTGTATTTGGTGTGTAATGTGTTACTCTAATTTGTATGTCTCTGTTGACAGATTCCCGGACAGCCGATGAGTTGTGATTCCGACCAGCTCCGGGTAAGAGTCGTCTCTGTACGTATCCGTGTTCTTCCGCACTGTTGTCCTGCTTTTTAATTTCGTTGGTATCGACCATTTAATTAATCTGTGCAATTGAGCATGGCCATCGTCAAACTGTGATCCGTTCATGCAAAGGAAGAAAAACACTCACATGATGGTTCTCGAATGATTTCTTTTTTTTTTTTTTTATGTAACCATCATGTTCATTTTACAAGCCCGGACCATCATGATATTAAATCAATAGGCAAAAAAAGCCCCTCTTTCATTTTATTCTCCTATAAAAACAGTTATTCCCATACACACTGGTGTGTTCGTATTAAAAATACAACAAAGCTTACCTTGCGTTCTCATGAAACTTTAATAGCGTCTCTCAAACCCTCCTGCTCGCTCACTGGCCTGAAAAGCCAGAGGAATAAAGGTGTCAGCTTCTCTGCTGATGAAGATCCTCCCAAAGATCTTCATCATCTTCACGTTCTCCAAAGGGTGAGCATGTGCTTTAAGCTCCAAATGCCCACCAAATGTTCCGCAGGCCCGTGGAATCCTGGGAGATACGCGTGCGGCCGCTGTAATTCATCATGGTTTGTTGAAGGGGTTTTAGTCTGATAGGGCTGATATGATTAATGCTCAGACCTTCCTGCTTATACACACCCATCACTCTAATTTTTTGATTATCGTTTTTTTTTTTTTTTTTTCCTTATCGTTTACAGCATAAAGCAAATGCGGACGAGCTAATTCTGAAGATAGATCCAAAGAGCTCAACGCTGATTTAATGGTTTAACTGTGTCCGTCTGTTTGAGGAACCTTCCTCATTTTGGACCAGATGAGATGGATTATGGATAGTGTTACGATTTAGAAACACTTGTTTGTCAGGTTTTTTGTTGTTTGTTGATACAAAGTTGCTACTTTTGAGCTCTGGTTTATCTATTGAAACGACTGTATATTGCTTGTGTTCGAGTCAAATACACATAGATTGATTTTCTTACATGCATAAAGTATTAATAAGCATGTTTAATGACTCTAGTGCGTGAACCCCATCACACCAGTGGTTTTGTGGATTTCCTCGTACTGTTTTCTATATTTTACGGCGGTTTTCTGTCAGATTGGCCTGGATCTTTCTCGCATCGTTTCATCTGGAAGGAACTTTTTCATCTTACAAATGCGAGCTCAGTAATTGCACATTCCACTCGAAAGAACCGAACGTTCTCCTTCTAAATTTAGTGTGAATGATCCGCGGGATAGAAACGCACCTGTCATGACACACTTTATTAATGAAGCCGTTGCGGCGCTTAACTACAGTAAACAGCCGCCATCACACTAATGAAATCAATGCGAGATGGACAGATTCATCCTGCTCCGGCTTTTGATTTTTTTCCCCATACGCTTTTTCATTGCAGCTTTCAATTTTTTCTCGTTTTAATTATAGTTTAACGTACATACAAACATACACATGCAAAACGCATAACATATACGTACAGTGAAATTAATGTAGTATATTTTATTTAGTATGGGTTTATTTATCGATCCAATTTTCTATCGATCTATCTATCTATCTATCTATCTATCTATCTATCTATCTATCTATCTATCTATCTATCTATCTATCTATCTATCTATCTATCTATCTGCTACGTTGCTATCAACGTCTCTCTATCTCTTTCTCTATCTATCTGTCTGTCTGTTTATCTATCTATCTACCTCTCTATCCATCTATCTATTTATTCAGTATATATACTGTATCTAACATTTTAATATTTATAATTATGGCATTACGTTTTATATTTAATAATAATGTTTATTTAATATTAGTTTTTTTTTAATTTGACAATAAAATATATATTTATAACATTTTAAAATAAATATTATAATGTGCAACAGTATAATATGCTGTACAAAATTTCCGGAGCTGTTTGGATAAAATTGTGTTGGTTTGTCTTTCCTCTTTGGTGCGTTTCAGGCGTTTTTTCTGCAGTGATGTGCAGTGACGCTGGTTAGTTGTAGGAGCAGTAGCACGTTTGAGTCAGCAGATGGCTGTAGAAAAGTGCTGTGTGGAGTTACAGTGCTCAGGCCTTGGAGCGAGCATATGCTGCTTTTATCTCCAGCACATCCAGAGGAAGAGGGGAAAAAAAACCATCTCCACTGCGGGAGTCAGGTTCACGCTCCATGTTAAGAGCAAGACATGCTGCTTTCTAGCTCTTTATCATAGTTCACGTCAGTTTTTTCTTGCTTTTTAATTTCAGTCTGACGTTCAGCAGACGTTCAGGCTATTTTTAATATCTGACTTCTGTCACATTCTGGAACATTCGGGCTATTTTTAATATCGTTTTGGTTTTTCAGTTCTTTTTACCTTCACGTTCAGGACTAGACGTCAGTCGTTCCATCTCACACTGATGTTTCCCTCTGTGCGTCTGCTTCTGGACAACGGCGTCTTTTAAGATCTTAGGAGCGTTTTGCTGAGGAGAAATGCTATTTTGAGTGAAAGATCTGCTCTGGATGTTGCTATCAGCTCTGTGCATTACCGTAACACGTAGCGTTCTGGAGGAGCCTGCTCTAGAGAAACCTACACCATCACCCCCTCCTCCCCACTTCCTTATGCTCTCTCTCTCCCTCTCTCTCTCTCTCTCTCTCTTCCTCTCGCTCTATTTTCTCTGGCACTTTGAGTGCACAGTTGTACTGGACTTCCTTGGTGCACGGATCTTCTCATTAAATAGATACATCAGGAACTGGTGCCTAAGCAGGGGTTGTCAGTGAAAGGGCGAGAAGGACCGAGTGGGGAAAGGAAAGAAAGAAGTGAACAAAAAAAAAAAAAAAGAAAGAAGAGCAAGAACAAGACTACTGGAAGCATCAGGAACCTTGTGAAGTAGCTTCTTCTTCCTCCACGTGTCAGTTTTAATAAGCTCTATTATAGTGAGATCATCCATTATACAGAAGGACTGTGAGACTGAGAGAGTGGAAACAAGACGATTTTAGTCGGCTTTTGCGTAGAAGTTAAAAGAAGATAACTAAGGAGGCGCTTTTTTTTTTCTCTTCGTCTTTTTCTGCCATTGCCGGAGAGCTCCTGACTTCTCGGTCAAGATGATGATGTACTTGTGGGTAGGTAACAAACGCCTCATCCGTGTCTGGCTTTCTGTGCGATGTGGTGCTGGTGTGTTTTGACGCGGCGAATAATCCGAGCTTGTTTGTAGTCGATGGCGACAGGACTGAAATCAGTCCAGCACGCAAACAGAAAAGGCACTTTCGATAGCAGTCGGCGCTCGACATGGATTTACATGCAACTAGGCAAACATTTGTCAGAGCTTAAGCAAAGCTGCAGTGGTGTTTGCTTAATCAGTCGTTTAAAGTTCCATCCCTCGTCCGTGGCGTGCTGGGCTCCAGCGTCAGAGAAGCCACGCGTGACACCTTGATTCATAACTGCGGGGTTAAAGCGAAGGAAGTGGTGTTGGAGAGCTGTGCGCGGCCTGCTCATTATCTGTCTCTTCACCTGCCATTATCACTCAAAATCGCTCCGAGCTGAGGAAATTCCGCCGCACTTAATTGCTCGCGGAATAAATTTCCAGCGCCCTGATGACTTCTTCACTGCGAGGGTTTATCAGGAAATTAATCTCATTTGAACGAATCTCCGACTGATGAGCAGTTCAAGTTAAAACAGAAATAAGGAGCCAATTTGGGGTTTGTCAGCTGAGCGTTTCTTGGCTGTTCCACGTTTATTACTACACACTGCTTTTCATAGAGTTTGTGATAATAGCCAAATATTGTTACTTAATATTTAATAATTAAGCAACATTTTCGTTTTTTGTTGAATGCATTCATTTTTAAACATTATCCATTGATAGTATCCATGTTCATTTATTGTAATTATACATATATGCATTTTTTTGTCATTGATGAATTGTATTGTGTCAATAATTTGTCATCTATTACTTTATCCAAAGCGAGTTACATATCATCACATTTTTCCATCACCAGCGCTCTACAGACTGAGCCACTGGGAATGCTATTCATATATTTGCAGAGGTGTAAATGTGTTTATATAATTTTTAGTGTGCATTGTTATACTATTGACGACTGAATTCATGTAAATGACTCAACATTCAGAAAAATACTGAATCAACAAACTCGATGAACACGTCAGACAATCCCGAGTCACGTGAAGCTAATAGTCGCGCAGCTACAGCAAACAAATGTTCTATATTAAGACAAAGAGTATTGAATGTTTAATTGGAGCACAGACGGTCTGGAAGGAATAAGCTTTGTAGAAAAATTCAAGGATGAAATTCCCCTGGAGAGGCAGAGACGACGGCTGCGTATGAAAGTGTACAGCTCTCGCTAAATATTTCATTCGCGGCGTTTATGTTGACTTCAGCCTCGAAAGGCGCGTCTGGGCGTGAACCGCACGGAAGAGTTAAACATCACAAACTTCCACGTTTAACGATTTTTGAAATGTGTTCAAATTAGTATGATGAGAATGTTTTGTCGTTGGCAAGGAAGTTGTGAGCGCAGTGTGACGTCTGAAGGCCTGATGGTGTGACAGCAGCAGCGATGCATTCTGGGTAATGCACTTTTTCTTCTAGGACGCCTGTGGTAACTATGTGACAATCCCGTTTTAGACTTGGTAAATTTCTTGCTGTTGTTATACTGCTCCTGGTCCTGGGAATAACTGCGGGAGACTTGCTGCTTTCATCGTCTCGTTTTAAAAGCTGTTTATCGACTCTAGAGTGGAAATGGAAAGGAAGCAGTTAAGCGGAGAAGAGAGTGAGGTGAACATCAGGCTGGGTTCAGGCTGAAGTTATTGTCTTTCTTCCGATTCGGACGCTGACTGCTGGAGAAACTGCTGGAGATGCACTTCTAGCCCCTTGTCAGAGTTGTCTTTCAATACCTGCTCTGAAAGCAGTTTATTCAATTGATTGATAAAGGTTGCCGTCCGATACTGGGGCCACAGGGACGGTGCTGATGGGAGCGCAGCGGATGGAGGGCCGTAGTAATCCTGACAGTCAACACCTTTTTTTATTCTCATCCTCACACCGAGAAGCCAAAGAAAGAGTTATAACACTTCACATTTATCACAAATGTCAGCCCAAAAAAATTCCCAGAATTCCCACAAGTGCATTAGGATTTCTGGCTTGTTTTGAACTTGATTTTATTTATTACCTTATATTAATATTTTTATAATAAGTAAATATGTGAAATGTATATTATTATTATTTTTATTTATTTATTTTTATTATTTTTTATAGATATTAATTTACGCGATTAAGGGAAATATTCATATATTTTTGTTTATTTTTATTGTTTATTTATATCTGCTTGACATTTAAATTTAAGTTTACGTTTCAAATTTAATCAGAGATTAAATCAGAGTATCAGAGTAGCTGAGTAGCAATCAGAGTAGCTAGTACTAGAGTACCCATTGGTTTAGTGAGTGTGTGTGTGTATACATGTTCTAATTAGTTTTTTTTTATTAATACAGTTTTTGTTTTTTTTTTTTTATAAATACAAGCATTTATCAAACCTATAATGCATGTGTATTCTATTTTCTGTGACCCATGTCGTTTCTATCATCAGTGCTGCCATTAGAACATGTATGTAATAGACCGAAATGAGAATTAGGAACTGCTGATGTATACACCGAGGTTGTAATTGACATTAATACAGAGGATTCCGCACACACCATATGGTATTTATACACCTTCTAATTCCCACTTTCTCTCTGACAGTAATGATGGGACCTGGGTAAAAACGCTCTGCTGTCAGTTGCTATCAAACATGTTCTGTTTTTTAATTAGCTGTCTTGCAGTGGAGCGCAGCTTATATATCATAATTTTGATCTAATATACTCAAACCCATCTTATTTATTTCGCATGCTGAAGTGCTTAACACGTCTCAGGTTTCGGAGGATCTGGGGAAGTTGCTGTAGAGAAAGTAGAGAGCGATTGAATGGTATTAATGCTAATGCAGCAGCCGTTGAGGCATCGCCGCTAAGATTTAGAATTGCCCTTCTGATGGAGTTTCACAATGTATGACAAATCAATGCATAGCATTTTCATAATGAATGGCTTTGGCATTTGGAATGCCAGTCCCTGAGCAGGCTTGGTTGCTGACCTGTGACAAGAAGTGGTGTTATATTTCATTATGTTCTACTGAGCTCCACTGGCTGGCCCCATTCGGGTGAGATAGTGGCATGGCTGCCTGCTTCTTCTTCACCCGCCCTGCCAGTTCTTGCTTAAAGGACAGCGGCATGTGGACTGAGAGATGCAGGCGTTACGAATTATATAGTCGTTTGCTCTGATTATGTTCCTTTTTTATATATTTTTAATCTTTGTATTTATTTTAACATTCATTTTTAAAACAATATTTTTTTATATTGTATGCAACAATTTCAGTAACGTAAAAAACAACTGTGTTTTAAATGTGGATGAATGGATGAATGAACAGTCAGATGATAAAATGGATAGGTGGATGGATGGACAGTTTGGCATACGTCCAGTTGGAGAGATGGGTGGACAGATGATAGACAGATAGATGGATGTAAGGGTAAATAGAAATACTGACAGATGATGGATGGATGGCAGACAGATACTGTAGATGGATGACTGAACACATAGATGGGAAAACAGACAAATGATGGATGGATGACAAGCAGAGAGATAGATGGTTGATGGATAGATAAATAGAAAAACAAACAGATGATAGATGGAAAGATGAGAGAACAATAGATGAATGACTAAATAGATAAAAAAAAACTTGACAGATGATGGATGGACAAAAATCAGACAGATAAACAAATGGCTAGATTGATAGAAAAACAGACCAATGATGGATGGATGGATGAATGACAGACAGATGGACACAGAGAGAGAGAGAGAGAGAGAGAGAGAGAGAGAGAGAGGAGAGATGGATGGATGGATGGATGGATGGATGGATGGATGGATGGATGGATGGATGGATGGATAGATAGATAGATAGATAGATAGATAGATAGATAGATAGATAGATAGATAGATAGATAGATAGATAGATAGATAGATAGATAGATAGATAGATAGATAGATCACTATACATATGTTGATGGATGGATGGATAACAGACAGACAAACACTGGATGAATGGATGGATGAATAGTTAGTGCATAGTTGATAGATATATAAATGGATGGATGGATAGATAAATAGATAGAATGATGGGTGGATGGATGGATGGATGGATGGCAGACAGACAGACAGACAGACAGTGGATGGATGGATGTATTGATTGGTAAATAGTTAGTAGATGAGTGGATGGACGGATGGATAGATAGATAGATAAATAGATTCCATACAATCCCAATGGAAACGGAACATAAGGTTGTTGTTTGTTTGTTTATTTATTTAGACATTTGATTTCTCACACTGTGCTGATTTAAAAGACTCAAACCTGTTAGAAAATCAGTCTGTGGATTGCGAGCTCCGACTGTGACTGTAGCCAAACTCCTGCGGCTCGGCGGGACATCGCCTGGGAAGCCAATGGCCGCCTCTGTGGTTTACTCACCATTGTCTGGTATTAGATTACAAGCGCACGAGGACAGATCCGAATGGCCTGCCATGTCATTACCTGTTTATTTGCGAAAGCTGAAGGCATAGTTGTGTTGGTCATTATCTTCTGTCTAGAAATGACAGTTTGCGGGTCTTTTTATTCGTCTGTTATGATGATTGATGGAGACAGGTGGCTGTTCTTTACAGATGGCAACATATCAAAGTGGCATCATTGTAATGACAGAGCAGCTTATGACAGATATCAAACCAGGGCTGCGCTGCTTTTATGTTGCACTGCTCAAAATTCACAAGGATTTTTACTCTCTTTTGGTCATTGAAACTATTCATTTCATTGATTTACTGCAACTTTTTCGCCACTCTGATGTGGGCACGGCAGGTCTAATCATGTAAGGCAAGCAGGCAGAATATAAATAAAATCATCCCCGAAACAATGATGAATTGAACTAGTGTCTGCTTTTAGGATAAACATGCATTTATATTTTATGATACACTTTTAAGAATGTCATTATTTTTTATTATAGTCATTAGACACGTGTTAAATACATGCTAGATAGGTGTTAGATATTCCTGAATCATTGGAGGTTTGAACTTGTGTCTGTTTTTGCGATAAAATATTCCTGTGTGTTTTATGATATGTTTTATGATTATAGAACTTGAATGCGTTCAATTGGGAGCATGCTAGATTTGTATTATAAATCCCTGAATCAACGAGGATTTGAACAGTTGTCTGTCCTCTTATAAAATAAACATGTATATTTTATGATACGTGTTTAAAAGTGCTATTGTTTTTTATTATAGATGTTAGACACACATTAAATACATGCTTGATAGGGATTAGATATCCATGAATCAATGAATATTTGAGCAATTGTCTGGTTTTGCGATAAATTATACCTGTGTGGAATACCTGTATATTTTATGATACTCGTTAAAATGTTCTTTCTGTTTTTGTGAAAGATGTTAAGTACATGCATAAAAGGTTTGAACAATTCTTTGTTTTTTGCAAATAAAAAAGTGGTATATTTTATAATACACGTTATAAATTGCTTTGCATTAGCTTTGTCCTAAATTGAAAATTCCTGCTTTCGAAATCCCAAAGTAGAAAAAACTTGTAGCATTCCAAGCCGTCTCATTCTAGAACTTTGCACTTTCATTAAGCTCCCTCATTTATTGCTAACCATACTTTACAATACAATTAATCAAAAGCAAGATTTAGACAGAGACAAAGAAAGTCACTTTAGCACTTGATACTTTTTTTTTTGGACAAATTTTGACCTTTTTTTTCTTGGACAAAATGTTCAGGCCAGGAAACACCTTTGTGCTAACAATTGCATCCAGGCAGCCTAATGCACTTTGAAGCCCTTGTAAAGGCCCGGATGAAACTGGAGATTATTGCCATTTTGAGAGAGATCAATGAAGCTTTGCTAATAATTCACTGTAGGAGAACCTCTGGGGATGTGGTATTTATCTACAAATATCAGCTCTGGCCAGACCAATTGCAGTGTTCTCGCCTCTGGTGCCCACACTAGTTCAGTTGACCTAGTTGATATTGAATGTTTCCTCCTGACTTAGAGGAAGAAAGACCATGGAAAAAAAAAGACATGATTACGCTAATGATGTTAAGACTTTGAGCAAATGGAGACAGGACGCCGTCCACTTGGTGAGGAACGGTTAGATCAAATGAAACTCATTCAGAGAACGTTCCTTCACCTTTATGTCGTTTCCTCCAGCAGAACCAGAACTGCAAAGTGAATCGCTGTGGGGCGTATAAACGCTGGCGTTTTTCAAAGTCGGTGAAAGTATCATAACTTATTTTAGCTAGTGTTAACTAATAGGACAGATGATTCTAACTAGTCTTACAATTTGTGTTAACTAGTCGTTTAATCTTTAGTCGTTTAGATTTCTTTGTGTAAACTAGCTTTGGGCATGTTTAGTTTAGAGGTAGAGTTTACTTATGACTTAAAGGTTGAAAGTCTTACCTTTAATATACCTTTAGGATAAAAATCGTAACTAGCTTTATTCCTAACTTGTCTTAACTCTTGAAAAGTCTTACTTTTCACTTTATAAATTGTTGACTTGTTTTGTAACTAGTCCTTGACCTTATAAATAATGTGTTAATGGTAACTTTTTTCAAAGCGTTTTTATTTTTTTCACTGAACTTATATTTCAGTTTTTAAATCTTGTTTTTTTTTTGTGATATTTCTGTTTTTCTAGTGGCCACACTTGACATTTAAATATCAGTGAATAATCACGGAAAGTATCTACACGTATCATTTTGTAAGAGTCTTTAGTTTATCGTTTTAATGTCAGTAAGTCACAGAATTATGGTTTTTCCTACAAAAAAGCTGTAGAGTTGCTGGATGTGTGCGGTGTGAGTTAAAGCCTTAAACGCATTAATGTAAATTAATTAGTTAAAACGTCTTTGTGTTTTCAAGAACTTTCATTGTGTCTTCAAAGCCGTTCAGCCCAAGCTTTTTCTTTTTTTTGTATTATTTGAAGCGCAGTCATTATTTCTTATTAATAGCAGGACTCGGTATAACGCAGCTTGTAGGTTTGTGTAGTAATGAGAGTGATTTTGAAATGACAGCGAGCAAGCCGGACAGTAAAGGCGCGATAAAAGCAACAACTTGCTAAAGCGAGTGTGTGCTTTTCATGATTTCTCCCTCCATCTTAGTAGTCGTTAATTTAATTGCTGATATTCCCTGAATCCCTGAAGAATATAAAGGATTAATCATCCAGTTCATTTCGACGAGAGATATGGCCTTAAGTGAATTGCAGTTTTACCAATTTAACCCCGTCTGCCCCTGAATGTGACAAGATTAACATTTTCAATTAGCAACACGTAATTGCGGCGCGCGCTTAGCGGCGTGCCCGCATCTCCAAAGGTTCCACGTGCCGTGCCATATAGATCCAACGTCCCCCTGAATCTCTTAATCGATCTCCGTTGATGTGTCGCACTCCAGAGTCGAATCCTCTCCTTTCCTCAGACACATTCATTCCTGTGTATCGGCAGGTTCGAGGAGGGGAGGAAAAATGAAGAAAAGTGATACGTAAGCGTCAGAGCCAGTGTTGTAAAAAGCGCGGTTTCTCCTTTCATTCGCAGGAGCGCTCGTGTTGATAAGACAGAGCAGGATCAGCAGTCTCTCCTCCGTCTGGTTTTTAATGTCGGCGAAAAAGCAGATATTGATTTAATCAGGCCAGACTGTTGCAGCAGGAAGGTACATAGTGCCGAGCGTGTGGAGGTAATAAATACTGCAGACGGACGCTTAGAACAACCTTTTGTGGGCCCCGGTGACTGAAGGCCCCTGCGAATGAAGAGGCAGGCGAAGACGGAGGGTTTGTGTTTTGGAGATAGGTGAGTGATTTCACACTCGGAGATTTCTGCTGTGTCCTGCACATGCCACGATGGAGCCAGATATCAGCAAGCTGCTTACTATCGCATCGCCGCGATAATAGAATCGCAGCCGTTTAAAGCTGACACTGTGGCTCGCCACCGCTGGGCCGTTACATGGCAGTGCAGATGCATTATGGGCCGCTCTTCAAGATAAGCTTGGAAGTTCCGATGCGCTGTATTTCGTTTGTTTTGCAGCCGTAGTCGGCACCGGGTTCGTTTTATCGTTCGTCTGGTTTCGATGTTCAAGTCAACACACAAATGGACACACTCACTTCACTTTCAAGTGGGGCCCAACATACTAGGGTGTTTATGCGTAAGTGGGGCTCTATTGACCTTGAAGGGCTGTGAAGGGTCAAGATGGACTTTTAGAACTGACACTTTAGGTTTGGTTAGAATTACAACAAATGTTAACTGGCCATATTGACAAACTCCCCCACTTTAGTCAGTTATGGTTAGTGTAAAATGTTGCAAAATGTATTGTCAATAATGAGACCCCACTTAAATATATCTGCAAGGGTGTGTGTGTTTCTGTGTGTAATTGTTTATAGCACAACTGGACCTCAAATGCTAGGTTTTTTAAACTGATATGAAGCTCTTGATATGTCTCTTCTGGGTTCCCTCAGCTTTTAAGGCCAATTTAAGAGTCAAGATGGACTTTTAGGACTGAGGTTACACTTTAGGTGTGGTTATGATTGGAACAAGTGTTAAGTTGCCATTATTTTAAACTCACTTCAATTTAGTTAGTTGGTTAAGGTTAGTGTAAAATATTAGAAAATGTATTGTCAAAAATTAAACCCCACTTTAATAATTCTGCAAGGCTATGTGTGTGTGTGTGTGTGTTTGTAGCATAGTTGGATCTTAAATGTTTGGTTTTAAAAACTGATATGCTACCCTATGGTCACTTTGTTTGGGCATCAAAACTTTGGCCTATTTTTTGGGATTTTTGGGATGTTACAATTGATTGGTTAGTATTGTGATTGATGTGGAGGAGCAAATGTACTATGTCAATAGTACAACACCACTTTTATATATCTGTGTGTGTTTAAGTTGTGCACACACAAAAATCAAGCCATTTTCCTGCCCGGCAAGAAGGTTGTACCGCCGTTCAAAACGTGCAATTATTGTTTAGAGAACTGAAAAGTGTATCGGTATCCGAATACAGCCAGTGTTTTCTCCCCGAATGGCCTCTAATAACCGACTCCTTTGTAGATCTAAGCTACCATTCATCCTCATTATTTCTGTTATCCAATTCCGACCTGAACACATCTCGGAGCAAGGATTTGTCCAGCTGTAAGAGAATAACATGAAACCAGGGGTATCCTAAAAGCGCTGAGACAAGAAAAGAAGTTTCTAGGTGGCTGAGATTGGCTCTCCTTTCATGTGCATCCAAATTGGAGTGGGTGGAGGCGGGTGGAGGGTGGAGGGGAGAGAGGGGGTCGCTTGCTGTCCTCATTAGGCCTCGCTCTCCCCTAAAGTTGACCAGTCTCCAGGTTTGTAATGAGCTGGACATTATGCACAGCAGACGGGGAGAAAAGCAGGTGAGTCGGTTGTGTGTCAGGGAAGCATCACGTCCAAATGCTTCATAATGAGAGTCAAATTCTGGCCCACGATGCTCTGTGTGACAGCACAATATCTGTGAATGATGCCTTAATTATAGGAATTGACTCATCTTAGTGTTTTCCGCGAGGTTTAAGTGAGGCTGTTTCTCCTCGCGCCGTCCCTGCCAACCCGGCATCATTTGCATCCGCAAGCAACTGTTGGACCAACCTGTGCAATATGTCGGCGAGAGGCAGTTTGACCCAAGCGCCTGTGATTAAGACCCTACAGTCGCCTGCACACATGACTTCTGCCACAGGCCTTGGTGTAAATGTGGAGTTTGATCTGTAAGCGGAAAGGTTGTAAGTTCGAGACACACTTTACATCCCGAAATGAAAGTGCAAGAGGGAATAATTTGGCGCATTTTTTTTTCCATTTTGCCACAGTTGTACAGAAGGATACGTCCTCTGTGACCTTGAGGAAAAATAAATGGCAGATTTTGTGTTACTACATCTGCCTAGATCTTTATCCATCCATCCTTTGGTTAACAACAAATCATACGGCGGGACATACAGTAACATAACTATTTACAGGGATCTTAAGGGTGCTTGAAATCCTTGAAAATGCTTGAATTTCAATAATGTGTTTTCAAGGCCTTGAAAATGCTTGAATTTTAAATGAAGTGCTTGAAAAGTGACGGTCCTCAGAACCGGATCCAAACTTAGGCGGTTCTCCCGCTCAGTGTCTGGTTTCACACAACTTTTGATTCACAGACTTTGAGAGTGAGACAGAGAGACAGAGAGAGATAAATAAATAAAGTGAGTATATGAATAAACAGTCCGTGATCACTATGATCCAGGTCTGATTAAAAGTGCAGAAAGTGGGAAGCATGAACGCCTTTATTGTGGCAGAATATGTGTTGAACATGGACCTTGAAAGTGCTTGAAAATAAAACGTTATATATTAATTGCCTCTATAGGCAATTAAATTAATGGTGCGGTAATTACAAATAAAATTTGAACATTATTACTGAAACTGAAACTTGGCTGTTGAGTTTGAGCTGTCATTTCCGTAAATGGACTGTATAACCCACAATATCACCTTACTAAACTCTTTACTATTTTGGGTTAAAACCCGAAAAAGACAAAACATTTTGGGCGTTGCGATGCATTTTTTATGTGAAATGATGCATTATGTGAAGCAATCTCTCTTGTTTGGCACTTTTCTTTTTCTCAAATGAACTTGTGAATTATTTAATCTGATAACTCGATCTCCACATCTGCCACTGTTGGATCATGGATTTTGTAGGTCAGCGGTTAAATCCATAGATCAGCGGTTGAATGGCAAGTGTGAGTTGTATTTGTCGAGCCATTAAAAAAAAAAGTCTGCGTTGATCGTGAGGTTTCCCGGGTTTAATTTGAGTTGGTTTTGATTCAAATAGATTATTTTGCCATTTTGGAAAGATTCTAGGACCGTTTGGAAAAATTAGCATAGCTCTAGATTTATCTAATCTGTAAAAAAAAAAAAGTTCAGTCAATTGGAGTTCATTTTGCTGAGATTGTATTTTATTAAATATACATATGTTGAAGTAGAAATGAATCTGTTGAGTTTGAATGATAAAACTCACTACATTTATCTTCCTTCTCAATATTTTATTATTAGATGGCCACGGGGGGCTTAGTCAGATCACACCAACGTTTTCGCAATGGATTATAATTTGTATTCCAGTCCTTTGTTCCACTGAACATTTCGCGAAGAGCGTTGAGCCGTTTGGAAAGAGCTGATTGATTCTGATTGATGACGGCTTGAGTCTCGGGGACTGAATGAAACTGGAAGTGTGTTGTGGCTGCGTTAGTCTTTGCAGATACACTAATCATACACAATTAATAAATCATTGCTAGTTCAGTTTGTAATTAGAGATGGGGAGCTTTGAGGCCCTCGGTGCCGTGGGGTAATTAGCAGGCGAGAATCTTAATGAAGAAAAGGTATTCTAAGAAAAACACTTACACTCGCAGGTTAATTGTGCAGTTTAGTTATTAATGCAATGCAGCGGCTGTAAGCAAAAACAAAGGCTGACAAAATGACCCGAGTCTGCGAGAAAAAGCCCCTCCACCGCAGATACTCATGGAGTCTTGCTGATGGGACGAAGCCACGAGGAAGCGTAAAGTCTCCGAACACGCCATCGTCATGTCAGCAAGCCGGGTCCAAATAAACAAGCTGACAAAATGACCCGAGTCTGAGGAAAAAAAGCCAGAGATGAGCTTTTCTCCAGCACATTTTTAGTGGGACGAAGCTTCTCCGAACACGCCATCACATGAGATGTCAGAGGGCGTCAGCTTCCCCAACCCGTCCCGACTCAACGCACACGTGCCGGTTGCTGGAAACCTTTGAAACAATGGCGAACATCATTAGCTTGCCCAAAGCCCGGCACTGATTGAATAGGCAAGGAGAAAGGGTGTTGTGTTAAATAGTCCTGATAGAAAAGGCGATGCCCACAGGGAGTGTTGCTCCACCTCTCCGTCTATTGACGTGCAGAGAAAAGAGATGGAACAGAGAATAGGCCGTGTCCCAGTGCAGGCCTGGTGCATTACATCACCGCTTGTGAATGGATTTCAGCATTTCATAAAAAATAACAAAAAAATGCTCATATGCTTGTCATTGTTTCTGTGGGGATTTCTTTTATTTTATTTTAATTATGTAAAAATAAACTTAAGTATGTTATTTAAAAATGTAATAATTATTAAACGATTTTATTTATAGTATAAGTACATATTATGACATGTAATAGTACATGTAATAAGACACATACATACATTTGCTCATTTTATTATAGCTATAGAATTCTACTTGTAGAGAAAAATATAGAAAATTGAATAAAAATGAAATTATTCATATTTAATCTATTTAACCACTTTTTTTATTTTTACGTTGTGTGTGTGTGTGTGTGTGTGTGTGTGTGTGTGTGTGTGTTGGACACATTGTTGGACACTTTTTCTTTATAGTTTAAGTACATTTTATAGTATAAGTACATACAGTATATTCACAACTTTATTTATAGAATGAGTACATATTATGACATGTAATGGTACATGTACTAAGACACATACATGCATTAGCTCATTTTATTATAGCTGTAAAATGGAAACTAGTTGATACTTTATAATGACTGTATTGTAACGACTGGACACTTTTTCTTGTGTTTTTCTTCTCTCTTTGTATCTATTCTTGTTACACTGTAGCCTACTTACGTTTATATGTACAGTCTAAAACGTGTGGATAAAATAAGACATGGGATCAGTAGCATCTTCAGACTTTGCCCTTGTCTTTCTATTAGATTAGTTAGAGTGGTGAATACGCACAGACCAGCCGCAGCTCGGCATTATTACAGTGGGACCTAAAGAAACAGAATAACAAATACACACACACTGCATGTCGCGCGGTAAATAATTTAGTAGGAAGCTGTCCGGCGCTCCGGCTTGTTCAGCATGCTGACAACCATGTTTAATAACACTCTTATTTACTGACCCCACAACTTATAAAGAATCGCCCGAGTGAAGACCCTAACAGTACGGGAATTGAGGAATAAAGATTTCTGTACTGCGCCGAACTGATTGTGTATTCCGAGGCTGAAAAATGTATTGTACCTTAGTGTCGGGTCCCAGAACTCGGCGGCTGCAGGGTTTCGGCGCTTTCTCGCTCTTTGATCGCTCTTTGAATTCGGGAATAAGCTGTTTTTGGAGGTCACAGTGTAACTAGAGCTGTAATGGGCTTTTCTGTGTGCCATGAGCTTTGTTTTGTACGGTGTTTTAGAACCGTCGTCCCGTGAGAAAAAGATGCACAAAGGAATGTGACTATGAATTTATTTTTCCTTGGAAGGGGACAAGGGTATTAATCAGAATTATGGGATCCGTGCGTACGTCTTTGATCCATAAAGCCGAGGTGACATTTTAACTCTTACCGGCCGCATCATTTATTAAAGAAATGTTAAATTTGACATAATCAAGTCCGTTCTACGAATAACACTAAATAAGTCATCTTATCAATATCTAATGTCCAACCTTATATCATTTTCATTGCCACTGATATTATTCCGCCATGAGCGAAGATTCCTTAGCAGTCAGAATGAATCCTTGGGATTAAATGTTGAATAGTTCTATCCCGTATCTGTAGCTCCGGTGTGAACATCGGAGAACAAGGTCATTTCCTGCTTTTGCAAGGTCTTTCATCCAAAATTGAGTGAACCTTTGAGATAACCTTGTAAATGGAACTTGAAAATAAATATGACTTCGGAGAATGTACGGCACGCAAAACCGAATGCTTGAAAATCATTTCTGCTGGCAGTAAATTGTGCGTTTGGACACTTACGTGAACAGATTTAAAGTGAAGGGCCAGATCGAGCCCGTTAGTGACCATGAAAGTCGCAATCTATACTTCTTCACAATGGCCTCCAAACATTTTGCTCGACATTTTTTTGTTTTATGGCACAAGTATACATATTTCTCTGTGTGTGTGTGTGTTTGTACAGACACTTTTTTTTTTATGTAGGACACTAAATACTAGGGTCTTAATAAAGAGAGCCCTGTGGTCACTTGTGGGGACCAGTCAATATGTAAGTTTGAGGGTTAAAATGGGACTGTAGGCCTGAAGTTACAATTGATTGTCGGTTAAGGTTGGAGTAAGAGTGGCATTATACAGGTTAGGGTTAGGGGACGTCAATGGTGAGACCCCACTTTGATATTGTTATACCATTTGATATTGTTGCAAGTGTATGTGTATGTACAAGCTATTTAGGTCAAAGACGGACCCTGAATACTAGGATCTTCGTACTAATGTGGATCCTGTGGTCATTTGTGGGGACTAGACAACCTTTGAGGGTCAACAAGGGATTTGTTGATCCGCCAACAGCCAACTTTTGGGGGTCAAGATGGAATTATTTGGCTGTACATACAATAGGTTGTCAGTTTGGTTAGAGTAAGGGGGTTTTGGGGGCATATTAATGACTTCTGTTAGGGAATGTTGATGGTGAGACCCCACTTTGATATATGTGCAAGTGTGTGTGTGTGTGTGTGTGTGTGTGTGTGTGTGTGTGTGTGTGTGTGTGTGTGTGTGTCTGTCTGTGTTTGTACAGGACATTTAGGTCAAAGTGGGGGCCTGAAAACTAGGATCTTCATACTAAAGTGGACCCTGTGGTCACTTGTGAGGACCAGACCAGGGTTAAGATGGGATTGTATGGCATCAGTAAGAATTGGTTGACGGTTAAGATTGAATTAAGTGGGGCATTTTAATGTTAGGATATGAAATGCCAATGTTTGATATGACTTGATATGAATGCAAGTGTGTGTGTGTGTGTGTGTGTGTGTGTGTGTGTGTGTGTGTGTGTGTGTGTGTGTTTGTGCAGGAATTTAAGTGAAAGTGGGGCCCCGGAAACTAGGATTTTGTAAACTAGACCTTGTGGTCACTTGTGGGGACCAGCCGACAATAAGTGTAAGGTTTAAAAAGGGATTTTATGTCTGAAGTTACAATTGATTGTCGGTTAATGTTAGAGTAAGTGGGGTGTTATAATGGTTGGGGTTATGGGAGGTGGGGAATGTCAATGTTGAGACGCCACTTTGATATAAATTTGTGTTGTGTAGTAAGCTGTGTGTACACGCTCATTTGTTTGCAAATGCTCGACATCAAGTTAATTAGAAAAAAAAAGTTTTTTTTTCAGACAAATATGCGTGGACACATTTAAAATTAATTACTGCATTAGAAGGCAGGACTGTTTACACATAAGCTGGTCTGACGGACTTTGTGCAATTAGCTTCTTCACTGTGGATCCAAATCAAAAGGCCGGGAGCGGACGACGGCAGCAAGGATTTGATGTGACACCGTCTATTAATTTTGCTCTGAATGGCGGCAGGCTTCTTTTGAGCTACAGGTCAGCGTTCGCACCTCTGATCTTGTCAGACACAGACACTCATTTCCATTAAGTGCGGCCTGCGCATGAGACTACGGTGAACAAAGGTTTAAATCCATTTAACTCCTCAGCTCTATTTTAGAAACAGCAATTCCGGCTCTGTCACGAGCCCAGCGGAATGACAGAAAACACTGCCTATCTGAATTAAAGATAATGAAAGATCATTCTGCGGCTACAAGCAATAGTCTGTGATGATCTCCCACATTCTGTCTCATCTCCGCTGCTTCTTCTCTCCCTTTTTTTTTCTTTTTTCTTCTGTCTGCAGGAACATTGTGTTATTCGTAATTCCTCCAAGTAAAATGGATCAATTAATGAGTGATAGAGAAGTGTGTGTGTGTGTGTGTGTGTGTGTGTCGGATGGGTCCAATTGATAAATGCTCTTCTGCGGACCACATTCTGCTACCCTGGGGCATTTATTTCCAAAGTTTGCGTTTAATCACAGAATCTCGACCATGATGGTTGTGACAGGTAATTTCCGTAATGCCGCTGACAGAGATGGATTACATGGAAGCCTGTTTGATCCCATGCTTTTGTGTGATGGCGATAAGAGCAGGTAAGGGTTATCTTAGTATGAGTGCTGGCACTGTATAGCTACCTAATAAGTCCCAGGGTAATATAGTGTGTGCACTGGGGGAAATGCCGGGCATGGAGAGCGAAGAAAAGCGAAGGAGGGAAGGGAATCACTGGAGAAAGGTCTGCTGCTCAAAGCCCGCTGAAGATGTGCCACCTACATCAGGATGCCCTCAGCATCAGCATCTCGACAAATAGCTTTCTGAAGTGTCTGATTGACTGGAATGATTCTTTTGTTGATTTGGATTGGAGTGGGAGTAAGAACAGTTGGAATATTAAGGCTTTTTTTTTCTGAGTCGTTTAGCATTATGGAGCTAGTGCAAAGCAACACGAGTCCCGTTGTGGACCTCCTGCAGCGTTCTATCTTCTCTGTGGTGCATTTAATAATTGGTGCTCATTTTCATTCCTGCCACCCTGGAAGTTCAGCAGCTGGGTAATTACCACAAACCAGCTTTAAGACTATACATGTCAACGCTGTGTGTGTGTGTGTGTGTGTGTGTGTGTGTGTGTGTGAGAGAGCAATGAAGAATGGGTGTGGAGAGAGTAGGTGTGTGTCTGTAGAGAGAGAGAGAGAGAGAGAGAGAGTCTGTGTAGAGAGGTGGAGTTGGAGAGATGGAGATTTGGAATGTTGTGTGATGGAGAGAGTAGATGCATCTCTAGAGAAAAAAAAAGGTGAGTTCAAGTGTGTGTGGTGTGGGGGGGTGAGAGAGTTGAAGAGTGTGTGAGTGTGTGTTGGAAAAATGCACTGATGTGTGTAGAGAAAGATTGATGGCAAATGTAGCTGTGTGTGTAGGGTGAGTGATAAAGTCAGTGTGTCTGTCGAGAGATAGAAGGAGAGATAGAGAGAACACCTGTGCGCGTGTGTGTGTGTGTGTGTGTGAGAGAGAGAGAAGAGAGAGAGAGACAGAGAGAGAGACAGAGAAAGAGATAAATAAGGTGTGTGTGTGTGTGTGAGAGAGAGGTAAAGAAGGGATATGTTTGTGTGTTTTGAAAGAGAAAGAGAGAGAGGGAAATAACGGATGTGTGTGTGTGAGAGAGAGAAAAAAAGAAAAGAGAAAAGGGACCTTTTTGTGTACATGTGTGTGTGTGTGTGTGTGTGTGATGAGAGAGAGAGTAAGGGAAATAAGGTTGTGTGTGTGTGTGTGTGTGTGTTTGAGAGAGAGAAAGAGAGAGAAAGAAGGGACCGTTTTGTGTGTGTGTCTGAGAGAGAGGAGAGAAATAAGATACATGTATGTGTGAGAGAGAGCAAGAGAAAGAAGGGACACGTGTGTGTAAGAGAGAGAGAGAGTGTGTGTGTGTGTGTGTGTGTGTGTGTGTGTGTGCATGCGTGTGCGTGTTGTGTGGCAGAAGTTCCGCTACGTCCCGCTGCTCTTGAAGCTGCATTGTGCCATTGTCTCATTAACACACAGTGTCATTTCTAACACGCAACATTGTGTTACATCACAAAAACACCACCAGTTGTTGCCTCCACTACAGGCCTGAGCGCGAGCAGCAAATTTATCTCCGTCCAGGACGCGTCTGCCCCGGGCGACACCGAGCCCAAAACCGTGGTCAAGACCCGTCACAATCAGACACTGACATCATGTCCAGATGAAATCTACAGCACAAACCCTCGGAAACCAAGAAAGTTGTGTTTATGCGGCGCAGAAAAAGAGGATGTTTCTGTTGCGTTGACATAATTAATCAGGAAGCAGCGTGTGCCCGCAATTAACGCCGCAGGGAAAAGTGGAATTGGCCTCTTTCTGCACATTGTGGCAGATATAAGGACCTTTGCAGTGAGCAAACAAATGGAGGCTCTTCTAATGAGTTGGAGAAATGCAGCGGAAAATATAGCATGAAGGTGTTATTTTAAGTAGCGGGGTAATTGATGAGTTCTCCGAGAAGATGTGATTGGAAACGGGGGGCACGGGTGGGAATAGATCACTTTCTGAAGTGCGTTTCCGTTTACTAATTGATTCCGGGGTCCGTGTCGCCGAGCCTCGCCATTAATACTTCTGGCGTAGGGATAAATCCCGGGCAAGTGCGTCGGGAATGAGCTCGCACCCGCTTTGCCTCGGAATTGCGTTCTGTCATGTGCCATAAAGCATCGTAACGGCGGACGGGAAAAAGTAACGTAAGAATCCCGACCATCTGTGGTGTTTTTCGCCGGACTGACTGGCTCAGAAGTGGAGTGCAAACATCAGACGCGCTGATATAATTTGCCAGCTGCTGGGTTTGCTGGCATTGGAACTACAGGTGCTGCACTGGGCTGCGTGTGCATGAATGAGAGGGGCGTGTCTCCCAGCAGCAGCTGATGATTAGAGGGAGTGGTCTCGGGAGACGAGCACTCCTCCGATTGTTGCCTACCTTGCGCTGCCACTTAAATGAAGACAAGTCCCTTTGGTGGGCCTTTGCTCTTTTGCAATCTTCATAAGGAAGCGGGAGCTAATTAATGATATGCTAATGACTTTAATGCAGCGTCCCTTTGCTAGGCTCCGTATTGACGCGTTCCAGCCACTGCAGTTTTACACTGTGGAATGAGATGTCAGTGGAACACAATCATCTACTTCTTTTTCTTAAAAGCGATGGGCCTTTAGTAGAGGAACCAGCCAGGGACTGATTGAACTGGCGGCTTGGTCACTTTTTAATTTGTTGATGGATGGATGGATGATGGACTGAATGAATAAATGGATGGGTGGATGGATAAAGACTGGATGGATGGATGAATGGATGGATAGATAGATGTATGGATGGATGAATGTATGGATAGATATATGGATGGATGGATTAATGGATGGCAAAATGGACAGATGGATGGTCGAGTGGATGGATGGATAGATGAATAGATGGATGGATGACTAGATAGATAGATGAATGGCAGGATGGAGGAATGAATGGCTAAACGGACAGATGGATGGGTGGATGGAAGGATGATTGGATGGCAGAATGGACAGATGAATATATAGATGAATGGATGTATTTGTGGATGGACGAACAGAGAAATCAAGTAGGCTGGTGGACAGACAGGCAGATACATTTGCATGTTCTGCGGGAGTAATGAAAGTATGCAAATGAAAAGCATCTGCTGTAGCTTAGCAGGAAATCTTGAGTCCCAGGAAATCTGTGAAAATATACAAGCTTTCTTTTTTCAACAACTACGCTTTAATTTATTCTCCACACTGTTACTACAAACAGCGATACATTGAAAGGGAGAGCAGCTTTTGTCAGTGTCCTGTATCTTCTGTAGCCTGGGTGATGATGGTTTGAGTCCCAGGACAAGTGTTAATGTTACTCAGCTACTGGTTTAAGAGCGTGATTCTTACGTGATAAAAAAAAAAAAAAACAGACAATGAAATAAATCAATTCCCTTTCATTAAGTGAAAATGCAATTTAGGAGCAACCATCTTAGATCCAGAATCTTCTGTACGTGCAGATCATCAGATCATCGGCTTCCCTTGTAGCCCTTCATGGAGGACCTGATATATTATACATCTGCTTCAAACTGTTAAACTTTAATGTCTCTTTCTTACTCTTTGCCTCATTTAAGCTCGGTGGCAGGAATGTCGGAGCGTCCCATATTAAGCAGCTAATGAAAAGACTCCTGTCCGCACGTTTCCTCCCGTAGTGGCGGTGGAGGAGAGCGGCACGTCAGCTCTGATGGATCGCGGACCCGTCAGCTCTGAGGCTTTTCCTGTTGGTCGGTGCTGAACCGTTACTGCATGTGACAGCCCCTGGTCCTGTCAGAACGAATCGCTCCCCCCTCACGGCCTCTGCGGCGAAGGAAAGTGACACGTTAATGGAAGCTAAAGCACTCTAATGGCAGTGCCTGGTGAAAGCACGGGGAAGTCATCCACGGCGTTTGCCCCGGCTCTCCGAGATGTCGCTGTGAATCGCTGTCTGGGCATAAAGAGCGCCCGCCTTTGCCCGGCCCTGTCCGCAGCCCTGTTTATCCCACACGCGGCTTTGAACTACCTTTCGTTTCTTCTCCGTTTACCTCACGCGCTTCTGGACACTTGGGGATTTGAATACGGACTGAAGAACTAATTGGTAGAAAAACACTTCAGCGTTACTTGTTCTGATTTTAGCACTCGCAAACATCTAATTAGCACTACGGCGCTGGCCTCCATCTTTTCCCGGTGTTTTTTTTTTTTTGGCTATTTAAAGCGTATTCCGTTTCCATGGTGTTCTTATGTCGGAACAGAGAAGGGGAGGACGAAAGGCAAAAAATAGAGGAAGAATAGACACTGATTATTTTTTCGCCCGCATTTCCACAGAGGTGATTAACGGTGAGATGGGATTGTTTTCCTTGCCAATTAAAAAGACAGCAAAGTCTTAATGCGTCGAAATGAGCGCAGATCAGCAGCTGCTGTCAAGCCGGAGCTGGGGGTGGACAGCTAGTGTCTCCACAACTCCTGCTCCAGGTAACCAGCTGCGTGGAGGTGCTAAGCATCGCTCGCCTCGTCCCATCCAGTAATCAATTTGCAGGCCCCTAGCACAGACAACGGCGGGGTAACAAACGACTGGCGTTTCTGTAGCTTCCAGACGCGCACTCGAGTGCTAATGAAAGGCCGTCTCAGCTGCCGTGCAATCTGGCTGCACTCCTCATTGCCCCTGAAGTCCCCCATGCATCGGCTCCATTGTCTCCGCACCGCCATATTTTTTCCAGAGCCCCATCTGTTTCCATAATTACTGTCATGTAAACTGACTTTTCCAAATTGCGCAATGTGCAAAGTAAAAGAGTGGCGCGGAATCTCTGATTAGCCTCCAGGTGCCGATCCGTGCGGCCGCTGGAAAGGCTTCGGGTTCTTCTGCAGATGTTCTGCTCGGGCTCTTGCTCCCGTGGCTTTGCGTCCTGCCGCAGTCAGTCGCTTCCAGTCGTCAAGCTGACCAATGTGTCGCCTTTATTCAGCTGCGCCGGTTCATTCGGTTTCTCCTGTTGGCTTGATTGGAAACTATTCAGACGGTGAGAAATGACATTAAAACAAACTAAAAGAACAAAATCTCTCCCAAGGTACGCTGTGAAAAAAAATCTGCACGTTTAAATGGATGTTTTACAGCAGAATGCAGTTTTATTATGTTAGTGTCAATGTTTTTTTTTTTTACAATGCGTCATGGGAAGTCTGGTTAATATTGTTGAGTTAGTTAGTATGCAGAAAAATGTGTTGAGGGGTGAGCAAGTTATTGGAATTTTACAGTATGCTGTTGAAACCACATCTGCCGGTAGATTACCGTAATTTACACATGATTTTTTTTACAATTTATCTTGAACTTTGCATCAACAAAACAGCTGATTTGTTTTGTATTGTGTCAATAAAATGAAACACTGTTCCTTTTATATGTATATTGTACAGCAACATACAGTTTTATTTTATTGACGGCAAGTTGCTGTTTAATTTGCAGTGTAGGAAGGCATGTTTACTATGGTTGCATGATGTTAATAACAAAAATCATTAGGATGCCGTAAATAGAACACAAATTGTAGGATTTTGGACTTTTACAGTATGCTGTTGGAAACCACTATTCCCAGTAGGTTACCGTTTTTTTTTTACATTGTAGCTTGAATTTCACAGCAAGAAAATAGCTGTTCTGTTTTTGTTGTCATTTGTTTTTTACGCGATACCCGTCCCACTGTGGCTGAGGATGTTACCCATCAACCCGACTTAGGGTTTACATTAACAGTGCCGGGATAATAATGAAAAATAACACTAACAATGACCAACCCGGCTCCCTGCAATCCACCTCCATGTGACTTCATCAATCTTCCCCACACGTTCAGCACCTGCTGCAGTCCTGTCAACTTCCTGACACAGGGTGGAGGCAGCCAGTCCTTCCTTATTAGTCTGTCAGTGATGCTGATGCTCACATCGGGTGCACAGGCTGAAATGGAGCCCGGGCCTGCAGCTCGACACCCTGCCACCGAGATACACCCAACCTGATCTTAAATGACAATGTAGCAAGTACTGCCACAGTTCATTTGCTCAGACACCAACATGACAAAAGTTGCGTCGCGGCTGGAAAAGCTGTTGTTGTTAGTGGCAAGCATCTGAAGATTGCAGGTGTGTGTGCTCCGTCTGTGATGACAGGGTGAGATTAAGCGTCTGACGTGCCAAAAGTGTGTGCCACGTTGTCGTCGCTTTGAAAAAAAATATATAAAAGTCTCCATCTTTGGCTAGTTTGAGAGCCGGCTGTGGCGTGAATGCTAAGCAAAAATCACTTTACAGACGAGTTTGGTGGCTGTGCTTCTGCTTTTGCTAACACAGTTCATGGGATTTGCACGCTTGTTTGTCATGTGTTGCTGATAATGGCACCACAAGCGCCTTTAGCTAATAAACACCTTAAAAGATGCTATTAAGTATTAAGGATTAGCCACTGAAACGTTTCCTTTCCGTTCTCCAGGTGCTTTTGTACAGTAGCGTTTCCTTCTCATTAGTGTTGACATGTTCCGTGGCACAGAAATAACAGTCATTACAAAGAGCTGACTTCTTCTGTCACAGAAAACCTCCATGAAATTATCATCTGAAGAGTAAACGCTGGAAATATCCGTGAAGTAGGTTTTCCAGCTGAGAGCGTGATTAAATTAGCACTTCTCCTTAAATGTTTTCCCTCCGTTTCTATATTTTTCATACGCAGCGGATTCCCACGATGTGTGCGTGTTTCCTTTCATCCGGCGAATCCGTCCCTCTAAACGCGTTTACGGAGGTTTGTATCATTTCTGCTGGGGAGAGAGAGTCTGACACAAGTGACACTTTTATCCAAGTAACCTAAAAACTTCAGCCGTCGCTCAGCATCGGCAAGATCAGAGCCTTGGCTTGCTTCATTATTCATGGCGGCGCTATCCCTAATGCCTCCACTAGACCAGCCGAGAAGAAGAAGAGCTTTAAAAGCCTCCCCTCTCCATCAGACCAATAACACAGTGTACACAAGCCAGAGCCATCACTGACAAACACAGAGATAAACGAGCTTTCTCTCTCTCTCAATATGCAGCCGCTGCTTATTTATTCAGCAAAGCCGAAGACAAGAGACGAGCTGTAAAGGGCAGCCATGCCTCATCACATGTCAAAGACACAGTGACATGCCGGGAAATAAACAGCGCGATCTGCGCCGAAAACTCTCAAGAGGACTCTTATTTTGTTTTTACGCTCAAAACGAGCGGGAATGAGCGGACGTTTCGGTTGGTCAGATTCTGTGGTGGGGAAAAAAAATGAAAAATCAGAAGCTGAGAGATGCACAAGAAAGAGAAGCAGGACTTGTGTATGGGTGTGAAATAGTTCTGCCTTCAGGCTAGGAGTAGGGTGGAGAAGGGAAAGAGTAAAATGGAGCAAAGCAGTCTGCTGCCCTCTCCATAATACATGTGGAGCAGCTCCTGAGAAGCCAGTTTTAATTACGGCCCCTCGTGCAGTGATAGAAAAACATTGATTTTTATGACTCGGCTCTTTTAAAGAAACAAGGATATGAAATCTTGCAATGGATTTGTGAGTCACTTTAGCTTGTAGCTTGCTGCTTAGAAGGAGGGGAAAAGATTAAAGTGTGGGAATATAAATTATTCATGTTTTTTTTTTCCTGTACTGTATGTCTTTGCACTTTCTGCTCAGACCTTGGTTTGGCTTGTCAGTCAGTGGCGTTTAACATTTAACGGCTGTTAATGAGTCCACAATAAAGACTGTGCTGCTGATAATGAGCTGATGTCCATGTGATTCTGGAGAGAAGCTTGTGAACAAAAACATTCAAACATTTGTGTAGATTGATGAATTATTTAGCACCTCACATTTGCCTTCACATGTGTTCTTTTAGGATTTGGATCATCAGATGCCGTTTGGCTGTTGTTTTCTATAAATTTTTGTATACAATATGTTATAATATTAGAGCTGTGGCTTTTCTTTGTTTTTTTTGAGTACTTGTGAAATGTGATTCAATATGAAATATAAAGTTACATTTTTTTTTTACATTATTTCTTTCAATTTGATATTAATTCAAAGTGTTTCTTGCTTTGCAGCTTGAGTTTAACAAGCTGCTAAATATTGTTTAGCATTTTATTTAACAAAATATTATTAAGATTTAATGCTAATTTTATGCTGTATGTTGCATTTTCATTAAATATTTATCGTGCAATAATTACTGTATATAAACGTTATAGTGTATAATGTAACAAATTGTATCATTACCATGCTGAATTTTAATGATTGGTACAAAATCTGAAGAAGTGGTTTTGTCAATTAGTATTTTATGAATACTATTTAGTGTTTAGCATTCCAGTAATAAAAGAGGCAAAAGCTATACACGTGTTTTGAAAACCATATCCTGTATCTTCATAGTATGTGTTTAAAAAATATTTAAAGAAAGTATCTTTACAACTTGCATTCTACATCGTCGATACTCCAAATGATGTCAAAACCGTAAAATAAATGATAGAATTGTCGAACTGATTGACAAACAGTTGATAGGTGACAGTTCTCGGGTGTTTTGTGAGGACGATATCACAGCAGAAAGACGTTTCGGAGGAAAACGGAGCACAAATACGATGGTTGTTTGTTTACGCAGCGCGCGTCTCAAATCCGTGCAGCGCGCGCACCTCCATCAGAATAAATTATAGGGACAATTCCGTTTCACGCAAAAGAGAAAAAAAAAAAAACGGAGAGATCCCCCACCCCCGTAAAAAAAAAGAAGAAAAAAAGAATGTGTGATTTAGGATTGGCCCCCGCCCCGCATCTCTTCCCCTTCGGAGATTCAGATGCTGTTGAATGAAGCTGAGCGCCGGGACCCTCACAGACCCGCTTCAACTTCACTCCGCTTCCACCCTCCGATCCCGTCATCCTGCTTACTGATAACACAACAGGACGGACTGATTAGACTTCCGTGCGCATCTCCGCGGGCTTTACCTATAAATCATACCGGACACGAGCTCACCGGGACCGCGCGCGCGCCAGCACCGTCCGCTTCATCCCGCGAAACTCGGCGGACCGGACCGGACCGGACAGGACAGGACAGCCAGCGAGTAAGATGCAGCATCCCCTGACGGGCGGAACATGCGTTGCCCTGCCGAACGTGGACATGTGCCCGCAGCTCTCCTGTGCCTTGACTTTCATGTACTTACAGCAGGTGAGCGCGCCAGTGCGAGGGTTCGTGGCAAGCTATTTCTGTAAAAAAAACTCACTTCAATTCCGGTGCGTTGTGATTAGATTTTAGTAGATCATTGTTCGTTCCATTTTTTTCGGATACTCTGATTTTTTTTCACTTAGCGTAACTGTACCGTTAGATATTTGAGAGGAACAATAAGTCTCTCTCTCTCTCTCTCTCTCTCTCTCTCTCTCTCTCTCTCTCTCTCTCTCTCTCTCTCTCTCTCTCTCTATCAGTATTTCGCTAATACTGTATTTGAATCTGAAATCTTAAATGTGTTAAAAAATAAATCAAACAACTTTTCTTTAGCTTAAATATGGTTAAAGCAGACAGGAATAATATTCCAGAATAAATAAACTTAAAATATTTAATATGTACTGTATATTAAAATATAAAATACACTCCTTAAAAATGCATCCCATTTTACAAGTTAGAAATTTGACCATGAAAGAATAAACATGAAAGTATGTGCTTTTAAGTAAACGTTACACATTTTATAAGCACAATGTATTACTTTAATGATAAGGCAAGGCAGCTGCAGCGCTGCATTATGGGATCTGTAGTTGGTGTGTTATCAGGCATTTTGCTTCTCTCCCTCTCTCTCTCTCTCTCTCCCTCTCCCTCTCCCTCTCCCCCTCTCTCTCTCACTTTTTCTCTCATATACAATATAGATGAGGAATAAATGCTAAAACGGCTTGCCATAACTATTTTAAGAAGAGTGAGTGGATCATAGCTGAAAGTGGCAGAGTGGTGAAACAGGAATTTTATGTTATAGTATATGATTGTTTGAGAAAATGGGAACTTGTTTTTTTTCGTCCGTTACTAGGGATATAAGTCAAGTTTAATCATCAGGGTGCTGATTTTCTATGTATATTTGGAAATCGATAAGTTTCAATTCTTGAGGTTTTGCTGCGTGATCATTCTGCTGACTTGTCATGCGCTGTACATCACATCATCCTCATCATCATGTGCTCAGCATAAAATGTGTGTGGATGATTGATCGCTTAGTGGATTTCTCTGAACTTATACTCTGAACATAGTGTATTCTTATCATTAATTTCTTTTTCACCATTTATTCATGTTGCATTATATGACAAATATATTATATATTTATTTATAATTAAAATTTCTGAGTATGTATATATACATGTGTGTGTATACGTATAATAACATATAATATGCAATATACATATAATACGTATAACATATAATATACAATAACGTATAATAAAATATATACGTATATAACATATACGCACACACATACACTGTCGTGTCAGTTTCCAACAGTGAATCAGCTGAAGTGGGGACAATTGAAAGGGATTTATCAAATCAAAAGTGAATCTATGGTATTGATCAGTCATCAGGTTCTATATGGTGGTGCGTGTCTCTTTCAAGTCTCGACGTGACTGAGATCAGTGATCTCATTTAACTTTCATCTGTCGCACAGAGCCACCATTAACCTTCAGTGACACCTCTAACCTTTGTCTTATCCAATAGAAATTGCGTTCCTTGTCAGTTTAATTGCAAATTTATTTTAGTGATAAATATATATTTTCCCTAATACAGGGGTTGTTTGTGTTTATTATCAAAAGCGTAATTGGAATTTCCCCATTTTCTTTTTGTATTAAAATTTAGTTTGCCAAATGTTTTTAAGAGTATGACACATGTATGCATGAAAACACAAATATACATGCAGACATGTATCTGTGTGTATCGCATTTCTTTCATATTTGCACGCTTACCGTTTTGCATTTACATTTGTTTTGGTTTGGTTCCTTTCCATTTATGGCATAAAGGTCAACTTTTAGTATAATTTATTTTCTGAATCTCATTTTAATGTGCCGGCACGAGCATTTCTGCGTGTGTGTGTGTGTGTGTGTGTGTGTGTGGAGTGAACTGGGAATCTGGGTCTTTGGGACTATTTATAGCCGAGATGCAAGACATTCTGAATGCATCTCACTACAGCTGGGGTCTCACTCCAGCAATAAAGCAACTCTGCTTTAGTTTTTTTTCCCCCTATAGTTTTCTTTACATGTGAGTCACGTGCCCATTTCATGCGGAACAACATAGTCGAGGAGGAAGCGTCTGCTTCAGTAAATCTATGGATGTGAAACGGAATGTAGGGAATATTGTAAGTCAATTGGTAGAGTCGTTGTGATATAAAGTACACACACACACACACACACACACACACACACACACGTATGGATATATCTGTATACAGTATATAAATATATATTAATGTGTATATATACATGGACACACACATATACATATACAATTATTTATATTTGTGTGTGTGTGTATTTTCTGTAATATTTTACACTGTGTGTTTAATATTACCCTGAGGAATAGGGCGTTTTGTACATTTCTTCTGGCAGTAGCGGGGCAGGTTTAAGCAGCTGCCAGTTGGACCTCACCTGACCCTTAAAGCCGGGGGCGTCCCGCACCCGCTTCTATCTCCCTCTTGCCGCAGGACCCCGGCCTGACCTGGAGTGGGCGGTGTGGGAGGTGTGGCCGCCTGGTCTTTACGGCTAAAATCAATCTGGTCCAAAGTCACATGGCACACTCACTCTCTCTCTCTCTCTCTCTCTCTCTCTCTCTCTCTCTCTCTCTCTCTCTCCTGCTCCCATCTGTGCTGACAGTGCGTAACTGCTTCTCTCTCTTTTCCTTCCATTACATCTGCTCAGCGCTGTTCATTTATTTAAGTACCCAGCGAGCGCACCCATACACCATCACGCCTCCTGGACACTTCTGCTTTTTGCCGTTTCTTCCTCTAAAGGCTTGTGCATCAGAGCATTAAAAAATAAAAGCAGTGATTCAGACAGGGGGTCTTTCGGAGCCGAATGTTTTGCTGTATTTTCAGAGCGGAAAACAAACACCGGCTTGAGCCGTTTTGCAATGTTTACGTGCGTTTTCGTCGTGTGTTTACCTTGAAACTATTCTGATTTTATTCTGGTTGATGAGGTTATGATGAGTTAAAATAGTTTTTGCAGATTTCGGAAGTTACTGCTAATGATTTAGATGGGATTTTGTTGTTGTTTGTTTATGGATATTTCTGGTGAAATTTTGTCACTCATTTTGGCATTTTAACCGATGAAGTGGCAGTTAAGTTAAGAAAGAGTTTTGAGAGCCTGAGACTTTTTAGATTAGGGGTCTCAAACTCTTTTGCAAATAAAACAAACCTAACCCCTTTTTTATTTGTCGCTTAAATATGGCTAAAACAGCCAGGAATAATATTCCAGATTAAATAAACTAAAATTTTTACTTGTAAATAGTTTTGTCTTGACCGTGCAGCATTAAACATGAATGAATGAGCTTGTTACACATTTGAAAAAAACAAACAGTATTAAATTAATAAGGCAAAGCATCTACAGCATTGCATTATGGGATCTGTAGTTTGTGTGTTATCAGGCATATTGCTGAGCCATTGATTTAAAATAGCAACAATAACAATGATAAGCTCGATATTAAGGCATCTCACAGGAAATTGGCATATACATAAAACTATATAGCATTACTTATTTGTTTATTTTATATCTTTTTCATTTCATGTATTTTTTTTTTTTTTTACAATTTTTCTGTTCTTTTTATTCTCTAGCTCATCCCCTCTGATCAAAACAAATCCATGTTTCAGTTGCATTGCAGGCCAGACATTAAGCGATGCCATTCCGCTTGATTTAATCGCTCCATTTACGCCATTTAACCAACTTCAGCTCTTGCACCGAGTTCCACTCCTCGACAGGAAGCCATTCCCCACATTGGCGCCCAAACCTAACGAAGCATCGAGTTTTCCTCCTCGCAAGATTTGCTCAGGAAGTGGAATCAACTTTGTTGGAAAGTCACGGTCAAACAACCGATGTGAAGTCCCAACGCCACGAGGCCGATCTGCCGGTGCAGTCCTGCCACCTAATGCCTCCGATCAATACGCATTAAAAGCTGGAAAGTTTGTGTTGTTGCACGCCGTGGAAATCTATACCGCGTCTCTGTGCGAGATGCTTGGTTTACTCCATCCAGCAGCCCTGAGAATGAGAGATGGGTGGTGTCATCAAGTCCTGATGAGTTCTCGAAGCCTTCAGTGACAGGCCGCGGCGTTTGCGTTTCTCTGTTTGCACGCTCGTAGTGCAAGTCACTTCCTGCTCGGATGAAAACACCAGGCTTGTAAATGTCCAGGTCATGTGTGTGTGTGTGTGTGTTGTGCAGCGGTGCATGGCCTTCTGGGAGAGAGAGATAGAGCGGAGGAAGAATGAAAGAGAGGGATGTTGGTGAGGGATGAGAGCGAGCGAGGCGATGCGCGTGTTGAAATGGGGGCGGAGACCATCTGCCGGGCCGCGCTGGGCGCATGTGTTCCTGCGCGCGTGTGTGTGTGTGTGTGTGTGATTAGTCTCTCACATTCATAATAATGTCTGTTTGCCTTTGCAGCTGTTGCACGGGTTTTGTCGTTTGCTACCTTTCTCTGTTCTTACGTGTCGTGTTACAAACGCAAGAATTTTTGCGCTTCTGCTTTTTTATTTTGACCAGTATAGACCAGACTGTTTCTACTAGAGGGAATGAGCCCGTTTGTTTAAATCAAGTGGCTTTTTTAAATGTGTTTTATTCAATTTGGGTTTTGTTCAATATGCAATAAGTGTCATTTTATATTGCTTGTTTATTTTTATTAAACCATTTTTTTTTTTTAAATATGGTGATTTTATTATCACTTGTCGTATTTTATCATAAAGGGCCTGGAAGCACATGCTTGCTTCTCTCTCTCTCTCTCTCTCTCTCTCTCTTTCTCCACCTCCACCTTTTTTGTATATATGTTGTACATTTAGTTGTTCACCATTTCCTTTTGGCGTGTGGTGCATTATTCCATCTTTTTACTTATTAGTTTAATTCATTTAATTTCAATCTTCAGGATTATTTAATACAAAAAAATGTGCATTTTGGCCCAGCATCCTAAATTTTAAGAATTTTTGCACAGTGGACAACTTTGAGATTTCTGGTAGGTTTTTGCATCTTCATCCAGCCACAGACATGTGATGCAGACATAGCAATGGAGACGGTGAGGAAGTGGGAAAGATGCGAGCGACTGATTACAGAGAGTCGGGAAAGCGTCGAGAGCAGAAGCTGGAGGAGGAAATATTGAGCCGAAGCCTCGTAATGTGTTGGTGTTTGTCTTCTGGCTGCCTGAAAGTAATTATCCAGCGTCTGAGCAGCCGAGGCTTGAACGATGCTTTATGAGCTTCTGTGTTTAACACATCCAAATGAACAAATGTCAGCTCCCGTCGTGCTGGTTAACTCCGTCCAGCAGGGCCTTCACTCAGCTGTGACAGGCCCGGCTTAATGCGAGCGCTCCCTTCTTCCGGTCAGTCAGCGGAGGCATGGAGAGCCGAGCGTGGCACCAGGAGGAGGTGCAGTTGGCATGTTGAGGCCTTGCTGTAGATTACGGCCACTGTAATTGCTCTGAAATGGAACTGCATCCCAGCCAGCAGGCAGCTCATTAGAAACAAACCCCAACATATCAAGTGAACCTCAGGGAGCTGAGGAGGAGAAAAAAAAAAGAAAAAAAAAGTCCATGCAGGGCGGAAAAAAAACTGCCTCCGCATCCACTGCCGGGACCTGAAACAGTTGTTCAATTATTTGGAACGGTGGGGGGGAGGGGGCAGGACTTTTTTTTATTTTTTGGGAGCACGTGCGGAGCAAAAGTCTTGTTAATGTTGATCAATATTTAATCAGATGTCCGAATGTGGTGCGAAACACAATGGCGGGCCGCTGGAGGGCTTTACATTTGCATGGTTGCTGGCTGGTGTGTTAATTGGGTGCAGTGATTCTCCCGAGGATGGCTGTCAGGGCTGCATGCTTCACACACACATGTCCGACGGACTCTGGGTTATGTCAGGCTCTTCCCAGGCCAAAGGCAGGAGCGCGGCCTGATCCGCTCATGCAGTAATTAGAGAGGGAGAACCATTGCTTCACTTCAAACCAGCGTGGAGAGGCGGACGCTGTTGTCACTGCACATTTATTATAGATTTACTGTGGAGTCTTCCTCTGGATGATCTCTTGCTCTTTGCTTTTTTTTCTCATTTATCGTATTATACCCTTCTATTTGTCCCTTTAGTGCTTTCTGACTTGATTTGTTCCGCACGCAACCTTGAACGTCGAGTGTTTTGACATATAATGAAGGTTATGAAAGAATAAATGATGGGGAAAGGGACTTGACACTTTTGTAATGTCATAAAAATGACTTTTATTTTGTACAATAACATAGACAGTGGAAGTATTGCTGCAAGAGTTCACATGGTTTGTATGTTTAAAATTAATGACATTTAAAAAAATTGGATTTTCAGCTTTAAAGAGGCTATACCTCTACTGTAAATAATTGTAGAATAATTTAAAATCATTAAAATGTTTCTTTTTTTTTTTTTTTTTTTTTTACTATTAGCAGTACAGATGATAAATAAGAACTTGCAATAAAATTGATCAAACCCAATTGGATTGAAAAAAAATTATTTTATGTTGAGCATAAATATGATATAAATGTGTATGTTACAGTTTTGTTATGTTTTCTTAGAGAAACGGTAACTGAAGACTAAAGCAACACCTTAGTAACACCTAACACTAAAATAAACAATTTCTATTAAACCGGTTTCCCCCATTCATGATCTGTCTTTTTACACAGTCTCTGGAGCGGCGTAGTAATAAAGCGAGCTGGCTGTCTTGTTTGGATTTTATTTCATAAGTCCTGGCCATGTGAGACGCTCATAGGTCTTGATGGGTTTTATTTGAGGTGACGGGAATGAGTGCAGAAGTTAATGTAAATGAAATAGATGGGGAGGAAGCGATAGTGTGTGGATATTAGTAATTTGAGCATGGAGGTTGTAACATGGCAGCTTGGATTAATTAATGCCATGCTTGAGGCGAGAGAGAAGTCAGAAAGGCAAGCTGAGGCAAACAAGTTGGAAGTTCTTGGAGCCATCTACAGATATTGGTAGTTGTGAAATGGTGTGCATGTGTGTATTAATGAAGAAAGGATTTCTTTCGCGTAGATGGTCTGTTGCTCTGTAGAGCAGGTGTTAACTACGAGGTCATGGGTCCTCCATGGGTCAAAAAATTATCAATCACAAAAATAGTTGACGGATGAAAGGACTTTATTAATCAGAGTGTGAAGCTGACATCTTTTGTAACACATTTGCTTACCATGGATTTCACAGTCGGTCTTTTCTATCAAATTGTTGAGTTCGTCCACCATCGTCAGGCAAACATGTCTATTAATTTCACCCGCTCCAGACTGGACGATGCCTCTTGTTAAACCCAGAGTTAAATAAACGACCAGCTGCAAAGTCATCGATTTGGTTTTTTATTGACGTCTTGGTTTGAGTCATTCGCTCCGTTTCGTGCCAGTGTAGCGTTAGCATAGCAGGAAACGAAGCAATGGCTTCTTCTCTGGATCTGCCCCCTGAAAGCTTCCGGCCTCGGGCAGCTTAAAGCCAACACGGGCGTTTTAGCGCCACTGACAGCTGTGTCGTCAATCAAACCATGTTCATGGCAGACATTTCACCAGGTGTCCATGGCAACTCATTTCCCTGTCTGGTACGGGATGAGCAGTTGGGCTTTAGGCATTGGACAGGTTCATCCTCCACAGGGCCCACCCACCGAGCCACAGATCAATATCTGCAGACAGCGGCACAACAATAGAAAAGCCTTATCACAGGCCCCAGCAAGGACCCTCAATCGCCTCCTCCATTTTGAACTTTCACTCCTTTGATATTCAAACACGAGGCACTGAATAATTGAAGAATCACCATCATTACGCTCGCCCAAAAAAGAGCACGTGACGGCAGCCCGTGGTTCCCGCGCCGTGTTCGACATCAAACGTCCACTGCAGCATTAGAAGGCAAGATGGCTTTTTCTGTCGCCGAGATGAACCCAATGCGAGCGTTTTGTGTTTGTTTGCTGCTGGAATTAAAGCAGAGGAATGAGCCGAGACGGTAAAACGGCTCCCCCTATTCAACCTCATTACGTCTGCTGGCATTTTAACGGCGTTTGATGATTAAGTGAGAAGAGAGGCGATGGGCTACATCTTGTCTTTTTTTTTTATTTTCTGACACCATCTCTCTGCCGTTTCCCTTTGTTTCTACAAAAAAAAATAAATTGTGCTTTGCTGGAAAAGTCGAGAACTCTTTAATGTCAGATTCCCGAATGCATTAAATCCTTTATTTTATCTGGGTCAAAACCGCCTCAAGAGTCTCATCAAAGGCCGAAAGGGTAGAAAGGTGCTGCCTGAGACAAAGCTCGGGTGCAAGGCTTTAAATATTTTTGCCTTCCTAGCTCTTTTCTCTCTCTCTCTCTCGTTCTCTCTCTTTCTGCTTCCCCTGAAATATCATCTGCGGCGTTCACGCTTTTTGTAATTCGGGTTCGCCTCTGGACATTGGCTCGCTTCTTTCATCCCTCGTTTTTTTTTCTTTTTTTGTGCATTCTTACCTCATGCAGTTTTGTAAGGCTTGCTAAATAAGGACAGTAGAGTCCGTCTCTCGCCGCCGTGCTGAGAAACACACGGAGATCTAAAGAAACAGCCGCGGCAGGGATGCTTGTCGTACTAGTCCAGCTTAATAGAGGAGCCAGGTGCGAGTCATGTGACGCCCGGGGCCCTATGACCGTGAAGGGCCGATGAGGTGACGGTGAGGAGAGTATTGTGCATGGCTGTGTCCACAAGACGCAGCGCCGCACAATGACAGCTGCGCCATTGTTGCGCCTGTTTGCACATACGCCAGTGCGGTGTAGGGTTATAAGCGTGGTATTACTGCAGGCCGTTATGAAGGACGATTCCCCGTAGGCGAGGCGCTGCAGCTGGACAGTAGGCCGGAAACAAACATATGCGTGTGTTGACTTGGTAAACGTTTTGCAGAAGGCCTTTGTCTCCACGCGTGCATCCACTCCAGCCTAATGTGTGGTGGTTTTTCGGCCAACACTGTGAGCGACTAGATGGAAGGGGATGAAAAAAGCAGCGTTTTGTTCGCCAAGAAGTTCAACGTTTCCATCTCCGTTACGTAATTTCCTCAAGGACGTGGCTGCGGCTCTCCAGTCCTGCCGCCATTGAACTGATCACTCCTGTAAACACTCCGCTACTGTAAATTGATCCCAGCGTGGGCTTATCAGAGGTAGCTAGCCGGCAGGTCCGCACCTCGGAAAAGCAGAAAACCGTATTAACATTTAACACATTCTCCCTGTCCCACCGCAGATAGCAGCAGCATGTCAAAGCCCATCTTCTCGCCATCACTGTGGAGAAGCCGGGGTGATGATCTGAGCATTGTTGGCTAACACGAGGACTCCCTCTCTTCCAATGCTCTGGTGGGGTCTTGTTGCGTTTAGTGGTGGATGCCTGGATGAGTCGGGTTGACAAAACGCCAAATAAAAACGAGAGGAAAAAAAACAGGCAGGAAAGAAACAGGTGCAGCCCACGGTAGGTGTCTAAAGCCCTGAATCACAATGCGGCAAGCGAATCACATCCTTGGCTAACGGTTAGCCGGAACGGTCTGTCTGAACGCTGAAGGAACATCTACAAAGCAAACAAGAGCAGAGAATTCCCCACAGACGGACTAATTTCCTAGGAAAATAACGAACGGCGGGGATACAGTATGCATGGAGAATGAAATTTTGATGAGAACCCAGTTAGGAAAGAGGTCGTTACTGTGTTCTTTCGTCTTGTTTATCTACTTAGCAATTCCGAGACGCAGAAGAAAGCATCTCTCTGCAGGCTAGGTCATTTAACAAAGCAGATTGCTTTTATCACTGGAAATAATTATTATCTGGCATTTACCCACGTAAAATCACCTGCTCGCGCCGAAGAGTGGCGAGACGCCGGGCTTGAATGGGATGGAGAGCGCGAGGCGGTTTGAAAGGGAATATCAAGCGGCGGATCTGATAATGGCAAACAAATTGATTTTGCCTCAGTCGCTAGTCATAAGGAACTTATCTGATGCGCGTAATCTAGGCACCCGTCTGAAACAGGCTCACCTCTTCACGAGAGCGCGTCCGTCTCCGCTCCATCAAAGTGGGCAGGTGCTTTATGACGTCGTCTTTGAATGAGATTCATGGCGACCTTGGACGCGATTACCATCTGCTCGCACGCACGCCGGGAAGTGAGTTTTCAAAGTTGATATTTCGACCCTGAATTTGCTTGATGAATCCCCCGGTCATTAATATCACATTTGATGAAGTGCCGGATTTAGACGGCGAGACCTTTTAAAGATGCCGGAACGCAACCCTGGAGATCCTCGCGTGGCTGAGGCTAAAAGGGCCGGCGGTGCTGCATACCAAAGCTGTAAATTATTTGGATCCTCATAATGCAACATTGCACCTTCACCTCCATCCCCGCGGAGCCCCGGGCCATGCGCTGTGCGTGCGTCGGGCTGCCTGTGCAAATCTGCAGGCTCTTAAAGTATCAGAGCAGCTGTCGCAGAGGGAGAAGTGACGAATCGCAGACGGGCTTAGAGAGAGCTGTTACAAATCTTTGATTATGAGATATCAGACTGTTTGTTTACTCGCGGAAAGCGTGACCTTTTGCGAGCAATTCATCCAGCTGGTAATATTGTAAAAGCAAAGCTCTTCCGAGGGCCCAGAGCAGTCGCGTCGCTCCTCAATACTCCCCCCATCACCAGGTTGAGTTCATTTGCCTCTCAAAGTCTTTTAAGTACAAGACACAATCCCCGAGAAATGCCTGTTGTTGAACCGTAGAAGTCAGAGAGTGTGTGCGTCTTGATCTGTTTTGAACGTAGATACTGTAGTTGAGATGATGAGTTGAATCTGCAGTGGAAAGCTTTGATCTTGGTATGGTTATTCAAAAGGCCGCAATTTTTACATGTTTTGTGGATGTTTTCTTAGTCCCGCATGATATGGTTGTGTATTGTTTATATTTTACATGTTTAGAAGATAGGCACCATAGTAAATTGAGTGTATTTTACAGTGTTGGTTCTATGTCAGTTTGTGCCATTTTTTCACATTGTTTGTATTTTTTGGCATTGGACTTTTTTTTGCCGTTTCTTGAATCTCGTGTCATTGTTCATAGTGTCCACAGTCAGGTTTTCTAAATGTAGCATATTATAATCTATTTTTTAGTATTTGTACCATCTGTAAACATGTGTCCTTTTATGCTTTCACTTGTTAAATTTACACAAAAATTGACTTATAGAGATGTAAAAAAAAAATAAATAATAATAAAGAAATAACTTCTCACCTCTCCCACTCTTTATTTACTGGCTGAGGTCATGAGATTTGACAACAACGCAACTGCCCACTCACACACACATACACAGGCGGTCACAAAGACAATAAAATGATTGTATTGAACTTTTCATATGGCCTTAAGCTGTTAATTAAAAAAATACATTTAAAAGAAAATTCTTCAAGTATGTAGGGAATAAAAAGTCTTTATATATAATATTATAATTGGATATATTTGAGTATATTTATTATGAATGTTAAATGTGAATCTGTTTAAGAGATAAAGCTATTTGTGTCTAAAAGAGAATTCTAAAGTCTATAAATGAAATCCAAACTAAAATAAAACTAAGCATCTACTTAATCCCATTTGTCATATTAATCTGTTAATTAAAAAAAACGGTTTTAAAATGAATCTAAAATCAACCCTAAAAATGAATCTGTTGAAAGAATACAAATTGTCTCGTTAGGGCCTTAAACCATTAAAGTTCAAAACTTAATAGAAAAAACAAATTCAAACAAATATTATACGTAAAATGAAAGTGTTAACGATCGACTTGAATCGGAATATCACAAAGTTGGGATCTGGTCGGGATTGAATCTCACGGGATCTCGTTGCACGATATCTCATCACGCCCCCAATTAGTGGGTCTCTGGAGCGTCCTGACGGCAGCAGGGGTGATCCTCTGTCACCCTAATGGAATGGAAATTCACTTACATGCACAGACGGCTTCTGCGAATGCGAACAGACATGTGAAGGCGCCAAAGGGAGGTTTGCAGCCTGCCCTGATCTGATTTGCTTTGATTGGAAGCGCTTAAGGACATGCGCCATTGTGTGCACCTCGTGTTTACAAGTGCAAGACGACGCGTGAGCTCCAACACTCATGAGTGTCGCGCCTTTGCGTTGCGTGAGTGTGTGTGTGTGTGAGTGTGTGTGTCTGTGAGTGGGCAGTTCCGCTGTCAAATCGCATGACCTCAGCAAGCAAAGATGGAGTGGGAGAAGTACAATTATTTATTTTTTGCGGCTCTATAAGTTTATTTTCATGTTAACGTGTAGATTCTTGAGCAATAGGACACGTGGTTAAGAATGGTAAGATTTATACACAAGAAATGTCTTACGTGTGGAAAACATCACTCAAAGGCCTAATGGTTGATCATAAATGTGTTTCGGGTGGAAATCGTTGTCTTAGTGTTAATGCTGTGTACGTTTTATTCATTCAAGTAGTCATTGTAGTGCTGAGTTCAGAGTCGCATCTTTAGCTTAACGTCAGGCTAATGTCTGTTGGCTAGGCCACGTCAGAAACGCAGTGATTTACCGTATTTTCTGGACTATAAGGCGCACCATTAATGAACATCTTTTTCTTAATCTTTTCTGATTTATAAGTCACACATTTTGTCATATATAAGCCGCAGAGTTAACTTTTTAAACAATCTTTAGGATTTTTAGCGCGCCCCTTAAAAATAACGGTAGTTTTTTGCTTGTATTGTTAAGCTCATTACTGAAGATGCATCGTTTACATGCATCTGAGAGATAATTTTTTATCTTTCATACTAGTCCTGAAAGCCTTTTTATTAGCCTGTTAGCAGCGCTAGTTGCATAATTACCAAGCTCACGCTGATTATAAGTTGTTGAGCCAGAATCTTTAGCAGAGCTATTGATATCGGAGGCTGGTTCTGTCAGAGGTGATCTCACACTTTAAAACAGGAAATATCTAGTTCTCATGCTAAGAGCTGAATACACAAAAATCAATGCGTGTGGACTCCAGTTACTCCACAACCTGACGTGGTAGTGAATGCAGTTGTCGGACTAGCGCTCAAATAGGAGAAGACATTATCAGAAGCGCTGTGGTTTTGCTTGGTTCCGATTTTGCTGGCGGAATTTCCCTCCGACGTGGAATGATAATGTTAATTTACCTTTTTAACCTTGCTGCTCAGAAGCGAGGCGAGGAATATTTTCTTTCAAAACTAGAGAGAAAACGACTGTTGGTCTCTTGGTGCGGTGGAAAATATTAATAGGTTTCTTTGACTGTTTTGCTGTACACGAGCATCAACCCGAGGTTGCAGTTCCCCAAAGGCGTCTGATCTGAAATGTGAAGGGATGTTCGGAGACGGGCAGTATGTCTGCTAATTAGTGGAGCGTTCCATCCTTTGAACCCGTGCAATATGCCACAGTTCTAACCTCTGCCTTGCAGTTAAGAGTCAATTGCCTCTTGGGTAAATTATTTTGCATTTGCTATTTGCATCCGTGTTATTTGTTCTGTTTTTTGGGGGCTTGTGGGCGTCTGTCTTCGACCCCCTGTGGTCATTATGTAGCACATTTTGTTTAGTTTAAAAAAAAAACGTAGCACATTGAGTTACACTTTTGGAATTTTGGAGAACGGTGGTTCTGGCCTGAAGAAAACGTGACGTTTTAATCACTCGAGTTCTGGGATTGTTTTAAAATTGAAAGGTAAAAAAAAAACTCATGCCAGGAAAGTTGGGATCATTTGAAGAGCGTACGGGGAAAGTATTGGATTTTAAAATGCTCCGTACGAAGTTCTTGGAAAATGCGAGGCGATGTTCAGGTAGTTGACGACATCCCAACACAGTCGATTGAACCGACATTGATTTCCCTCCCATTATAGTTCACACTGATGTGCCAAGACTATGGCATTACAGAAGGGAGACAATCTGAAAGCATCCTGTCATCTCTTTTTCCATCAGATCTGCTGTATTCCCGCATCCACTTCCCCTCACCCCCCGTTCATGTCATCAGGAGCGTGCGCACGCCGACCAAGCAGCTCTTCACAAAAGCGACTCGGCGCTGCTGCACTTAGAGCAATAATTGGAATTTTTATGGTTGAGAAAGCAAACACTTTTAATACAGGCAAAAGCCTTCATGCAGTCCATGTGGAAGACAGTGGGAAATCAAAAAGATGGATCACCCTAATCTGTGTATTGACATCTCTCATGGCTGAACAAATGGTGCAGTTGAGCTATATTCGCCTGTATTGATCCCCGCGCTGCTTAACATTCATGCCCTTGCTCCTGGAGGTTGACCACAGGGCAGGAGATTCGCACTTTGGTTCAGACCTTCCAGAAACCCCTGCGTCCTCCATCCTCTCCCGAGCTGAGTTTAGAGCGGACTTGAAATGACAATTCAACACGACGTTCACACGTTTTCCGGACGTGGGAGACGGTGTAACACACTTGATCAATATCGTACTCGAATGTCTCATCTCACGTGGAAATATGAGAAACAACTACTGATATGAAAGAAAGGCCGGAAGCTGCTGTAAACATAGCTCCATCCTTCAGCGCTGCTTGGGTTTGTTCTTGTAAGGTCTTGTAGGCAATTAGTAATGACTACCTTTCTTGCTGATGGGACAAAATGCTAATGTCCTTCCCAGAGATTTTAATAGCCTCCAACATGAAGCCGCCGCTCCGCTAAGCAGTGCTGATGTATATAGACCTGGAGATCAGGCTGTGAGCTCTTTACTGGCAAATGAAATGGTTGTGGTTGCTTTCAGTAATGGATCTTCTCCAATCAATGGAATGATTCCGTTCGGTCCCCTTTATGTATGTGTTTGTTCGGGTGGTTCAGTGTGTGTGTGTGTGTGTGTGTGGACCCCATCACGTGCTGGATTACCTCTATTGTTTGTGACTTGCAGTAGGCTTATCTAAATAATAGTTTGAAAAAAAAAAGCACTTCTAGAGCGATGGACCCCCGGCTTGCACTTTTATCGTCACGCGTTGTGTTTGATCTGCATCCCGCACAGCCAAGTTTTGAGAAGTGGGTCATACAGCAACACACCACATTAATCAGGCTCCTGTTGTTGTTGACCTGAATGAGAAAACGCTTGGATCACCAAAAAAGATGATTGATTATTCCACATCGGGCTGATCCTAATGAGTCTTCATAATCTCTGCTCCGTTTATGTCACCGTCCTCGCTCGCCTTCCAGGATTCGCCTCCCGTTGGGGGTCAAACTAGGGTTCGGCCTGCTGCAGAAGCCACTGTCCAATAAATAATCACGTCGGAGCGGCAGCTAGCATGCAATGTTAATAGAGGCTGAAATTGCTTTTGAAGGTCCTCATAAGTCCACCTTATGGATTAAGTGCCTGCATTGGGAAAATAACAGCACCCAGAAGAAAATGGGTGAAAGTAATCAGGTTTAATGGACTCAGAAGCTCGCTGCGAATTAAATAACCATTGATTTGTTGGAATGTTCCGGTTATTACCAAACGCCACTACACACACATCAGCGAGGCCGATGATATTGATGTTGGGTCTTTTTTTATTTGCTCTTTATTGTATTAACCCCCCGTGAACTTGATTGTTCTTCCAGCTCCCCTCCTGCAATTTATCAGTTCGGCAGATTAGAGGTGGGCAGCTCTTTAACCTTTGCCAAATATAAAGAGAAGCTTCCAGCAGTAAACAAGAATTATGATAATGTCAAATTGGCAATGGGTTCTAGCCCTCCAACCATAAGCATATATTTATGATGGCAAGCACCGGGTGGTTTATGGAGGACATCCAGAAGTTTTATTCCAGTCGGCGTGAAGGGTATGACAGTGAAATAGTTTCTGCTGGAGAAACTCCCACCCTAAGATTGTAGATCAAGAGCACGTACTGACGCCTTACGGACCCATTATCCAAAATTCGCCACCTTCTGACGGCTAGTCAACAGAGCGTGATCCTTTTAATCCCTTTTCAACGCAGCGCTTCTCGGAATATTGAGGATACTTCAAACCATCGCCACTGTGCCAGAGAAACAAATGCCTGAATGCTTATCCTCCGTTTGCACGAGCTCAAGGCTTAACCTGACAGAACAATCACCTAATGCGACAATGGAGGAACATCACGACTCGCCTCAAGTCGTCTGTGTGTTTCCTTTGTTGCTCAAATGAGACTCGCCACAGTGGTGAAGTGAGTATTCATTCTGCCCAGACTTCTACAATCTCGCTATATTTAGAGTTCACGTGCTTGTTTTCCAGATTTAGAATCTTGGATTTACATCAAGAGTGGTAGCGTGGATCAAGCCAAAACGTTCATTTGAAGCAGAAGATGCTTGTCCAAAGCCTCGAAGGCCTGTGCGCGTTCTTCGCTTTGCATCGCTCCGTCCCAGCTTTGCGGGAAGACATGCTGTTAAATCAAATTATTCAAATCGAGCCTTGACTCTTTTGGTAAACGCTGTGGCTGAATATTAGCAGGGGAACGCTTTTATTACGGCTTCCCCGTTGCTCCATCAGTAGCTCGGGATGTTAACAACCCCAAATGTTGTGAGTTGGATTTGCAAGGTAAGCGTTTTTTTTTTTCTCAACACGGTAGTGATGCTAAAGGTTTGGGAGCGTCTGAAAAAAGCTGCAGGAGATAGCTGAAGATGTCCCAGCTTGCTTGTAGATCAGATTAAAAGCCTCAAAAAACCTCGCCGTGGAAGATGAGGCTCAAAGCTCTGGGATGTCACATCCCATAATGTGGACACGACATCTTTACATTCACCGCTGCTAATGCTAAATGACCTCCGTTTATTACTGCACTAAAATGAGCACGTCAGCCTTTTAGAAAGCACTGGTGAAATTGATGAGAGCGCGGGAAACTGAAACTAAACGCCTCGTGTGTGCGGCAGAACCGAGTACATTGTGTTTATTTAACCGGCAGTTTAGTGTAAGATTTTTCTATGAAATGCAACATTATAAAATCTAAAAAAAAAAAACACTAGAATGTACATGGAGTTAATAGAAAATGACTCATAAATCCAATAAAACACTGTGCAAATGAAATACATAGAATTATAAAAGAAAAACTTGCATGCAATTAAAGTAAGTTATTGAATCAGAAAAAATATAAAAATTAACTACTGTATATGGAATCATAACAGTATAGCTAAAGTACAATAAAAATGTTTTGTTCTGTATATTGTTCATAGTACAATACAATAGCAACTTATGGAAAAACATTTGACACGTCACACATTTATATTCATGTTTTCACAAAGTTAAATTTGGAAATTGGCGTACAGGGTTTTGCGAAGTTTGTAACATTTTTCACGTCCTGAGATTCAGCTTCTCACAACATTAAAGCAGAAGAAGCAGCAGAAATGGTTGGATGGTTTTAGGGTGCTTTCACACCTAGCTCGTTTAACCCTTTCAAACGCACTCGGAGCGATTCGGGGTGTATATGTGAACACACCAAGTGATCTCAGACCCCCCTAAACGGTCCCGAATGCGATCCGTGCCTGGTCCACCTCCGGAGGTGGTCTGAGAGCGGTTCGTTTGCTGGACCGTTTGTGGTTCGATAACTTTGTGATATGTGAAAGCGAAGAGATCTCAGTCCACTTCACTGTTCGCTTCGCTGTGCGCGCCGCACCCGGATGTTTCGGTACCCGCAAATCCGTTACGTCATCATAATACTTAAAGGAAGAAAACTATGGAATCAGATTAGTGCCAGAAAACCAAACGAAAACGAACGAAAAAATAAATAAAACAAACGTACTTGCAAGCGAAAAATGGAAAAGCAAACGTGAGATGACAACTCTTCTCAACCCTTAAAAACCGTTCCGTTATAAATTAAAAAAACGTTTTTATTCCTATTAAATTAAAGTTTTTCTTTTGATCTCACAAAAAATGAAGAAAATGTGTATTAACGGAAGCACATTAAGCAACGTACAACAAAGGGGCGAGATCGCGGAAAGAACAGATTCATGTGTGAACAAGAAAGGGTCTGGGATCTCTTCACTGCTGAAGAGGACCGAAAACAGAACTGGGTTCTCTTCTGAGTCCACTTGGTTGTGAACAGCAAAAGGACTGGGATCACTTTCCACTGGTTCTCTTTCTGGCTCACTTTAAACGATCTGGGTTCGGTTCGCTTAAAACGAGCTATATGTGAAAGCACCCTTAGATTCAGTAATAAACTAACAGACGGTTACAGCAAAAAGGCTGAGGAGCGAAGAGGATGCTTGGGTTCAGCGGTCTATTGCCAGTCTTTTGTGAGGGCGGATGGGGACATGGGCCCTGCTAGTCGGCACAGATGATGGGTCCAGATGGAGAGGTACTGGGCAGTGCCAGGGGCAGAGGAACCTCGAGGAGGGCCCACCGCTCCACAGGCAGCAAAGGGCCATTCTCTGCCTTCATGCCAGCTCGCTCTTTACTCTCAACTCAATTTAGCACCCGCGTCACACACACAAGCCATTCTGTGAGCTAGCTTTTTGAAGGGCATGTAGTTCAAATTATGGAAAGATAAAGGTGAGAGTGCAGGAGAAGCGATAATTATACGGAATGTACGAGCTGGATTTGGTTAAAATATCTGCTAATATCTGCACTACCGCACACACACACACACACACACACACACACACATGCCATGGGAAAAATGTTCTAGTCAAATTGACATGTTTTCTAAGTAAAAAAAAAAAAGCGTTGTATAGGTATATATGTATTTTTTTTTTATTAACTTCAAAATTAATAACTTAAAAAAAAAATTCCACTTTGAAACTTCTCTATACACAATACATCAGTTATGAGAACTCCATACTCCATAAATGTACACAATATCCATACTCCATATACAATATGATGATTAGTGCAATTGACATATATATATATAAAAAAAAGTGTTTCAATCTACATATTTGTAACCCTCCTGCCACACGTTTATATTACAAAGTTACTCTTCGGGTCATTTCGATCCATCAGACAAAATGGAAGCTAAAAAGAATCGAATAGATCACATACTATTTGTTTCTTTGCAATTCTCTGTCACACACATACATTTGGAAACGTTTTGGTTTTCTGACACGTACATGCATAATTAAAAGTCCCCTGGGTCATATTGACCCACGACCATCATTGATGTTCCTCTGAAACACAACAGGAGGGTTAAAAAAGCACAATACTCTAATTCCCCACGATCAAACATTTTTCGCCAAAGTCTTATAAAGGCACAAGACCAAAGAAAATCACACGGGCAGCACGTCCAAGCCGTATGTACGGATGCGGTGTTTCCTTACCTGTGATTTACAGCCCGGACCACCCCCACCTCTCTCCAGGCAACTGTTCTTCCAGTGGTCTCCCTTTGGGCCGAGCAGCTCTGGAGGGGATTCAAAGTTAGACAGATGGTTCCTCGCAAACACCTCCTCCAGCACTTTCATCCCTCATCAAACTATTAATTCATCTGTGCGGATGAGTACATTCACATGGCACCATCCCGATGAATATTAATGACATTTTTGATAAGTCCCTACATTCTCTTTCCCAGTAACTCGTTACATGGTTCGAGCTGATTAAAACGAATCATTTACATAATTAACATATGGTTCTCGCATTGGCTTTAATATGCTGATTATCCCTGTACTTTTTTTTTGGGGTGGAAAGTCAGTGGAATCGAGTCCACGACAATTGTTTGAAGTGAAAATGCCCGACTCGGTGGACTTGGTGTATTAGCGGGAGACGTTGTGATCAGCACTTTACAAACAAAGGGCTTCATCGTGGCCCTCAGAGAAGGTTTTAAAAATAAACCTCGTCATTGTTATTGACAGTAATTGCTATGCACACTCTCACGCCTTGTGGAGCTCAGCATCATCTCCGAGTCCATGTGGATCTGCTCGTCTCCTGCTTGTGCCCTTTTGTTACTATCAAGGAGAGATTGTCCTTCGGCTTCTAGAGTCGCGTTACACTTGCTTGTCAGTGTAATGAAGCAACAGAGTGACGGCCATGTTGGTGTTGGGTGGATTCCGGTGTTCCGAGGAGGTCTCCATCCTGACAAACATTTGCGGAACGAGCCAGGCCAAACTTTTCTCACTTGCGGAGTAATTGGGGAGCTCTTCACAGCACAGCCAGCCACGGTGACAGCACATCACACTGCGCTGGGATTTCTCGCGGCAGGTCTCGCAGATATTCCTCTCAAGCAGTGAGAAAAGGCTGTTCTCACTCCTTCCCACAAGCCATGAACACTCTGGTGTCATCCACCACGCCGTCTCCATGACATACCATTTCTCCGGGCGATTTCCCACGCTCTCCTCCACCGTAATAATCAAGTGGTTTTGATTTCAGGACTTTGTGGTAGCACATGAGCTGCTGAGCTACGTATCTGTGAATGGAGAGCGGATCCTGCTATATATATATATATATATATATATCTTCTGGTCTACTTGCAAGTTTTATTCATGGAAGTGGATGAGGGAACAGGAAGTATGCAGGAGGATGACACGGCAGCACTGGGTGGAGGAACACACACAATTGGATGCGGATTAACGTTGGCTGTGCCCACACAAGCTCCGGATGTTAATGTAATATGGATCTCTCCGAATTCGTCGTTTGGGCTCCAACCAAGCCGAGATCCGATTGGAGCCATGCATTATCCACGCCGCGTCCCAAAGGTCCTGTTCAATATTCCGCACGACGTTCCTCGGCTTGAGCTGCTGAAAGAACGACATCTGAACCACAGCCAAAGTATCTGTTTTCGCCATCTATATTTCTTTGACGGGTATTATTGCCTGTCAGAACGAGGTTATTAAAACCAAACGGTGGGTGAAGCGTTTGCATTGTTAGCAAATTACGCCGCCGCCGTCCGCAAATAGATCTAATGAAAGCCCATTGACCTTGCTTTGCTCTCAATAGAAGTAGGCTAGATGAAAACAAATATTGAGATTCGGGCACGGCGTGGATAAAAAAGCTTGGCACAGAAATGTCATTTTTACCCATTTTCCTTACCACCAAAGGACCGGCGTCTTCACCCGATGAAGTAGTTTATTCTTGGATCTTTTGTTTTGAGTGATCGGGAATGCTCACAATGGATTAGTTCTGTTTGGAGTCGTTTTCTGGGGCAAGACACGTATCTCCCTATGCACGCTATTTTTCTTTTTTTTTGGGAGAAAGTTTGATGAGAGAATAGAAGGAGTGAGGATGAGGGAGGGAGTTGGTGTGGATAAATACAGAGCCTTGCACAGGAAGTGAGTGGGTAGGTTAATCCACATTCCTGGTGGCAACGAGGTGGAGTTGTTGCTCGTGATTGTAAGACAATGGGTTGTGTAATAAGACGCATTGATTTAAATCGCTTGTTCCTTCATCGGAAGATTTCTAAATCTTCCGTTTATGTAAAATGGTTTTCATTTTTTGACTGTAAAGCCAAGCTAGCTTGATTCCACCAACATAGCTTAGCATATATAATGTGCATCGTTTTATGTTTGGCTTCTAACCGCCTATTGAAATCTCAGCTGAATATCTTCAGTTATAATCGAGTAAACATTTATTTGTTGCCAAAGTGATGGATTGTTCCTGATACACTCTCGCTTTAATACGCTTACAAATTAGACATGTTAACAGATGTTTGCTTGGCCTACACCTTGCCGTAGTTCAGCCTCGAAATTAGCATTTGTTTTTCCGTCCGTGATTAGGCCATGCTTGCGCTTTTCTGATTTTTGCAGATTGCTTGAGGGAGCGGACTTAAATATTGGCTAATATGTGATAATTTAATAACACGGGAGCTGTGCAGAAAAAGCGGTAAATTACAAGGTGACTAGTCAGTAGTTAAACAGGGATTCATGTCTCGAATCGATAAGTTCTGTTACACGGTGTTTTATTAATTACATTTTAATTGATGGATAGAGCTCATGCACAAACTCAGGATGTGTAATCGAATGAAACATGGCTGAGATCACCAGTTCCATCTGTATTATGGCTGTATTTGTGTGTGTGTGTGTGTGTGTGTGTGTGTGTGTGTGTGTGTGTTCATTCCATAGACAGTAATAACTTTTCCGAAATAGAGCGGATCGAACTGAAAAAATAATTAATGTGTTGCAGAATAACAAGTGCAGCAACAGTACAGTTCATTAAAAATGGCACGTTAATAATGGCACTCAATTCTAGTTGTATTTTTAGTTCAATTTGTTTTAATTTTTGTTTTTCTGAAAATAAGTGAAATAATTATGAAAAAAATAAGAGATAAAAAAGTCACTACGCAAAAGCTGAGGAACTAGCTTCACACCACATACACACCACCTCTAATAGAAGGAAGTGGCAAAAATAGAAGGCTATGACTTTCTAATGGTTTTTACGACATTTCCAAACGTGGTCCCACAATTGACAAGCATTCAAAACACTGCATTTCTTACCCCCATAGCCTGACCATCAAAACACCCTCATCCCCACCCCATTTAACCCTAAACTTACCCAAAACTCAATCACAACCTCAGCTCTCAAAACCCACCTTGACCCTCAAAAGGCCTTCAAATTTCAGGACCCCACAAGTGACCATCAATCCCCACTTTAATATAATAACCCGCCAAAATAAATGGTCCAACATTGATTTAAACACACAGATTTTGCCGTCCTGAAGCCCAAATCTACACTTACAATGTGCGTGGAAATAAAAGCACACACACACACTGGAGCTGTATTATTGCGGGTCAGAACCCTCAATTTTGCAGTTTGGCTGCTTATCAGGCAAGAAGAAATTCTGAAAGCATTCATGCCGCTCATGTCACATTCCGTGACTATTCAACTTGCTGTTGACTCCAAAACCTCCCGTGTGTGTGTGTGTGTGTGTGTGTGTGTGTGTGTGTGCGCTCCCCTCCCCCTGCTTGATTTTGTCACATCAATCTAATGCGATGTGTCCTCTGGGTCATGTCAGTCTTCATGTTTTCACCGGTATCGGAGGAGGAGGGGGCCGAACACCTCCGCCCGGGTCTCCAGTGTTCCGGCACATTCTAGGGAGACAGGCTCCAGCTGTCGGGTCTCTGAGGGCTTTTTGCCTGGCCTGGTTAAGAGGCTGCTGCTCGGGAGAGTACAGATAGAGATAGAGCGAGGAGATGACTGCACAGCCCCATCGGTCCCAGCTGCAGGAGAGAGGAAGAGGAGGATGGGGAAGGGAGAAAGAGAGGCATTCGTGTCACTGCAGACCTCAGCCTTCTATCTGTTGTACTACTTTGTATTGTTCACTGTATCTCTTTTTTATTTCTTCCCTCTTTTCTTTCTTCTTTTTCATCCTCTTATCTCTGTTTTGCTTTACATATTCATCTTATTGTTGTTCCTCTCTCCCTCCGATCTATCTTTCTCTAATTCTCTTTCTTTTTCTTTCTCTTTGCCCTCTCTTTCCGTCTCTTACTTTCTCTCACTCTTTCTCTGTCTCTCTTTCTCTCCTTTTCTCTTTTTTCTCGTTCCATCTTTTTCTACCTCTCTTACTCTCCCTTTCTGTCTCTTTATCTCTCTCTCTCTCTCTCTCTCTCTCTCTCTCTCTCTCTCTCTCTCTTGCTGTCTTCCACTCTTGTTCTCTCACTTTCTTTCTCTTTTTCCCTCACTCTCTCTTTCTTCCTTTCTCTTTTTTCTTTCTCCCTCTCCTCTCTTTTCTCTTTCTCTTTCTCCCTCTCTTTATCTTGCCTCTTTCTCTCTCTATCCATTTTCTTCTCTTTATTTCCCTTCGTCTCTCCCTCTTTAATTTACTATTACCCCCCATCTCTCTCTCTCTCTCTCTCTCTCTCTCTCTCTCTTCTCTCTCTCCTCCTCTCTTCTCTCTCTCTCTTCTCTCTCTCTCTCTCTCTCTCTCTTCTCCTCTCTCTCTCTTCTTCTCTCTCTCTCTCTCTCTCTGTGTGTGTGCTGTACTCAGAATGAGAAGACGTGTAGCTGTGAGTAGCTTTGCTCCTGCTGGGGTCTGGTGTAATTGTCCTGACAGGGTTATGGGAAATTGCACCATGTCAAGCAATACCAGTACACACAGTGACATGTGCTGTGTTGCTGACCAGAAAAATGGACCGCTGCACAACAAGCTTTCCACAGTTATTTTAGTATATTGTTCGGTTTTAAACGTGCAGTGTTTATATGTTTGGACATCCATCTATCCATCCATCCAGTATTTTTTTCCTGTTGACAATAATGATGCTTAAACGTGATATCAAAAACACTGAAAAACGGGTCAGTGATGTCACGATCGGTCCGTTGTTATTTTTTAAAGAGTCAGTTTAAATCATGAATTCACAAATGCTTCCATTCCAATCGATTGTCTCGCGTCTCACAAGCTCCTGCTTTCCAGACGCCTCTGAATTCAAAAAAGAAATTGCAGCAACACGTGCCAAATCATTATTCCCTAACATGGCGGGGAATGATAATTTATAGGATGAGAAGAGAAAAGAAGGGCGGAGGGAGCGAAAGAGAGACGACACCTTGGGGTAATTGTGATGCGGTTGAAGACGAGGCACTTCAGGGATTGTGAGAGCTCACGGTGAGATGAAAAGCTACTTCAGGCCAAAGGTTGCTGTGAGAAAGTGACATGTGACGGAGGTTTAACCTCTCTCCCGCTCACTTTCACACTTGAAACAGCCACACGGAGCCGCGTAATCATCTGCTCAGCATTTCCCCTTTGTTAAAAGCATCAATCCAGCATGATGGAGGCAGCTAGAGGGGTTTTCTTCCTTCTAATGAACAATTGGCGTTATAGCTACAAAAATATTATTGCCGAGTGAGTGTCGGAATGAGCACAGTTATTTTCAACCCAATGAGTCATTTTTCGTCTCGCTAGAGATTGTCTCCCTAAGCAGGATTTCACAAAGAGACGCCTGAAAATAGCTATTTGTTCCTATTGTGGCACACAAATCGTCCGCCGATCGCTCCGACCGTTGTAATCTAATATACGACCACTGGATTCAGCATATGTTTAATAAAGTCGTTTATCCAATGTTGTACATTTTATATTTTCTTTGAACATAAGATTTACCATAGTATATTTGACTTATTTATGAAAATTATTATACTGTACATATGTATCGTTTTTTTTAATTATAATCATTTACAGTATAATTTTCTTGTTTGTTTTAGTTTAGTGTACTTTATGTATTTATAATTATAGTAATAATATTTTTCATAATATGCAACTTGAATGCGACTGAATGAATGAGACTTAACTATAACTCTTTATTTATACTTATTTATCATTGAAATGTTTTAAATTCAAATCTTATGTCATTTTCGTGTTTGTATATTTTTTTTTATTTATTATCCATTTTTCTATTTTGAAAATACCACATTGTTCTTATTGTAATCTATAATACGAATCTATAAATAATGCTGTTTATCCAATAAAATACACTTGATATTGTTATAAACATGAGATAAAATGTTGTATATTTGACTAATTCATGATAAAAAATAACAATAATATTAAAAAAAAAAAACTCTTAAATTAGACTGAAGGAATGAGACTCTTCTTATAACTCTCTATTTATACGTATTAATCATTGAATTGTTTTAAATTCATATCACATTACATTTTCTTGTTTGTACATTTTTTATTTATTTTCCATTTTTCCATAAAAAAAAACTATTTGTTCTTATTGTGGCACACAAACCATCCGCCGTCCACTCTGACCATTGTAATATAATATACGGCCACTGGCGCACAGTCATGCCAAAAATTTCCCCGGCCAAAATCGCCGCTCTGGGTTGAACAGGCTCCTGAAGTACGAAAACAAAAGCAAATGGTGTTGTGTGAGCGGCGAGAGAAAGAGCAAAGCAAATGAGCTGTGTTGTTGAGACGCCGCGCTTCCTAATGCCAGGCGGGCTAATAGAGAGCCGTGCTAATATGTTTTGCCACGAGCCCCCTTGGCTCTCTGGCAGGTAACGGCTTGAAAAGAGGGGAGAGCCAATTAAATCCCCCCTTTTTTGAATATTGACCGGCTTGTTATCTGCGCTGAAACCCAGGAGTCTGAATTGCTAACCTCTGCAGCTTTCACAAAATGCTTTTCTACTGCCCAGAATTATGTGTGGGAAAAATGCTGAGGGTGGCAGGATCAAATGCGCGGTTTTAGTTATCAAGCTTAATACCTCCATTTATTCTGGAGACCGTGTGAGCTGTGACAGGTTTTTTTTTTTTTCTTTTTCCCACCTTTCCAGGTCAGTAAAATGGCCTGAGGAGAAGCAGTCAGTCATTCAGGGCCGTTCTTCTCGGCGTAGGCCTGTCACTCAGACATTTACCAGGGAGAGTGGCACAGTTACCCTCCGTCTCCCATAAGACCCCGCACTCATCCCACAAAGCATCGCTCTCCATCAGGCGCAGCTCATATTCCTGTTCCGAGCCAACGTGTGTCATCAGGGTCTGTCAGGCGGCGGATTTAGAAAAGCAGCAGAATTAGTGAGTTAGACACTGTTAGAGAACCGTCTGGAAAACACATTTCCCGCTTTCAAACAACAGTGTGATGTCGGCGAGTGTGTGGAGGGAGATTGGTGTCGGGATTAAATTAGTATTGCAGATACTGCAGCCGAATGAAGGAGCTGCTTCTGGTAGATGTTTCGGGAGGAAAGATCCGCTGACCTTCTGTATGTGTGTTCACTCTTAATGTCGCTTGTCCAGTGATATACACCTATCATTACGAGCATGAGATTTTATTTAGTATATTTGACTTACTTAGAATATTGTTATTATTAATAATAGTAATACTTGTTTTTCATTGACATGTGTTATTTTCATATCATAAGTAGTTTTCATGTTTGTCTTGTTATATGTATTTTCCATTTTTCATTCACTAGTAAGATAGATGGATGGATGGATGGATGGATGGATAGATAGATAAAGAAAGACGCTTATTGCTAAATAGTTAGTTCAATACACACAATTACAGTATACAGACAGAGAGAGAGAGAAAGGAAGAAAAAAAGATAGACAAAAAGACAGACAGACAGACAGACAGACAGACAGACAGATAGATAGATAGATAGATAGATAGATAGATAGATAGATAGATAGATAGATAGATAGATAGATAGATAGATAGATAGATAAAGTTTGATAAATGTAGGTTTTCGTGTCTTGCGTTCATTATTTATATCTTTAATATTTCTTTCTTTCTGTATTCATTTATTTATTTACTTGGGATTCAATTAGGTGATTCAAATTTCATTTTAATCAGTTTTAGCAATGCCAAGACCAAGTGTTACTTTGCACATTAGATGTATCTTAAGTGACTTTTTGTGCTACTTGTGCTAGTATTAGCCTTATAATATTCCTTTTTGCCTTCAAATCTGATGATCTGTTCAAATAGAGTTAAAAAAAGAGTATTACAGTAGTACAGTACACACTCACGCCCAATCTACTCAAAGATTCCCCAGTAGCTGCAGAGTAGCTCTCCGCAGCGAAATAGTGGTGTTAAATATATAGTTTCACCCTGCGTCATTGATCTCTAGTTTCAGCGTTCCAGACAGTCTGCGGAAGCTTTGCAGATGCGCTGCTTTTCAGAAAGAAAATATCCCAGTGGCTGGCAGAGGCTTTAAGTGCTTGAGCGGCGTTTAATTTAATTAAAGTGCTTCATAATTTAGGCCGGACAGGACGGACAGAAGGCTTTGTCTCAGCACCCACCGCCCCCATCGCTCCGCCGGTCCAGTCTGAAGGGAAATGCCAAAGCTTGACCATATAAAATAAAGATTCATGGCTGCTAAAGCTGTAAACGCATGCGGACAAATTAGATTAATCAAAGTGTCAGCGGTGTCAAGCCAAACAAATAGCAGAGGGATTTAAGTCAAATATGACGTCTGAATATGTGTGCATGTGCTGCGGTCTCGGCTTGTTGCGCTGGGATTTATGACAGGGAGTGGGAATAACCTTTATGTTCCCGACAAACGGAGGGATGCCCTGAGAAAACCTTAAGGCCAAACAAATTCAGATTTATCATTCTTGCCCCCCAAGAGCAACTGTCCACGGTGCTGATGAAGCGCGTCCCAGGACGGAGCCAGTGGCGCTTTCTCATGATGTCATGTGTTGTAAAGCCGCTGTTATTATGTCATGGTGTAAAATTGTTGGCTTTTTTTTTTGGTGACTATTTCACGGAATAAATTGGTTGTGCTGTTGGGAATTGAAATGGTGTGCAAGAGGTTGCCAGTTTGAATCCCACTCTGACTGGGTGTCCTCGTGCGCTGCCCACTGCTCCGGGTTTGTGTGTGTTCACGTCACTGAATGGTTAAACGCAGAGCACAATTTTGATACTGCCCCTAGTGGCCATGTTGACACACTCCATCGCTTTCTCACTCTCTTTTCTTTTCTGTTCTTTTCTATGTGCTGTAAACATGTTTGCGTTGGCATTCAGTGCGTTTGCGAATGTTTCTGCTCGCATGCGTCATTGAGTCGAAAGCTATTTGTAGCGTTTGGTGAATGATTGAACCTCTCGTGGTATCTCTGTCTCGCAAGCAAATGACTGGTGGATTTAAATGACTTTTCTCCACATTCATCATTTGTTTTTGTTTTTTCCTCTTTCTGTAATTTAATGTATAGTCTATGGCCCATTTCACCACCCATCAGACTGTCTTCAGATGACTCAGTGGCCCGACTCTTTCGGGCCGACCGGAAATGTTGGCAAACGGGAGCAGGGTTCAGCTGCGCTTTAATGTGTTTGATGAGAGGGGTGAGATGTAAATGACTCCGCTGGGAATAAGATTGTTTATTTCTCTCAAATATGAGAACATGCTGAAGTAAATGAAACATGGCTGAGCGACATCAATCAGAGGACGAGGCTGTTCATACAGTAATTACATTCGTGGATTAATGAAACTCTTTTCTCAACAGTCCCTTCTCTCTCTCTCTCTCTCTCTCTTTCTCTCTCTCTCTCTCTCTCTCTCTCTCTCTCTCTCTCTCTCTCTCTCTCTCTCTCTCTCTCTTTCTCTCTATCTCTCTCTCTTTCTCTCTCTTTCTCTCATCTTTTTCTTACTCTTTATTTAACATGCCCCCTATAACCCCCTCTCCTCTCTCGCCTTTCTTTTCTCTGTCTCTTTTCTTCTTTTCCACTCTTCCATTTATCTCTTTCTCACTATAAATATGATTGAAAAGAGCAGAATAGAATGCCTTTATTGTCATTGTATCCCAGGGTTGAAATGAAATTAGTATTGCTACTCAGTTTTGTGTAGAAGATAGATGTGAAAACAGAAAAAAATCTAACAATATTCCTTGATATAGAATAACAGGGCCGATATAAAAATAACAGACTGAGCAAACCTATATAAATAGCCAAAGTATATTTATATATGGTACAAAATAAGGAAAGTTACAACACAAGAAATTACAAGAATACTTTATATTAAGTTTTAAAAGAAAACTGCAATTGACAAAAATGCACATATAGTGCAAATAAAGCGTCATTTCTCGCTTTCTCTCTTTCTTTCTTTCTTTTTCTTTCTTTTTCTTTCTTTTTCTTTCTTTTCTTTCCTTCTGCCCACATTTACTCTTTTTCTCACTCTTCTATCTATCTTGCACACTATAGCCATTCTCTCTCTTTCTCGTGTGTCTTCATGTTCGATGAATAATGTGTCGCTGCTAGTTGTGGAGTCTTGCTTGAAATGTATTATTTTAATACTTTGTAAGAGCTTCTCTCCAAATAATGGTCTCCAGTTTGAAGAATTAATAACCTAAAGCCAATTGAATGTTTAAACAGCTCAGAAGTCACAGATCAGTGTGGATTTTCTATTTCATTTTTTTCCCCCGCAGCTGTTATAATGGGAAAATGTGTCATTTAAAATGTGTCTGAAATATGTTGAATGGCTACAAATTAATTCCGCTTGTCATTAGTTTGTTGGAAGAAACCGTTCTGGAATTTGACTTTTCTGTTTTGTTTTAATTAGGTTTTTTTATTTCTTTGTTTTTTATTAACCAAATGACACATTTTGTCATTTGGTACACACATTAAACTAGTGTATTGTAGAATAGTAGAATAAAATAAAACTCTTAAATGCTCTTTTATAACAAAATTGGTAATTTGGTGGCACGTAAAACATTTAATACCATAAAAATTGTATTTTTGCTATGTTTGCTTTGATATATTTGATGTGGCATTTTTATGTGGTTCTATATTGCTTATTGACTAAAATTGTCTTAACAAAATCTCCATATCATATCACACTAGTAGTGCTTATTGGGGTTGACGCTAAAAAAGAAAGCAAACACTATTTGCGTTCTAGCGTTTCTTGCAGAATGGACCAATAGATACTTGGAAGGCGTGTTTATGAAAAGTTCCCTATTGTTTTTGAGAGGAGAGGGGGGAAAAAAATTAGCATCTGGTTTTGCATATTCACCAAAAGACCAGTTAAAGGCACGAAAACGCCTGCCATAGATCACTTTTACCCCTCTCAGAGGAAAAATCGCCATCAGTATTCAGGCTACAAACCATGGCGATGTCTCGGGCATCAGGAACATTAGAGCTCTTATTACAATCATAAACTAATAAGCAAGGAATATGTAAAAGATAGGCATAGGGGAGATCTTTCAGAAAGGGTAGCATCCCCCCGGAAGAAAACAAATGACACCCTTCACTCCAGAGAAGCAATGGCTTTAGTTAAGATTGATTGCTTTGGCGTCTCGGCAGTGAGGTAGAGGAAAAAAATGGAGGGAGCGTAGGGAAAGGGAGGGTGTTTGGAGGACTGACCCTGTAAAGCTGCTGATTTCAGCAGTCTCGTTTAGGGGACTGAAGTCTCATATATTGCCTCCACTGGCTGTGATTTGTCTGGAGCCCAATGTCGATTTGTGAGGACTGACATGCCACCTCTGTAAAATACCAGAAACAAAGAGCGCTTCTTCACGACTGGCTAATTCTTCCTGTTATTTCCCATGATGCTACAAAAATGACGGATTTTTCTGCCGGGCCGTACCCAAAGGCCTTCTTATGTCACGGAAGCTTTCTTTTAATGCCGGGGCAATGTTGACACGTGAAGCGTCCGCCAGGAAGGGCTTTGGAAGTGTGTCCTGAACGAGCTTCGCTTTGAATGGCACCATTTGAGCAGAGAAAATGGAGTTGGGAGTCGGTGGTGGACGCATTACCGTTCTTCAGCCGCGGTTCATCCGAGACTCTTAAACCTGTTAGTGACACTTCAGGCTCGATTGTAAAATCAACTTTGAAAAGCAGCAGTTTGTGCGTCTTCTCCGTATATTGGGCTGGCTTGCCTCCGTCACACCGCAGGACTGCAGTTGTGAATCAATACGATTCCTTAACCTGTCACACTCCCAGCATTGTCACAATACCGGTTTTATGAGGGTGATTTAGGCGTAGGCCGACTCAATCAATCACCGAGAGGGGGCCGCGCTAAATGATCATTTGATGTGGTGACGGATGGCGATGCGGGGAGATTGCTATGCTCACCTAGAGAAGATGGAGAAGCCGACAGAGCCGAGCGTGAGACTTTTGGTTGACTTTAACCAAGTTAGTGCCTCTCAAAATGGGCGTCCGTCAGCTATAAAATACAAATCTGTTTGCTTTTCAGTCTTTTTATAGGAAATGCCGTCTTTTTCTGTAGGTTTAAAGGGCGCAACCTTCAAAGTTTGAGGACCACTGAACTGCATTCGTGCCCCCAAGCCAATGGCTATAATATTCTCTTATTGTTTACTGTGTGTTTAACCTATGCATTTTTTTGGTTAAAATGAGCGAGTGAATGAATTGATTAATTAATAGTATTGATTCCACAGTGGGGAAATTCAAATGCTGGAACAGCCGTAGATAGACGTAAAGAAATTGTGCAGATAGTCGTAGTGATAGTACAGATGATAATAATAATAAACAACAGGGAATAAAGAGAAATAAAGAATAACATGTACAAATTTACAGCTCAAAAAGTTCCAAAAAAAAAAAATGGCACGCCAAGTTCTCAAAAGGAAGTCTGTTTTGGAAATGTAGTGCAAGAAAATTGCTTAAAAAATCAGTGGTGCAGAAAAAAAGTAAAAGAAAAATAAATAAAAAATACGTTCATTCACAAATTCCACAAAATGTAAATAGAATGGACAGTAAATTGCTCATTTTTTCTGAATCAAAGCTACTCCTTACTGAGTTGTTCTGCACTACACGTCCCAGAATCCCTCAAGATCAGATAAAAATAGAATATCAACATTTGGTTCAAATCATTGTTTGTTGATTTATTTTTTGTTTTATTGTTGAAGATTGTGACATGTTCAGCATATCACAATTTAAAAATATACAGAAAGCATTTAGGAATTTAGTGATACGTGATATTGAAAGCGTACATAGTCTTTTCCACCCAACAGATGCCGTTTATTTCCCTCAGAAACTGCACGCGGCTTCAAACAATCTATATGCCGACTGACTACAGCAACTTCAATTCCCAGATCACGTCGGCCGCAATTGCATCGAGAGGTGCGAGCTGGACGTCCATTGCATTTCCATCCCGCCGCTCCGCGACTCGTGTCTGAGAGAATCACGGCGGAATTTGCATTTTCCTGTGTGACTAACCCTTTTAAAAGAGCCGCTTTTTCTTTCAGTGCTTCTGCAGTGTAATAGATGTGGTGAGGAGCTTGAAGATTATCGGATTGTAAATACTCCTCAGAGCGGCGAGGCGAGGGGGGCGAGGAGGGGTGGGCCGCGCTCCCCACAGCCTCAGCCCAGACAATGCAGTCAATTAAAATGAGATTGTGTGTGAGAGCGGAACGCACTGCAGAGAGAGAGAGAGTGTGTGTGATGCAGTGGGGGAGAGTGCATGAGCATTACGCGAGCGGCTAAGATCAGTTAAGTGATATTTGGGGGATTCTCCATCATGGCGGGCAGGCCAGTGGGCTGATGGCTTCAGCATACGGCAAAATTGAAGTGTCAGTTGGCAGAATTGCGCTTTATTTTCCCGCGTGCTACCCAGCTCAACGCGTGTGAAGGCTAGAAAGCGACGAAGAGCGTCGGCTGCGTCTCCTCACGTTTTTGAATTTACGGCGGAGATCAGAGCGCCGTCCCCGCGCCGCTCGGAGGTTTGGCGATGATTAATTAGGGGGAATCGGAAAGGCCACGCTTTTATTGAGGGTTTTAAAAACGTTACACCGTCATAAGAAGCATGAATGATTTTATCCCCCGTTTCCATTATACAGCCGAGCATCCACAGGAAATGTTCTTTTTTCTTTTTTTTTTTTTTGCGCCGTTTAGCACATTAAATGAAAGATTGCTTTTATCCTGCAGATATCAATAATGCGACGCTGGGTCTCCTCTAACCGCTATTAGATTACATTAGCGGAAATTGTGGCACAAAAGCTGTGTTTACCGTCGAAGTCCAGGTTTAACACTTAAAGCGACTCCTTTATTGCCTTTAATTGCGCTTGAGAGGGAGAAGAGCCGGAAAAGAGATGGAGAGACGACAGGAGAAGCCGGTTAAGCACCGTATCATTTGCAAATAACGTTAAATCCAGGCCTGACAGATTTGTTCCATTTCTGTAATGAAGGGTCTGCTGTTTTTACGTTGACCCCGGGCATTGTTTGGTCAATTCGGGCGGTCCGCCACACTTCCTGACCCCATCCGAGTGCTTTTTTTCCGGAGACAAAAAAAAAGCTTGACTCATTACCATCAACAGCCAATCGAGATTGGGATTTCTCGCTCTCCATCCGTCCTTCCGTGTGCCCACCTCATCCTGCGCCAAAATAAAAAAAATTGCGTCCAAGTGGCTTGCTCTGATAAGTAGGTTAAGCTCCTATCTGTTAATTAGGCTATTCCAGATGTGACTAATTTACCAGCCATGGGCATACAATATGCTAAACACCCGGGAATTAAAGCGATGGAGAGGGACGCTTCCCATGTGCTTCCTCCCTGATAGGACAAGTCATTTCAAAGCTCGCAAACCAACACAAGTTGCTATTTTAATCACCGCTCACCCTATCTGTTCCCACGTATTAGTGCCTGCTCGAAATTAAAACATTAAAGCGAAATGAGATAATTGTTATTATCTGTAAAGTCGAAATCCGCACCAGTTTGCCGGAGCTGTCTGAAAATGCAAATGAGATTATTATTCAATTATCACACTGGCAAGACGAGTCGCATGTGCTTCGGCTCGACGCGCCCGGTCCGATGGCGTGTCTGGGCGTGTAATGTTCCTCGGCCCCAGCAGATGCTGCCAAAGTGCATTGTTTGCGGAGCCGGCGATGGATCCTCATTTTTCATCCCGGAGATAAGATCATCCTTTACAGTGATCCTGAAGAAAACAGTACGCCGCACTCCGGCACGTTGGCGTCTGAAGGCGCAGATACCTTTATCCGGGTATTGTGTGCATCCTGGATGCCGCATAATCCCGATGTCGCGCTCCCAAGGGTCGCCCGGCTGATGGCTTTGAGTGAGGCGTCTTAATGGCAGACAGAGCAGCAAAAGAAGAGGGAAAAAAAAGCGTCTGACGTGAAATGTCTTACGGCAGCAAATCTCGAACTCCACTGCCAACTGATAGAAGTGGGTTAACGTGATCCCTTTGGTCATATTGCAGTTGCTTGGAAGGAGAAAGTCCCAGAATGCCTCACATAATCTGTTTTCCCGCGCCCTCGCCCGCTCACTCGCTTTCTCCCCGTCATATGTCTTGCATCTTTGGCTTAATTAATGCATCACAGAAGTACATGAATAAGCAAACTGCTGGTAATAACTGCGCCGCTCTGGTTTGGTTGTGGTTTCTTCTCAGAAGCGGCTGTGATCTTGGCTGTCGGACGGTCTGGCCCATTACGGAGACGTGTGGATGGCCAGTAGGCATGTCTTGCTTGAATCCCAGAGTGTGTAATTCGGCTTTAGTCTCAGAACTTGGATACAGGACTCCGCTCGCGATCGCTCCAATGGATTTGAGCGAAATTGATAAGATTCAATTTATTTATGTGGGGCATTCTGGGTTTTCTGGAGCGTGTGTTCTGAAGGGTTCGTGGAGAATGTGTGATGGCTGAACTTCATTAGACGTGGGCTGGAGCGCCGCTGCTGTGCTGCGAATACCGGCTCCATCTTTGATCAGCTTTTTATTATAATCAAACTTATGTTTGAATTATAGGGTTGAATGTGTTTGTTTATTTATTTATACAGAAAGTATACATGTTTTCCTTCTGTTTCAGACTTTTTGTAAGATACTAACTACAGTATTTTTTGGACTTGGAGGCACTCTTATAATTCTAACAAATGTCCGTGCCTTAAAATCCTAAAAATAAAATGTCTGCCTTATAGTATGTGAAAACAGATTTGATCTGTCTGTCTCTATCTATCTGTCTGTCTGTCTGTCTGTCTGTCTGTCTGTCTGTCTGTCTATCTATCTATCTGTCCTTTTCTATTCTATCTCTATCTATTCTATCTCTCTGTGTGTTGCTCTCTACTATACGTCTATTCTCTATTCTCTTCTATCTACTGTAACCCTAATGCAAGTCATATAAATCAACCTCTAAAAGCAGATGTTTTCCCAGATATTCTCCACACAGGTAAATAACATCGCTCTGATTTCCTTCACGTATGAAAAGATTTCAAGTGCGCTGGCGATGCGGCCACGATATAACAGCGCGCACTCAATATTTGTTGAACTTTCATTTTGTTGCTAGTTTTGTTGGGATCAGCGGCGGCGCGGTCAGGGTCAAGTGAATCTGGAGTCTCGGAGAGTTTATTAATGTCTCTAGGCACGACCCCTTGACCCTGTCAAATCAAATCTTCTGTGTGCTGATCCACATCCTCAGAAAGAACGGCCTCAGATGATAGATTCTGAGTGAACTGCAACCCCTTCAAAATGACATGTACCAAAGTGCTCTCATTCCTCAAAAGCCAGTTAACCCCCATCGCCTCTTTGACACAAAAGCGAGAGACCTGGAGTGCCATTGTGTTTTTGTTCACTTTTCCCACTATATAAGAGCTATTTGTTTACAAGCCACATTAGCCCACATTTTCAGATGGAGTCCGCGGGCGAATCGTCCCGTCTTTCATTGGCGAGCTCCGAGACCCTCCGAATGCGGCTTCTCCGTCCTCTCTGCCGCTTTAAAGGCCGTGGTTTGCTTTGTATTCAGCCGGGCTCTTTTTCTTCCCCCCGTCTTCCATTCGGCGCATGATGAACCCTACTCAACAGTGTGTTAACTGAAATGGGAAGTGACAGATTCACTAAGCGATAATCTTCCTGCCAAAGAAACAGATATTACTTCTCGCTTGCACATTACTGTACGGCCCCAGCAGGTGGATCTGCCAGACCCCCAACAATCCTCCCATTTTTATTGATCTTTTTTTTTTTTATTTATCTAATTCCACCCAAACAGGCCTCGGTGTTATTAAGCAGCGGAGGTCAGTTGATTCCGTGTGTGTGTTTGGCCTCCGGGAATGCCTGGGAATTCTGCATTACTGCGGATCGCATTACAGTCCTGCCGAGATGGATTGCCGAAGCTTGAAACGACTGAATTTGTTTCGTTTTTGTCCCAACAATACGTTTCCATTTGCTCCGCGCCGATATATTAGGGCTTTTGATCAGCCTAATGACTAGCAGCGCAAACATCCCAGTGCGTGTGCGGCGATTCCAGGAAGTAGCAGGAGGAGATTGTGCGACTCTCAGTCGGGGGTGGGCTTAATGGAGAGGGGGAGGGGCCTCGTCATTAAATAAAGTGTTCATTGCTGGCTTTAATTAAATGGTGACTGGGATCTGAGTGGAGCGGGAGATTGGATTGTATGACATATCTCTAGCCTCCGCTGAGAGCTCACATCAGCTGTGTCAAAGATATCGGGAACGGAGCATAAAGTCAATTACAGCTCCAGCGGCGAACAGATAGAAGAGGAGAAAAACACTCCCAAATGCTATCATTTGAGAACATTTCAGACACGTTTATGACAAACCACAGCCGAGGGGGCTGGGGAGGAGCACAGGTGGACCCGGTGGTCTCGCAGGAGCCCGCGTTGGGAAAACCTCGTGATTGGGAGGCGAAATTAATCCTGGATGGGGGGTGGATGGGTGAAGGGTGGGGGATGTTTGTGCGGGTCGATTGAAAGGCTTCTTCATGTGCTGGAGGTCAAACCTTCACCCTCAAATGATTTGGATGAGGACTGGAGGAGTCCTTCAGCAGCGCGGACCCTGCTCCCGGGACCCTCTCCAGCCTGAACTTGACAAGGCAGTGGGGAATACACAATATGCTTGTATAATCAGTGCAATTAAACGGCCTATGCGTTGGCGTGGGATAATGCTGCGGAAATCTTGTTTGCGAGCGTCTGTACGTGTCTGCCATTCAGCCGACCAGTGGTCTGTTGAATTTCGCCTGAGCGAGAATGATGGCGGATGTCGATTTCCTCGGGGATGGTGCTTAAAATGCATGAGCCGAGCTCCGGCCATTGTTTATTTTGTTTGTCACTGAATTACTTGATACGGCTGTCACAAATATGAATGTCACAGAAGGGGATAAACAGCTTTTCCAGATCAGATCGAAAATTGTGATTAAACTACCGCGTTTTTTGTTTTTTTTTTTTTTCGGTACGTTTTAGCCATCAGATATTTTTTTCCAGCGTAGATGAAAAACTGCAGACCATACATCTTCACGTTTTGACAGTATAATTGATTTTCTATTGACGCAGTGCCGAGCCTGTGTTGTCTTTAATTTCATCATGGACTTTAATGGCAGACAATAAAATGCCATGGGATCTCCGCAGTGAGATGAAGAAGAGCCCGTCCGTGTGGGGGACAAATGGCCCTATCATGAACACCTCGTCCTTATGGACGAATATTTACTCGTGGATTTCTCTTGTTCCATACATGATGGTGAGTCACAATCCATAAAAACCAGCCTGATTTATGAACCCTGATGGACTGGAGGATCTGGAGTAGGACTGGGCAATTAATCGAAAAGTAATCGAAATCGACATTCAGAACTTATAATTGATCAAGTTTTTGCAACTCAATTATTTCGATTACTTTCCCTTTAAGAATGCTACCACGTGTGGAGTCACGTGACCACACTCTGTCATGATTATGCTGTTTCGCCGACATGTCGAGCATGGAGAACATCTTTTACAAAAAAAAAAAAAACCAACGCGGCCTTCGTCACCCAAAAATGACACGACAACTTTGTGGCTCCTGATCAGAGCGAGTTTCTGTTCGGGTGGAAACATTGTTACCTATTTTATTTAGAATGCAACAGCTCGTTGGAGCAACGGGGGGAAAATACATTGCAGATAAAATAACTGTTAATTTATCGTAATCGTGGTAAAATGAAGAGATTTTGATTTCTGGCCTATTCCCCCAGTCCTAATCTGGATGTGAGTTCCAGGATGAACTAATTCCCGAGCCCACCTTTGGCTCTGCTTGTTTTGGGGGTTTGGAGTTTACAGAACGGCGCATTTAACCTGCGATTAATCTCTTCCACTTCAGCTCTGAGCGTCTGCGGTGTGATGGAAAGAACTGGATGAGCATCAAGCCAGGTTTGGATAAAGGCCTCGCCGTGCAGCGCGGCTGAATGAGACAATCATTTTCAATGGGCTCCCGTGGCTCCGAGCCCCCTGCTCTCCCACGTGGATTCACTGCCATGAATGTTTGTTGATTTCCCTCAGAAATCAAGGAGTAGATTAGTTTGAATTGGTGGGGAATGAGGTGAGGAGGCTAGGTTTCCTGCGAGCCCACGCTGGAGGTGTGAGGAAGAGGGCAACGGTAATTACCGTCTGTTTCCCTGGCACAGTTATGCCACTGATACACATCCACGCTCCCATTATCCCTGTGAGTTTGCATTCAGACAGTCTCCCGCTCCAGATCGGGCCCAGTACGGTGGTCCGAGTGAGAGAGAGAGATGTCACGACTCGGACTTTGTATGCGCCACCCGTCCGTCTTCTTAATGCGCTTTTCTGATTGTTTAAACAATAATGAATTTGATAAGCGAAGGGAAATGTGGCAGCCCTGCGCTGGCCGGACTGAAGTGGCTAATTAGCTGATTAAAATGAGCCAGGATGAACGTTCGCCTGTGATTTCACATGACTTTCCTCACTGAACACACACACACACACACACTCGCCTTTAGTGCCAAAACTTGAGGTTGTCGTGTTGCGTTCAGTGTTCGATTTGGTTGGATTGTTGGAGCTTCTGCACATGTGGTGAGATGGTTCTCGTGGTGATCGGTTCAATACCTGAAATTGTCTGACTGGATCAAACTGGATGGACAATGCGGTGGTTGTTTTAAGCGGCTTGTGGGTAAAAACCCTCTCAGAGAGGATGTAGCATCCAAAAGGTTATTTATTATATGTTTAGCGTAAACGGTATTTTAAAGTAGCACAATCAACATTTTAAAAGCCTTTTTTGGATAATAATATATCATAATTCAATACTTAGAATTATAATATCCGTATTTGTATTTCTCGTTGTTTACATTCTCATTTTGTATTTGCATTCCTCTCTATGTTTTGCTTACATTCTACACATTTCGGAATGCTACAATTGATTACTAAAGCGTCAAATAGGTTCTTGTGTGTAGTGTAAACATTATATTAAAGTAGCACAATCAACATTTTAAATGCTTTTTTTTAGCTAATAATATATTATAGTTGATTACTTACAATTAAAGTTACAGTACTTGTGTGTTTCCATTCTTATTTTGTGTTTAAATTTCCTTTCCACATGTTTGTTTACAATCTACACATTTCGGAATGCTGCAATTTTGCTTTCACCTATAATAATATATGATCGATTATCTTTTTGTACGATGTTCCCAAGAGCGTGTCCAATTTCATTATACACTTAAACATGGACTTATAATAAAGAACATTATAGGACTTCAGTATTGAATTGAAAAAGCCTTGAATGTCCCACAGTGAGGAAATTTCATAATTTAATAAGTATGGATATGTTGATGTTGATACACATCAAAACTAGTTTAGCATCAGTACAGCCAAGCGCTAAATGTTGTGTCACGCGACTTTGTGGCTCTTGCTAACTTCATCAAGTTGAACTATAAATCAGGCCTTGACGTCGTGTGTGAAGCGACCATGATTCTTACTCCAGGCGTGAAATCTGAAAGCGCATTAATCCGCAGTCCGCTTTACGCAACGCGGCCCCGGCAGAGAGCACATGGCTGGCGCGGTAGTGGAATAAGCTTTTTCTCCGCATCAGCTCTTCCTCCTCGCCGACTGTAACACAAAACTACATTTAAAGCATCAGATTTTTGTGGGGCCGATGCGCGGCCTCAATAATTGATGAGCTCGGCTGAGTACGGAGGTTTGGAGGAACGGCAGAGGAAAAGAAAGAGGTGAAAGTGTTAGATATTCTCTCACACGGTGTAGGTTGTTATGCTGTACCACCCACACTTTAGAGCAAGTGAGCTGTGAAATGTATTCATTGTAACATGGAAAATGGAGGCAAGGAATTGCCTGTAATGTCTGACAGCGAGGGCAGCCAGCCAACATCACCTGAATTAATTCACTGCGTTTTTTTTTTTTTTTCCCGCCGTTTCTATTTATTTATTTGTTTATTTCTGCGATAATTATAGATTTGGAGAACGGACAGACATTTCATCACGGCTTGATTCGCGATGAAGTCGTCCACTATCGAGTGACCCGCACTAGAGGATCAAATGAGAAAGTCAGCTCAAATAAAGTTAATAGTGCATTAACTGAAGCCGAGCCCCTGAGCGCTGTTCCTCATCCACCCCCCCATCACTCTTCCTCTGCATCCCCTCCTCCTCCTCCTCCTCGTTTGTCCTCTCCTCTCTTTCGTCTAGTGAGGCAGCGAGACAGCTACTGTATATTTCTACCTCAAGGCATCAAGCCGATTGGCTGAAATGTATAGGAATGAGCCGCGCCAACCAATGGAGTGTCACAGGCCCCTCCCCTTTTGCATAGCTCCGCTCCTCCGCAGCTTGTGAGACGCAGCCTGATGAATAACACAGAGGGGACTTGTCTCTGGGATTATTAATTTCCCATCTCTCTTTCTCTCTCTCTCTCTCTCTTTCTCTCTCTCACTCTCTTTCTATTTCTCCCCCTCCCAGACTCTCTCTCACTCTCCTCTCTCTCTCTTCCCTCGTTCCTTTTCAGTGTGCATATCCCTAGTGCGTGGCTTTCCCTTTCTCTCTCTCTCGCTCTCTCTTTTTTTTTTGCCTTTTTTTGTTTCTCGTCTTGCTGTTTGAAATGATCCGTTTGCGTTGAGTGTGTGAGTGCGCGTGTTGCTTCATGGAGCTGTGTTAACACTGCCTGGTAGCTATTCTTCCACACGAGATCTCTCGCATCACACGGGGGTGAGTTGGTATCTATTAAATCAATATTGTGTGGTGAGACCCCGGGCTCAGGCTGTGGAGGGACATCAAGGGGGGGACGGGAGATTTTTTTTTTAATGAGATTTTTAACCTGTATGTCTGCGACTAATCATGACCCGTGAAGAAAAGGGAATTTGTGCCGAGGACTTCTGCGGTGTTCTGGTGCGCGGATCGCACGTGTCTGTGTGTGTGTGTGTGTGTGTGTTAATGTCAGTGGGTCCGTCAGTTTGTAGAGCCGTGTGGCTTTGTTGCTAAACAGCGAGCACGCTTTTATTCCAGCTAATGGGGAGGTGTGTGAGACAGACCTTGATTTTGCCAATGGGATGGAAATGCAAGCTAATGACGGCCAATTGAAAACGCAGAGGATTGTAGTTTGGCGCTGTTTGTATTCTCTCTTTTTACCTGGTTCACACGTGCGCTTTCTTTTTTCCTCTCTTTTATTTTCTCTCCTCTCAATGTTCTCTTTCAGTTTCTGTCTCTGTGCCTTTTTTTTCTCTGTCTCTCAATTTCTCTCAAATGATTTGTCTTACTCTCTCACTCCACCTCTCGATCTTTTTTTTCTTGTCTTTTTCTCTGTCGCTGTCTTTTTCTTTTATCTTTCTGTCTATTTTTACACCTTCATCTTTCTTTCCATCTTTTTTTTTCTTCTTCTCTCTCACCCATTTCTTTCAGTCCCTCTCTTTGACTCTCTCTCTCTCTCTCTCTCTCTCTCTCTCTCTCTCTCTCTCTCTCTCTATTTCTTTTCCCCACACTTTTCTTTTTCACTCTTTTTATTTCTTTCTCCCTCCCATCCTCTCTCTCTCCATCTCACACTCTTTGCCTATCACCCCTTTCTCTAAATTCCTCTCTTTTTCAATGTCTCTCTTTCACTCTTTTTCTTTTCACTCTTGCTCTCTCTTGCTTTCTCACTCTCTTATCTGTTTCTCTCTGCTGCGTTCTCTTTCAGTTTTTTTCTCTATTTCCTTCTTTTCCCTCCCTCTCTTTCTCTCTCTCTCTCTCTGAACCTTTGTTGGAGTATTGATGACTCTCTCAGGCAGCAAAATGATAATGATTATGATGGCATTTGCAATGGAAAGTGCTAATGAGTGCAATAACAACCAACAATACAACTTAATGCAATTTGTGTGACATACTAGCACAGTAATTTCCTTCGCACATTAAATGGATTCTTATTAATTACGTTTCTTTGCATGTGCGTGTGATTCGAGTGTCTGAAAGCACTTTTGAGCAGCATATGCAGGTATAAATCTGTATAATTTAGTGCCATTCGTGGGCAGGTTTTGATTGGCTGTTTTGTGGAGAATAATTTCTGGAATATTATTGAAAATGACTTGAAACCTAATTATTAATGTTTCCAACAAAGGATGCAAAATTGATGTTTATATTTAGACATTTACTGTTGCTAACACAACTTCTGCTGATTGATTCACATGATAATAATTGAGCTCGGTTTATTATTTATTTGTGCATTATTTTTGTGTGATTTTATTAATTTTAATTGAGTTCTCTATTTAAATGGGTTTGTATCATCATAATGATTTATGGACATGTTATATAAATGAATAATTGCTTAAATGTTGCAACATGCAGTTTATGTACATGGTGTCCCAATTGCTATGGGGATTTTTTTTTTGTTTTGTTTTATTATCTTGCTATGTTTTTTTTTATCTGAATCGTCTGGAAATGGCCATTTTCAGCACTTTCTTATCTTCCGGCTGGTTTTGCGTGGTTTAATCTCCCACAGTGAAGTGTACATTGACCCATCTTCACAGAGAAATGATCCTCTGCATAAGCTGACGTGTCTTTTGATGCGTCTTGTGTCTTTGTGCTCGCAAGCTTTGTTCAATTTGGAATTATTTTAGAAAAGTGCTGGGGAAAAGGCAAACAAAGCAAATGAGCAGTGAAGACTGGGAGAAAAACAAAGGGGAAGAAGTGGGAGAGAATGTGAGGGATGAATAGATAGGCAAATAGCAGGAGACAGAAAGAGAAAAACAGGAGAGGACAGAGATAGGGAGAGCGAGAGAGAGGAAAAATAAAGGTAAGGAGAGAGAGAGATGGAGGAAGTGAGAAAGAGAAGTTAAAGAGAAACAGATATCAGAAAGAGAGTGAAAAATGGCAGGAGAGAGAGAGAGAGAGAGAGAGAGAGAGAGAGAGAGAGAGAGATGATGTGAGAAAGAGGAAATGAGTGAAAGAAAGACAGATGAGAAAACCATATGAGGAATGCGAAGAGACAAAGAGTGACATGTGAGATAGAGTGGACAAGGGGGATGAGAAAGGGAGAGAGAGAAACAAAGGTGAGGAAAGAGAGAGATAGAGGAAAGGAGTAAAAGAGAGACATGTAACAGAAGAAAAAACAGAACACTAGATGTGAGTAAGAGAAAAAAGGGCAGGAGAGAGAAAGAGAGAGGAATAAATAGTGAGAAGAGGAGAGAGAGAATGAAGTGAAAGACAGACTGATATAAGAAGAGAGAAAGAGAGCAAGATATGTGAGAAAGAAAAAATAGGAGGAGGAGAGAGAGAGGGAGATGGAGGAATTGAGAGAGAAGCCGTTAAAGAGAGACCGATATCAAAAAGAAGAATAGAACAAGAGATGTGAGAAAGAGAGAAAAAAAGGGGAGGAGAGATAGGAATAGTGAGCGAGCGAGAGAGAGAGAGAGAATACCCCACATTCTGTTTATGTAATTTAGTGAGTCATAACGTGGGAGCATGAGGCATTATGCAAGTTCTGGTTGTGCTTTGAAAAATTGGTTATCTCCAAAGCACCTACACGCCACACAGACGGAGCCCTGGCAGAGCGGGCAAGCTGGAGGAGGACAGAGAGCCGGAGCTGTGGATTGGTAAATCCTGCAGGCTTGACCGAACCCAGGCTGAATAATCATAGTGTGGCGGAAAAGAGATTTCACAGGGCGCTGCGTCTGCCCCGTGCCCACCGCTCACCCCACTGCTCATTAGATGCTGAATACATCATGCAGATTCCTGCCAGTCCTCTCATTCAAAATGCAGCTCTTCTTGACAGAAATTAGAAAAGAGAATGCATAATCAAAGTAATCCTGTTGTGTGTGTGTGTGTGTGTGTGTGTGTGTGTGTGTGTTTTACTCTGCTTCTTCCATATGATTTTTACATGTTAAAAAGCGACTGTGATGTATAACAATCACTTTGTTATTTCAAGCAGGAGCCTTTAATCACACGTAATACAGTTTGACTCTAATGCGAGGATGAGAAATCAAAGCTGCTGTGGGAGAAAGACGGAGAGAAAGAAACACACATATTTTATGAATCTGATTATTCCTCATGACTTAGCAAAGAGCCAGTGAGAGCCGAGCTAGGAACATCCCAGGGCCACGGTGATTATATGTTTCATTGTTTGGAAAATTCACAGCCCTTAAGTGCAAGAAGCAAGTAAAGTGTTAGACAGTCCAACTCCGTCAGCGCCGCCACAGCAACGTGTTTATTACATAAGAGTTCCGCTCTCAGGCCGTCCTGTGCCGCACACACGTTGGCATCGGCGGGAAAACCTCAAGCTCTCGGCTGCGGAGCGGAAACACACACACGCGCGTCACGCTCGCATTGAAATGATAATGGAGCGCATGCCGATGTAACGCAACCCCACGGGGAGTTGAAGGAGAATACCATGGTCGATAGTTCTGCGCCGACTGGCAAAACAAACAGCCTGTGCTCTCCTGGCGACACGGAGAAACGCCGCCTGCTTTGTAAAAGAGAGCCCACGTCTCCGGCAAAGGAGCCATTAAAGAAAACACCCCCTGTTATTAAGTGAATGACTGAGTCGAGCGCACTGGGGCCGATAAAACAGTCATATTAATACCTTGAACTCTCACTTTAGCAAATCGGGGCGAGTGTATTGCTTTGTAAACATTTCCGCATCAATAATGCCGCGCCGCAACAAAAGATAAACCCCAGGTTGAACAAGGAGATAAAGCGACTGTTTCACAAGATTAAATAGAAAGTGATGCCAGCTTGGCAGCCCCACCGTGTGTCGCATGGATTATTTATAATGGGCGCGTGGTGGGGGGAAAAAAATGCAAATCGTACAATTACAAGCCGTAAAGCGAAGTATTAAAAGAAGAGAGCGGAGTTAAGGCCTTCAGCAGATGCCATGGCCAACACAAGGAGGCGATACGCGTTTTGGCGGGAAGATTCACACCTCTGAGTTTGTGTTTTAACAGAGATAATACGAATTGAGATTCGTCTCAGAGAGAGAACAAACAAACCCGGAGCAGTGGGCAGCCATTTTAATAAATTACATTAGATTACAGAGTGATATTTCTGCTTTGAGGTTCAAAGCGTCTTTTCCAGTCACTGCCATTTCCACCTCCCCGTTTTTGCAGGGTGTGACATGTAGGCAAACGACATTAGAAAGTCTCCGAGGTGTATTTTTGGCAGGACTGCCGGTCTCGGTCTTGTAAAGAAGGCCTCCGTAATCTATTTATTTCATTTTCTAAAGACAAAAATGACACAGAGCACCGGCGCAGATGGTACGATCTCCATTTATGCGAAAACAAATCTCCTAATACCTTGTATATCTAATCGTATTCAAATTAGAAAACATATCTGTGGCTTTCCAGTGAGGAAGAGCATACAATATGCAACGGCAGTCAAGGAAAGACCTATTTTAGGCCGTTTTTAAATGTTATTTGCGGAAATATTTCCTCAATATTTGGCTTATTTATGGCTAATTGCGCTCTGAAGAATCGTACTTTCGCCCTCCCCGAGTTTGCTTTCCACATCCTGTGTTTGAGTTTATTCCAAAGGATAGAAGTCTTTGGCTAATCCTCTGGTTTGTACATACTGTCAGCTTTGATAGCGGGAAAAATGAAGATGGTGTGTGGGTGTGCAAGATTAGGCTTATCTTCAATTGCATTGTATATAGGGATATCCGCTGTGACATTGACAAAACGGGACGCTTCTCACTTTAAAGCGAGCCGGAGGAATCTGCAGGTTGGAGCGCCGGTGTTGCGGCTTGTTTGTGGTTGCGTGCTTGTGCATGACGGGTCCGGCTCAGGACGCCAGCAGATTGCTTCTGCTCAAACGTCCTGAAGATGCCTTCACTTAACGCTCCACATCATGTTCTTACCGACCCGCTGACACAGCTCCGGCCTTCCAGATGTTTCTATCGGCCTCCGCTGGGCCACGTCCCAGAGACAGCTACAACGCTGCCCGCACGCCACTGACAATCACAGTTAGTTTACTGTGTAATATATATATATATATATGAAATACCCCAGAAGTCCTCGGCTGGTGCAGATTTGGCCCCGTGGTGAAGGATCTGCTCATTGCTGGACTTTATCAGGTGTCGTTGTGGTGTTTTTGATGACAAACCAATGATTTTATTGTTTTTATTATTTAATTTGGTATTATTTAATAAGTATTTTTTTTTTGTAATTACAGTATATTAATTCAGTGGAATTGTTCTGCAGAATTATTTGAGTTTTACACTCCAGACTAAAATATACAATTGAACAGCCAGATTCCTGACCGATATTCCTTAAATCTCACTAGATCTTTCCAAGTTGCAAATTAAACCTTTAATTGTTTAATTAACCAAAAATGTCCCAAATACTTTTTGTTTTATTTTTTTATTCTATTTTATGTGAAGGCCTTTTAAAACGTAAAATAGTTTTTAAAATGTGTTTTATTTATCAATAGTTACATCAATTGAACATGAATAACTCATAACATTATTCATGAGAAATCATTTATTTTGTCCAAATGTTTGCCCAAGAATTAAAATAGTGTTTACTGGGGTTTAAGTGCAGTTGTGGGGAAAGTGTATGCGTGATCTTTACCCGACTGCAGGAATACATTGAATTCAGTTTTCAATCAGTTCAATTTTCAATTGGATTTTGGGTCGTTTTACATGATCGTTTTGTGATAAACATCTCAAACATCTGGATTTCTGATCATACCTATCCAGCACACAAGAATCTCCAACATGGCGTCTCAAACCCTTCCGGCTACAGAAAAACCCAATATAACCATCAGTAGAACGGTCAAGATAATTGGGACATTACCAGGGATTTTCTGAACGGGGGAGTTGGATTATCGTGAGCATGACGTCATCGCCGAAAATGGTCGTTTCCCAGTCGTTCACATGGGGGGAAAAAAACATCAAAGTGAAAAAGTGCAGAGATCAACACAATAACAGCGTGTCAATCATCAGTTTTTATTTTCTTGCCTCCGCGATGACTGACTTGACTTCTGCTTCCACCTCTGCTGGGTGATTGATGTTGGGCAAGGTTACTGGAGGAAGAGTGTGGCCAGTTGTTGCCTTTCTTCCATCTTCCTCTTCCTCATCAATTCCCTCTCCTCCGTTAGGACCTGATGCAATTTTTCAGCTTTGGCCCTCATCGCCTCTGCCCCCAGACTTTGCCCAGTCGCTGTGGACCACAGACACACTAATTGGCGGTGGTTTAGTGTGCCTGGCTTTAAGTGCACTCTGCTGTGTGTCAGGCCACTCTTTCCCACTGGCTCTTTAGGCCATTACCTAAATGAAGTGCTGCCACTGGAAGTTGGTGAGCACATGCTAACAGTGAGGTATTGATTTGCGGGTTATTTAAAGTGATGATATCTCTGTCTTCGGTTGAGAGAATAAAATATATGTCTGGAAAGTTTTTTCGTCCTTGGCTGGTGCACTCGGCTGGATTAAAAGTTTTCCTCCACAAGTCACAGAATTTACGTAGGAGCTAATTTACTAATTGCAGATGTGATAAAGAAGGGGAAACGGGGAGAAAGCAGGGATTCGCGCTCTGAAACTAGTTTAAAATGCCTGTGATGGTTTAGAGGCAGGCGATGTTTTGGATTGATGCGTCGGTCTTCTCACACTACATTACCCACAGTTCCTCACTCCCAGGCTAAATGGTGTGAAGCTGCAAGACTTGAAGTGCGAAAATCGATGGCGTGAACACGTACAGTGACGTCAGCATGTCTCCTTTGCCATTGTAGTTCTGTAAATCGTAGTTGTATATTAACTCATCGCCATTATTTTGATTTGTGCTGGTTTGGACTCACCGTGCATTTACCGTATTTTTCATACCTCCAGACTTACCTTGCACCTTACAGTCTGAAAAATACAGTATTAGCATTTTAAGTGGTTCAACAAACATTTGCAATTCCTCCAGATCCGGGACGGGTCGGAGAACTTGTTCAGGTTTTCTCCATATACCCTGAAATTCATTCATCACTCCATGATGGACACAAATGTGGCGATCTCAAGCCAAGTAGTTTACTGTATCAAATGCTCGACGTCAAGGTCTGAATCAATTTCCGTCCGCGGGGCAGAGATGAAAATGTGGACATTCCTTCAGCTTCTCAAGCTATTAACTCAGTAGCATGGCAGATTATGGGGGGAATGAGGTGTCGCCTGGATTCTCTTCCCAAGAAAAGTGTTAAAGCAAAGTTTGTTCTCCATCAAATCCAGCCAGGAGACAAAAAGACCAATTCCGCTTAAAATCATTAGCAAATCGAGTGTCTCGGATCATCAATTTTCACCAACGTGCTGGACTAACTGCACTGGAGAAACTTGCTTCTTCAGCCAGTTCCCAGCCGTTTGCCGAGCACATAGTTGTGTATTTGACAGTTCTTGACAGTTCAATTTTAGCCTGGTGTTGGACTGGCATTATTCTATCAGGGCCTCCGTAATCTGAGGCTGTAATACGCCGGATGCGGCGGATGCTTATTTCCAGGACCTCTGCGGCAGGGGCCGACTTGCGCCATCACTCATATCTCAATTACCTAATCTAATGCATCTCAGTGGGCTGCTGCCTGGGCTTCATTTACTGTAAGTGCTAGAAGCTCCTCGGCAATTGTTATGTGCGCCAGCACCGACCCGCGCTGTCGGGGGAGAGCGAGCTCCATCAGAGGGAGAGGAGGGGGAGAAAGGCCAGGAAGACTCCCGGAGATAAAACCGGCTGAAGAGAGTCGTGGGGGGAACGAGACAAAGAGAACATCGACGTGCCGAGGCCGGGCCGTGTTGGATGGAGAATTAGGTCTTACGTGCATGTTGTGGTGGGACCGGGAGATGGATCCGTCTGGCGCGCGGCTCGATTTCAAGAGATTTTTACCTTTGTGAACGGACTCGGCCTGTTGAGGCTTTCCAGCTTTGGCTCGACTTGGAAAGATTTATTGCTTCGCATGTGTAGGAGAATTAGACACTGTCGATTTGGGAAGTGGTTTGATGCTTGTTTGCTCCAACCGGGCAGAGGCTGGAATTTTAATTAGTATTCTATTAAAACGTCAGCTTAAACTCTATTTGATATTCTTTTAATTTCCATGAAAACTCGCTTTCTATAAAAAGCTTTTTTTTAAATGTATATTAAAATGAGACGATAATTAATCTGCATTGTCAAAAGAGGGATTATTTTAACTAAGTGTTTTGTTTTGTTTTGTTTTTGTGTGTGTGTGATCTGGAGTGAGTAGAAAATTTCACTTTTGTGTCTGGAAATTGTAAATCTCAAAAGAAATTTTTAAGTAGATATTCCTTTTGCACTGTAAAATATGTCCAAAGCCACTTCCAGATTGAGCAGATTGAGTGTAATATATTACTCAACACTTTATAACTAGTCTGTACTAGTCTTTTTGATCTAGAAAAACGAGTTTTGATCACAAGTAAATTTTTTGCCACTAGGTCACAAAAAATGTCCTCAGAGCCTATAGTTGTCTCTAAATTCTGTCGTGACTTTTTATAATCGAATAATCTTTAATTGAGCCGTTATTCAAACTGTTGATAGTGTCTGGCTTCTAGAATCATCTGAAGAAGCTCTCCATCACCGCTCTGGCGAAACCGAACGAGAGCAGCAGGAATCTGGAGGCACATCACCCGCGCTAGACCACCGGCAGAGGAACTTCCTCTCCGCGAGTCGTTCCGTGACAGCTGGAGAGGCTTCAACCACAGACTGATTTACTATAGTACGGATGAGATCCACACACTAAGCCGGCTTTTAAATCATTTTTAAAACTGTCAAGTGAGATGCTTTCCAGTAACACTGGTGAGTTAATATATTAGCGTTGCCTTGGAAACGCAGGGAAGAAATTGTTTGATGTATCCTCCCAGGGTTTGACGAGGGCTGGATGATGCGGGCGAAAGTTGCTCGCCGGAATGTTTTTGCATTCCGTTCCAGTTAATTGTCTTGGATGTCTGGTAATTAATCAATGCGTTTTTGTCAGGTCGCCGCACGCGCTCCAGAGATCTGTCAATAAGTCACGTCAGACGCATCAGATACATCAGTGACACGCCGGAATCACCGCGGCAATTAAAACCGCAATTAGCGCCGACCGCCGTCCCACGTGGAGGCTTTAGCACAGAGGTGCGCGCTAAAAACTCCGCCGCTAATATGTTTTGTCAGGACGAGGAGCGTGGGTGATAGAGTGGCCGTGTTTACGTCTGTATTCCCCCATGACGGAGCGTGTCTGTCTATTACGCCGCGCAAAGGTTGGCCCGTCAGCTCCGTCTGTCACCCCCACTCTGCGTCAGGAAAACGCCGCGCATCTTCCTGTTTGCCCAGTGACCTGTGCTTCTCTCGGCTGTGTAACAGAGATCATGCAGTGCTGGGATCAGTTGACACAAAGCCCCCCGAGCCACGGCTTTCCCGCTGATCTACCTGAGCTACTGTGAGCGGGACGACCCGGATCACTTCACCTAAAAAGGAACGTTCTGCCATCTCACACTCATCTGTAAAGTTTTTGGAATCCACTACTTTGGTGAAAAAACTTAACGGGGCTTGACATTGTTACGATTGTGGGGTTTTTTTTGCATCTAGCGGAATCTTTTTCCAAACTGTCTGGTAGAGTGATAACCATTCATCGGTTTTCTGAACGCTTTTTCGTTTCTGGGTGATGAGGACCGCAACCAATCCTAACAATTTGGGCTGTCAAGACGGGACACGCCCCCTGCATTGGTTGGCCAACTAATCACAGAGCGGGACAAGCACTAAAATTCCAATTCTTTCACTGTGGGAGAAAACCCGGAGACTCGGGGGAAACTCACGCAAGCATAGGGCGAAAATGCAAAACCCCATACATAAAATCCCCAACCAGCCTTGAACTAGAGTGGTCCCGAATGGTCCTACTTTTTGTGAGGCTACAGATCTACCCAATCCCATACAATTTGTACTATAAAAAATAATTTCTCTTTCTGAATTTTCATGTTTTGGTAAGATGTGCCCTTTTTGTTAAAACACGAAAGATAGATGAAATTAAGTAAATATTTAGTTTAAACATATGTAATATCTCCAACACTAAATCATGTGTAAAAAAAAAAAAAAAAGTGATGTTCATTTTTACACGTAATGCTCAAAAAAGGCTCAACTAAAAAAAAGCTCAACTATCAAAGTAAATTTTAAAATGAATATAATATCAGCTCTCGGGTTTCTAGAGGTTAAGCTACAGGAAAGCAAACTAGTCGTTCTATCTCAAATTGGGAATCGTGAAAAATGTATAAAGCTTATCCATGTCACAAATCAGCCGCTTTAAAAAAAAAAAAGTGTCACGCTTGGAACTACAGGTTGACGCTGACAGATTACGCGCGAGCAGCATGTGTCGAGCAGCATGTGCCCCCCCTTCTGGGGGATCAGATCATTCTTAGATGCATTCAGATATCGAAATAAATAAATAAAGCACCTGATAGGAGAAGAAAAGATCCGCGTATTGACTTTAGATGGCAACATGTCTTCTGTGTTTTTGTAAGGAAGACGGCCCTGGGGGTTTTGCGGGGAGCCACAGAGAGACTGGAAACGGGCTGTGCAGTTTATGACACTTCACAGGAGCCGTCGGAAGTGTGATACGAGATGCTGATGGGTAGAAGCTCTCCATAACTCCTGCGTAAACCCTCAGGCTTCCGCCAGTCGCGCCTTTAATTTATAGCAATATTCTTTACAAAGTAGCACGAGCTGTTTGAGCGAAAGAAAATTGAAGAGCGCTTTACCCAGAGCAACTTGCGATTTTATAAGCGCAGTGGTTAGGAGATGCAACAAGTTACAAGTTCGAATCCCAAAATCTGAAAAGTAACAAGATTCGGAACCCAATCTGCTCATTATGTAAGCCACTTTAGATGAAAACACAAATACAAGTATTCGTTGTTCATTAAATGTTCCAATTATGATTAAAACTCACTAAATTTGGTGCGAGCCAGAGGTGTAAAGAAACCATATTTGAGTAAAAGTACCTTACTGTAAAACTTACTTTATTGGAAGTTGCAAGTCACCAATTCCAAAATCCAGAAGTATGCAATTTTAAAATAACTTAAGTATTTTATTGTAATGATTTTAGGCAATAACCGTGTACTCCTTATTTATGAAGTTTTGTTTTCTAATATTGAAATAAAATTTAATACCTTGGTGTTTCAAAATGGCAGAACAGAATAGATTAAAAAAAAAACAAATATCAGTCTCAGTCAAGCTCAAATTTGCACATTAAAGGATTTTGCTCATACTGTAAATAGCATCCAGAACCTTCAGGCTTCAGCATCCTGCAGATCGCTTCAAATGTAGTGGAGTAAAAAGTGCATATACTCAATCCAAAATGTAGTCAAGTAGAGAGTAAAAGTTGTGTTTCTTTTTGACACTTTGTGCACATACAAAGTAGCCAAAAACACTTAAGTACAGTAGCAAAGTCCATTTACTTGAGTACTTTACACCTCTGTCATGAACACAGCACACAGGACATGTGGCCGCCATGGAGTTGAAACACAACACTTTGTCTTTGTGAACCTGGCGCTCGTGGCGAGTACGAGGATGGGAATAGTTTGATGGAACCATATTTGTAATGTAATTTGTGCTGTTTGATGCCATAACAGATGGGCCGCGTTCAGAGATGTTGCGTCTTTTGCTAAAATTAATAGTGCAACTTTTACAGCAGCTGACACTAATGTTTTTACACAAGCTTCTGGAGTAGTTTATGTCACTAGTCAAAACTAATAGCGTGGATTACTACACAGTGTAAACATTTATAATGGCAATTTTAAAACATCTGGCAATGATGGGGTGTTTCTTGTTAGACGGCACTGGCTTGTCAACACGGTGAACGTAATTATGACAGATGCCAGTTCTGGAAGCTAACTCTCGCGGAGACACGCAGGCCTGCACATGTGACGCTAACCCTCCTTTACGCAGTCACTCAGAAAATAACCGGCCTGCTTAACAAGACATTCACTTCGTTGTTTGCAACTAGTGTGAATATTTTCAAACAGTGCAAATCCACGAAATTGAGTTACACTTTTTAATTAATCGGCAGCTATAGTACTACTTTAGTAAAGTACGTGAAGATCTGCAACGCTGTCAGACATTATGACTTTTATTCTGAAGAATTAAAAATAAATCAATATTTTAGACCAGTTCGTTTCACTGGCACGCTGATTACTTTCACTTTGCACAAAAACTCTCTAGTCACTTCAAAACTGTTGGGACTCTTTGATCACTTTACTTACGACTTTTGTATGTTTAGCATTTTTTTCAATTATATTGTATTGTATTTTAAAGTATATTTTTTGTTGTATTGCATTTTTTCTTTTACTTTTAACTGTATAATTTCGAGGCCAAACTTTTGCATTGAATTTCGCAGGCCACAACGAAAATTCTAAGAAGTCTAAATTCCAAATTCTAATTTGTATAGTCTCAATGCCGAAAAGAAATTAATCAATAATTGGTCGATTTTATTAGTTAGTTTAACGTCTGCAGCCAATCTTTGGGACAAGTTTTGTTGTGAAGATTGTATGGGAGAATGTGACCCGGGTTTTGCTCTTCATGACGGTGAAAGATTGTTCACAAACGTTCTTTCTTTTCATCAATTTGGAAAGTTTAGCGATGACAGTTCAGCATTAAACTCCGAGATTGTTGTCTAACTTCAAAATGGACTCAAATCAGTAAATAAGTATTTTAATACGAATGGTCTGACACTTTCATGGGCCGGATATTGCCCACGGGCCGGAGGTTGGGCATCACCAGTCCAGAAAGCTCAACTTATGCAGCAAATCATTTTCTTTAGCAAAAAAAACCATATTTTATGCGTAATATTGAAAAATGTTTATCTTTTTAATAGCTGATTTGCTTTTTTTTTGTAAATTCAGTAAGATATTTTTCACAGAATTTTTTTTCGCCATCAGACGCAGACCTCATCAGCATCTCGCTCCTCTTCCTCGCCTGCCGCATCACAGCTTATGTCATCAAGCCATGTTTACTTCATCACACACACGCATCCAGCCTCATGCAAATGAACGCTCATGATTAAAGAAAGCCATTGGAGATGGAGCTTGTTTGCTGGCCTTCCCTGAGGGTTGTGAGTTCGGTACTGGCAGAGACATCTGTGTGTCCTGGCCTGTGTGTGTGTGTGTATGTGTGTGTGTGTGTGTGTCCATCTGTGTGTGATTAGTTCTGCTCTTATAGTACCTGCGTGCTCGCTCCAGAAATCATTAGGCCTGGTCATACCTTTCCCAGCTACGCTTCACAACATCTGTCATGACACGGTCATCCGAGACCCTGCAACATCTGCCAGAGTCTTGGCCTTTGTTTCCATTCCGTTTCCTGTTCACCTTGTTACCACTGCTGCTGTTTAATCTTTGCTTTGTTTTCCCTCTTTTTCTTTCTAGTCAGACCTATTATGCATGTGAGTGTGTGTGATAGATAGATAGATAGATAGATAGATAGATAGATAGATAGATAGATAGATAGATAGATAGATAGATAGATAGATAGATAGATAGATAGATAGATAGATAGATTGATTGATTGATTGATTGATTGATTGATTTACACGCATTTATCACCCAGTCAGAGATACACACACTTTGCATATAAATCTTGCTTTTTACGTACATGACATGTTTATACATGTGTGTATGTATGTCTATATCTAGTCAAACGTGTGTGTGTGTAAAAATGGCTTTAAATATATCTTTAAATAATTTTAATGTATATTTATTTACACATGCATATTTATAAGTACACAAACACACACGCACCAACACACAGATCCATCCATACATTCATCAGCCAATCCCAGCAATCCTTTGCCTGAAGGCGGGATGCACACACGGCCAGCCAATCACAGAGCAGGATGCACATTCACACTCTCACTTAAACATACGGGCAAAATTTCTGCCTGGTAACAGTTCTACCCACAGCCATATTCGGCCCTTATATAATTCATACTTTATTATGCATATATAAATTCGGACACCATTGCAGATTGGTGTGGGTGTGTTTGCGCTTGTTTAGTACATTTATGCAGATGGTTTGGAGCATTCCATATGAAGTTTTTTTCAAGAATTATGGAATACAGCACTAACACAGTGTGAAAGTAGTGCAGACAGAAACGCTAAGAGTACATGACATGATTCCAGGGTTAAACGTGATGCATGATTAATGTTCTTACTGCATGTTCCTTTCACCCAGGATGGGATGAGGACAGAAAGACGGAGAAAGGAAAAGACAGGCGGAGAGACGGAGGGCTATGTACATGCTGGGGTTGAATAGAGGACAAAAACGACTTTCTTCTCTCCGTTTGTCTGTGGCTTCATGTTCTGGTTCAGCGCCACGTCGCCACTTTATTTCTGCTGTGTAAATAATGACGGTAATTAAAATCTCCTGTACCTGAGTCAGGCCTGAAATGAGATGAGACCAAACGTGACCGTCTTGCTAAAAATAGCAGAAATCCTTTCCTTCGCTAGTGAGGTTAATAAACGGCAAAGGAACCCGTCAAGTGGTACAAGAACGTCACAGAAACTAGCGAAAATACTCACGAGCTAATTCACAGCCAGACACAGATTAAAAGTAGTAGTGAGAGCGGCAAATCACAACAAGCTTCTACAAGCTTCTTTAGGTCCCAGTCGAGTGCAGGAGTCACGCACAACCAGCAACAGAAGCATGAAAAATGCATTTGTGAGGACGTTTGGTGACTTCCTGCTTCTACTTGAGGGAGAACTTTGAAAACACCTCAGATTCTGGCACTTAATCTGTGTTGATATTAACACGCACATCCGACCGGCTGCGTCACATTACACACTTTCTGTTCCCTGGAATAGCACCAACCTGATGAGCACTTCGTCTGATGCTAACTCAGCTGTAGTTGCGGTTTGTTTTTTTGAGATGTGGGCGTGGCCAATCAGAAGTACACGCCTACCAGATAAGTATTCACAAACAACGCAGTTTCAATTTGCATACTTATACGGGAGCCTACTGCATATCACAACTTTTTTTAGAGGTTAGACTTAGAGTAGACGCAAAATTGTTATTTTATTATTGAACTTCCGTGTTTACGTGAACATTAAGCGATTTTCGCTGTATTTTTTCATACCAATTTTAGACGCTCAAAGTTGTACGGGGGCTTATATGCGCATATTTGAAAATATAAGAGTCTATTTTTCCATATTTCCAGTAAGGTATTTATGTAGTAAAATATTAATATTTGCGACGTGCTTATGTTCACGTAATTATGGTATTCTTACTAAATATGGTATTTTTATTGGCAAATTATGGTTTAGATTTGAATCACGTATCACATATATTAGTTGGTACAGCCAGATTGTTCTCCAAACATTTTAGTAATTTCCCTGCTACTTCTAGCAACAAATACCAAACAAGTCCGACGCTGATCTGCAATTGATGAAATTTGGAGAAATGAAAAAGTGCTACTTTTCAAACGCGGCACGAGTCGCCTGAGCCTGATCTCCTAATAGAATTATCCTCACTGAGCCAAAGCGTAGCAGCGACGCTAACTTGTAATTAAGATTTCTGAGGCTTGTTTAGATAACCCGAGAGTCGGCCTACTGCTGCGCCGCTCTCCATTATATAACGCACCTAAACTTTCAAAGTCTGTGCGTAGAATTGTATTCAAACTTGCTGGATAGATTTTAGCATGTTAGGCTATCAAACATCAGCAACTTCTCACCAGTAGTCTGGGTCTGTCGTTTTTTTGCCACTAAGCTTTAGAAAACGGAGATTTTGAAGACGAGAGGTGCGGCTGGAAAGGTAGTCAAGGATTGATTTACGTCTCGCTCTGTGCTCAGCCGGAAGAGCTGCGTTTATTCCATATGAACTTTCCTTGCCGAGTCCCGAAGGATAACATCTATTAAGTGAGTCTGACAGTTTCCAGGCTGTCTCCATATGGCCAAGACCCCGCTGCGGAGAGTCTTTGCCTGCCACACGTTCCCTTTTCACCCTTGTGACATCCAGCACGTATAATTACAGCACACGGGGACCCAAGTGTGTGTGTGTGTGTGTTGGATGAAGGAAGACTTCTAGGCACAAGGAAGATTCCGGGTGCTGACACGCTAATGGCCTGGGCTTATTAGTGCGGTGCCTGTGTTTAGCAGCCTGGGCTTTCAGATACGACCAGCAGTCCCTGGAGAAGCCCGCAGATCTTCAGACTGTGTTTGGGGTTAAGAGAAGGAAGACAGTAACACAGGCGGCTGAACCCATCTGAGTTGAGCCCGCTGGAACAGGCGGCGTGGAATAGAAAGCAGATTTGTTCCAGTGAGGCGATGGGCTTGTGATCTGGAAATGTATATGGAACACGCTGGCCAAGACTGATGTGTATTGGAGGAAAGCTGGCAGGAGGAGAAGTGATGCGGTGGGACGCCGCTCTGACTGCGGGCCTGCCATTTCATTCTGGCCGTTTTTTTTTTGCGCTTGTTCGCTTTATTCCTCTGCTGGATTTATAGCGTAATCTGTAATCTAGTTGCAGGCTTAGCAAAACGATCATTGTGGGGTTTTTTTTTCTCTGTGGTTGTCACTTTTTTTTTTCCACTTCAGTGTTATGATTGCACTTTACAGCCATTTACAATTTTGTAACACGGAAGATAAGTATGCACATTTGTTTAGGTGAATGATGGCGTGTCACATGCTTCATATCAAACAGAGTAAAGTTCAGAGTTGTTACAAGTACAATCACAATGTGACACTGAACTTGAATGAAAATATAACATGTTTAACAATTTATCAGCTGTTAAAATTACTATTAAACTTTACAATCATTGTTTTTCCTTTTAGTGACTCTAAAACAATTAATATGGAAAAATTATCCGTTAATATTGGCTAGTGGTTTAATATACCACTTAATGAATGTTATTCATGAATCATAGTTGTTTATTTAATGCTAATTAAATGGAAAAATAGACGTGTAAATGAGGTGTGTTTCATAAAATCTAAACAGTGGAATTGTTCCTTTTAAGAAACTTTACGTAGAAGTCTTCAAAGCGTTATTGCTATTTTGACCATGTATAGCAAAGCCAAAGTGAGTGAATTCCCCATGTTTTTGACAAATAATGTGCCACTTGGGTGTATTTGCTCTACTCATTGTTATTCCCAATTGATCAGACACACACAATTATAGCACGATCAGCTGACAAATCTTTTGATGTTTAGATATTCTGCTAGATATATAACCAGAAGTGAGCAGCGGGTCATTATGTGCGTTTCTTCTCATTCGAAATTCTAAGCAGCATTAGGCATGAATCCATTTCTCTGCCTCTTCACACACTCACACCATGCACTCCGAGCGGTTGGAAGTGCGCAAGCCAAAAGAGTTCACATTTTCTCTCTGGGTTCAGCAGGGAAAAGGAACTGGGTTATGATTGCACGGCTTTGTGTTCAAAATACGCCCACTTCAGACTCTCATGCACGCCAGCGATGGAGATCTTATTATTGCCTCTCTGACTATAAAAACATCATCCGGCATCATCGCAGCGAGGCGAAGACTAAGTCTGTCAGTGAAACCATGCTTTAAATTGGTATTCTTAAGTCAAAATGCTTGCCTGTGGTTTTGAACCGTGTGCGGTTGGATAGACCCGCGAGTCGGAGCGTTCACAGGCTAAAAACAAAAGTCCAAGAGCCAACGAGAAAATTGCATGTGTGGGAAAAAGTAAATATAACATCTTCAGTCCTGCGGAATGTTTCTCACTCTGAACGTGTCGTGAAGAACTGTGGCGTGAGACGTTCTACAGCACTTTTTAAGGGAAGGAGGATGTGTGGAAGTGCAGAAGGACTTTTCAATTCCTTAAACCTTTTAACTGCACAATAAATGATGCATGTATCTACCACACAGAAACTCCGAAAATGCCCATTTGAAAAAAAGCTCTGTGTAATATGTGCAAAAGCTCACATCATTTATCTTCATTTAACCAATCTCAATCGAAACACCGTTTTCATCGATTGCAGTAGCCGATTGTCACAAACCGTATTAGTTCATCGGAATAAATGTTCCGTTTCTGCTGTTTGTCTCCACACAAGGGCCTTTTCTTCCCACCGTTAAGTCGCAGGAACACGTCTGGAATTGCAGATGAGCGTTTTTGCATTTGGAGACCCTCAGAGGTGACCACCTCCTGTCTCGATGGCGTCCACTCGGCTCTTTCCATTGTGATTCAGCCCAGATTTCTTATTGGTATCGACTGGACAGGATTTGTGTCAGTCATGGCGCACTACTTAATCCAGATCAGCCTTTAATACTAATTAAACTGCTCTGGGAAACACCTCGGCCTGCGCTAACTCACCAGGCCCATTCTGATTCACGCCAGGACCACTTGACCTGAAAGTGAAAGCCCTTTTTTTTCTCTTATTCGAAGTAGAGGACTTCCTTTTCTTTGCCTTTGAAAAGACCCGTAGCTGTCAGCGGCGTAACGGAAGCAGCAGATTTCCCATCAGGTGATGATTTAGCATATTACGCTTGCACAGATGGAGATGCTTCTGGAGGAGGATTACGAAGAGACTTTGTCTAGCGTGGACTGCGGAGATATTCGCCTGGTGACAAATGGCAAGCGCGGCCTGGCTTTGACGGAAGTGCTGTTGGCGAGTGCTTTAAGATGTTTAATTAAAGACGGCGCGTGACAGGAGGGAGACCTGCGCGGGGTCCGGGGACTACACGGCTAATCCTCTTCCTGCGCGCTATCCCCTTGTGAGCGTGATTGATGAACTGATTCCTCTTTACATCTTCATTTGCATGGCGTGCTAAGACGGCCCAGGCACCGGCTCCTTTGCTAATGCCGGCTAATATGATAATGGGGTGCGAGGCGAGGTTAGCCGGGGCGTCCCGTACGGTAGCCTGCCCACCCTGGCAAGCTGAGGAGGCGTTGGTTCCGCGGCGTTCTTTGAGCTGGCGTGTTTTAAAGGTAGCCCCCTGCTGGGAAATGGGTTACTTTCAAAATAGTTCACACCCATGCGCTACAAAACCTCCTGCATTATTAATTTGTTTACTCTGAGACGAGCGCCGTGTGATGCCTGGCTTCCCAGTTATCACGCCATCACGCCAAAGATCGGCTTTTTGGGCCGGTGTAGGTACAAGATCGGCTCGGCTGAAAAACTGGCGACTAATGATGACGTCACACTAGGTTACAGCACTTGGACAAAGAAGTATCATCGAGTAAATCTATGACTGTGTATAAAAGCTTTATATATGCTGTGCAGTTCAGTTTAATTTGCCCAAATGGCAGTTTTACACATTGACGACTATAATCAGTCGTTTTATATATCATTATATCGTTTTATAATCATATTGATAGCTATAATCAAAAGCAGCGTCACACGGTTCTAAACATAAGTATAGATTTACCATTTGATCGCCAACGTTATATTTCCCTTTTTTCCATCTTACACGTCATTTTGCCAACTTGCAACCAATCAAATAGTGCGACGTCATCATTTGTTGCCAGCCCGAGGCGTTTTTGCAGCCGAGCCAATTTTGTACCTACATCGGGCGGATAATGCAAACAATGATGCGGGTGAAGGAAGAAGGGGGTTCTTGTGTCTCGCCCCCTCTCTGCGAGCATATGTCACTGCGGGTCTGTTGGGGAATGGTTTGCCCTCTAAGCTGAAAGCCCGTGTCCAGCTGAAGTGGCACTCCATGAACCTGGACGCAAGCCAGCTGACTGTCTGGAGCACCGGGGCAGCAAGCTGGTCCTTAAACACTTCTCCACTCGCATGCATAGCCGCATACACCAGGAGCGCCTGTGGAGAGATTCCTGCATTGAGCGAGAGGAGAAAACAAAGGTGAAGGTTGATCGAACGTCCAATCTATAGGAAAGAAAGGGCGAACCCAGCAGGGGCCGGAGAAGACCTTGTCTCAGCCTTTTTTTTTCTTTTTTTTTTTTTTTCTTTTTTTTGGGGGGATGAGAAAGATTTGGCCCGTGTTTTCACTGTACGAGTCAGTACTTGTTTGACTGAGCAAGGACAGAGAATCTTAATTCTGCTCGTCTTAAGTGGCCTTAAAAGAGCTTTTGCAGATGCACACTTTTGTTTGAACACCTAAATATTTTTATTTGTATAGGCTTTTTATGTATTTATGGATGGATGGATGGATGGATGGATGGATGGATGGATGGATGGATGGATGGATGGATGGATGGATGGATGGATGGATGGATAGATAGATAGATAGATAGATAGATAGATAGATAGATAGATAGATAGATAGATAGATAGATAGATAGATACGTAGATAGATACGTAGATAGATAGAGATAGACACGTAGAGAGATAGATATATAGAGGGACGGACATACATACAGACAAAAAGATAGACAGATAGATGGATAAAATATACGTACATATATAGAAATCTTTACTGAAAAGTATATTTTGTAGTATATATGTATCTCTCTGTGTGTATTTATATATGATTTACTTGTTTAAAAAGTCTACAAAACAAGTAAATAACACAATAGTTTAGCCTGACAAGAGATTTGTTTAGTATTTATTTATTCACTCAGACTTGACCAATCATCGACCCGGCATCTGGGCATCCAGCCGCTGCCGGCACATCACTGCCCAGCACAAGTCTAAATTCAATTTAGAGTCCATACTCTCGGAATGGTCGAAACCCCTGACATCTCAGAGGGCTGCAAATAAGTTATGAACACAGAGATGGAGGAAGAAAGAGAGAGAATTTTTGGAGCAGTGCTTTCGCTCGCATTAGTTCCCTCCTCCTCCTCCTTCTCCACCCCTCCCTTCCCTCCCTCCCTCCCACTCACATACTCGCACACACACCACCTCTCTCCTTCTCGCTAGACACAGCGGTGAACACACACCCTCATCTATAATTGATGCTTGCTTTAGGCAGATGCTGCAGGGATCGGGACTAAGGCAGCTGCTTAGTTTATGGAGGAAAAAGGGAGCAAGATGGTGGAACAGGTATTTTTTTCTCCCTGTTATTATGCTTACCAAGCGCGTTGCTGCTTTTTTCCCTCTCTCTCTTCCTGCCCATCTTCCTTTTGTGCTGTGGCTGCACGACGAGCGCGTGTGGCTTGTGTGTGACAGCGTTTGTGTGTGTGCGTGCGTGCGTGCGCGCGCGTGAGTGAGAGCGTGCGCGTGCTTTGAAGAAAGAGGGAGACCCCTTCAGCAACTCTCTTTCAGGTTGCTTTATCAGCAGCTGTTTTGCCTTCCATCTGTCTCTTCGCGCGTTTCACAGGCTCGATTTTTCTCGAAGCCTTTCTTCAAGCTCGGTTTCAGGCAGACTTCTAACTTTGACAGTTTAAATGAGCCGATTACTTTCCTCTGCCCCGCTTCAGCCCGCAAGATTCTGAGGAGTTCGAGAAGATGAGTGAAAGGCGCCAAGTTTTGACTGCATAATATTCCAAGACGAAAGCTCGGTTGGCTTTTTTTCTTCATCACTTTGAGCGTTTCGCGTGCACCTCCGCGTCTGTTCTCGGGGCATTTAAGTGCGGCTGAACTCCACGTGACCGCGAGCGGCGTGTCCTCACGTGCGCGTCCCCGTCGCGCGTGAAATCATATTTGCAAAGTGTCGTAAAGAGCGTTTGACCAAACAAAGCCGTTTTTGCAGCCGCGTAAGTGTTTGCTTGGAAGCTTGGATCAGCGGAGTGATGGATCCAGTGCACTGCCACGTTAAACATATTTCAGTCCTGCAAATGTGGTTCTCATTAGGGTGGAGGCCAATGCGTTCAGCTAAGCCTGACTGTCTGCCATCGCTTTTTTTCGCCCAGTGTTTGCTAACAGCCTTTATCCGAGGGCCTCCAACATCTCCGCGGTGTAATGACAGCCCTCCCGGCGCTGGAGGCCCCTGGGGATCCACAGTGTGCGCTGCGTTTAACCACCCGGAGCAGTGGGCAGCTCAAGTCCCGGTGCGAGTATCAATGGCTTTCTATACCGCAAGATCCTTTTTCTCTCCCCTCCCCTGCGTCTTTGACACTTTCGCTTGAAGAGTTTAGCACTCCCGATCAAATGATAGGCTAATTACGGCGTGGTGTGCCCGCTCGCGAGTATCAATGCGCGACGCGCGGGGCTGATGGTGTTAATGGGAAACAGCGTGATGTGTGTAACATCTGCTTAAAGAACAGCGGGGATGTTTTTTACAAGGTCCCGTTTACAGAGTAACAGGACCGCCGCTTCTCTCCTGGCTGGGCTTGGTGCAAAGAGTTTGAGAAATATCAGTGCTGCCGTGGGTTTCCTCCGGGTCTCCGGTTTAATTCCACTGTACAAAAATGTTTAGAAGAGTCTGAGTCTGGAAATCGCACTTAAGTGTGATTGTGATCTGCTTTGTGATTGGTTGGCCACACGTCCACATCAGGCCCAGGTGTGCTGGGAATTGGCTTCGACCCCCATGACCCAGACATGGAAAAAAAAGCTTCAGAAATTGTCCAGAGTGATCGGCAAATAATTTGTTACTCGTTCATCTCGTATCTTTCTGTTTTTAGTTTGAAAATGAATGTCCATTATTCGAGCTTAAAAATGAATAAAAAAGTATGGTAAATACATTAACAGTAACGTAAAGTGAAGTATAAAGTTACCATCTTAAAATTTTATATAAATATTGTGCTGTTATAATGAAAATCCTATTGTCTGTGAATATATTACACCCTATATATACCACTGTACTTCACCAGCATAGTTTTCTGGTTCACGTTTTAAAAAGAATGCTTTACACCGTGCCAGGCTGCAAGGAATCAGGAAAGGATCCACGTGAAATGATTTCAGACTGAAAAAAAAAAAGTATTTTCCCATAAACTACTTCGTCTCTAGTGCCGCGGATCACGTGACCAAATCCTGTTGAGTGTGTTTTCATTTTGTTAATCTGCCATTGTTAATTGGTAGCGGGCGCTAATTCAGACGGCTTTTCGGTCTCTCGCGCACAGCATGCAAAATGCGGATTTAGCCTTGATTTGATGCGTGCCCTCCACGCCGTGCAAGCGGGGTGGAAAGACGTTTCCACTCATAAGTGGATAATCTGGATGCTGGGAGGTGGATGAATTGGTCCTGATCGAATAAGAAAGCTCTTCCTGAGATAAAGGTCTAATGTGTGTTGTGTTCCGAAAGCATTGGTCCATGGGTGTGCTTGTTCAGTTGTTGTCGGCCGAGTGCATGCTAACACTATAACCTTAATTGGCTCAGTCGTAGCCGTGAACTTCTGTCTGAAGCCAAGCGTGTGCTCCTCTAATGGTGTTACAGGGGGCAAGACTGGAGCGAGATGTATGTAGATCTCATGAGGAGACACCTCTTCTAATTAGAGTCTTTCGTGCGTCCTCATCCCACCTCATCTGAGCGATGCCTTTGTGGGCCAACGTGAGCACTCGCCACTTTTTAACATCATATCAAGTGTTATGGCGTTATATAAGTGTCAAACTGAAGGCCCGGGGGCCACATCCGGCCCGGCCCCTGAGATCCTTTCTAATGTAGCTGTTATTATTGGTAATAAAGGTCCGGCGATACGAAGCACTGACAACACACACTCCCATAATGCAGTGCTTGAATATTGAAATATGCCCTATATTTTGTAACATTTATTTAGATGCACATTTTTTTTTTCAATGCGACTTTTATTATTTTGAAATGCTTTAAGAACGACAACATATTTGACATTTTTCAAACTTTATATTAATGTACATTGGTACCCCAATTTACTAAATTCATCTGCAAAAATTCTGTTAGCTGAGCTGCATTTTACATGTGAAATGCATTTAATCTGTGTTTAGTTTGCTTTTTGACAAGGGTTTATAAAGGTACGGTATTTAATGATATTGCGGACTATCTCGTATGAACGGTTACCGCCATCTTGAAATTGTCACGCAAAAAATGTTCATAATCTCTCAGAGATTTACATGATGTAATTTTAAGATGGTGGCTCTAGTTGTGATGCAGACGTGAGAGGGGAAAAAAAACTCACCATACTGGGAAAAAACAAACGAACTAGTACTGATTTAGAAACTGGGAACAAAATTTCCACGGCATTTTGTTGCTCTGAATTAATATCTTCTTTATATTCGTTATCTAGGACATTTGTAAGTCGGGCTACCACTATATGTTATATATATATGTATCTGTTTTTATCCATATTGATGCAAATAATAATCTAGAGTGTTGTGCTTTACAGGGTAATCAAGACGCCCCAGCGCCCCCAGAAACCATGGCCCAGCCTTACCCATCTGCCCAGTTCGCGCCCCCTCAGAATGGCATTCCTGCTGAGTATACACCATCCCACCCTCACCCAACTCCAGACTACTCGGGCCAGACCCCCGTGGCAGAGCACACGCTGAACATGTACCCCCCTGCCCAGACGCACAGTGAGCCCAACGGGTCGGACAGCAGCATACAGGCGGTCTCTGGCACAGCCACAGTAAGTCCCGCGCTCTTTCCATTTTCTCACGTCACGGTTGAGGTTTTTTCGGGATTGCGTTAGGCGGATTGAGGGTCCCGCTGTGATCTGCTTTCAGTAGCCCACCTTAATATTTCAAATGTTTCTGGGCATTTCCATAAATATTTGACCATCTTTGTGTTACTTCACCAACTGGAAGTACAAAGTGTTCTCACGGACTTTAGGGTTGTGCAGTTTGGGTACTTTGGGGAAAAAAATGAAGAAGGAAATGGGAAAGTGAGATTTGGTGTCGCGTCGAGATTATTTGGAGAATTCACATTGAGTTAATCCCAATTTCTTCAGGATATGATGCTGTGGTTGTTTTTAGGCCTGTGCATTTGTTTTCTCTGTAGGTTAGAAAAGGCAGTTATTAAACTCGTAACTGCCTCTTGAAGAACCTTTTTTTCTTCCCTAGTGTTCAAATTTCTTATTTAGTGCAGGAGTGCGAGAAAGCAAACCCACATCTGGAAAAGCACAGCCCCCCAGACACTCGTCTTTTTTCTTCTCTCTGTCATTTTCTTCTCACTTCATGATCCTGGAGTGTAATGGAGAATAGGCAAAACTTTACAGGCATCCAAATCTATGAGCTCATCTGGCAGATTCTGTTTTTAGATCCAAGATAGAACCTTCTTCTGAGAGGGTCTAGACTGCACTGTTTTCATCCCTGATTTGTTTTTACAAGTATACAATGTCCAATCAGCTTTCAGGGGAATGGGATGTACAGTAATAAATCTGCTTTATTCCTCTTTATTCCTCTATGCTGACTTCTCACCATTTGTTAGCATGAAAGAAAATGATCTGATACTTAATCATGTACAAAATACCATATTTCTGGTGTTTAGTGGTGTCCAATTTACAAAATGTGACTGAACACACACACACACACACATGGTCTTGGGTATATGTATGTAAATATATATTTATCTATTTAACTATATAAAAAAAGGAAAGAATCCCTGAGATCAAAATCAAACCTGTTCTGCTTACTTTAGATGCTTCTCATATCTAATTTAAATCTAATTTAAAATTATTATACGTGGTACAACATGTAGTGAAAGTGTTCCAGCATTTAAACATAGGGATGGGAGAAATACAAAAAAATGTTCAGAAGAGAAATACGCTAAAACAAAACAGTAGATGATCTACTGTTGATCAAAATGATCAGGATAAAAATACGATCAAACAACGTAAAAAAGTAAAAATACAAAAAGTGAGTAAAATACATAAAAGTACAAAAATGACTCATATTGTTTGTATATGTACATTTCTTTACTTTATGCTGCGTATGTTGTAGAATAATTCTTAGTTTCATAGATATCAGTTTATTATTGTTTAAATATTGCTCGAAGTAATATTATTCTATGGTCAAGTGCATTCTATATGATGCTTGCAGAATTATATTTGAGGTCCCAGCCCTCTGGAATTGCTCTTAAAGTAACATTTAATGAAAAATGTAAATCTGCTGTAACTGTTCTTTTACAGCTTTTAGAACAACGCAACAAAACCAAAAAAAACATTATCGGATGAAAAGAAACATTATCTTTTAATAGCTCGAGAGAGAGAGCAATAGAAATTATTTAAAGCGGCAGAGCGATTTTAGAAAACGAGAGAAAACCGTTCCAAAAATAGTCTGCACAAGCATTAACGTTGTTGAACGCTGTTGTATTAAAATAATGCTTTTCAATACACATCATAGAAGATTTGAACTCCGTAATTCCTGTTTCCAGCTGTATTCTTTATTTGTTTGATTTTTAGGAATCCTTTTTAAAGTCAATTAGGATAATGTGGATGATTCGAATGTTCAAATTCTCTTTGAATGAAAAGACGTGGTCCATCAGCAGAAGCAATATCAGGGCCAGGCCGAGGTGACGCTTGCATTCAGCCGTCCTGAATAGCATCGAACCCGGTGGACCTCATGATCATTTAGCTGATTTACATGTAGAAAGCGTTGATGGAGGAGTGGGTGACGCTGTTTACTCCGTTCTGTCTGTTTGACCCATCCATTAGTGAGCATGATAGCCGGGCATTTTCTCATTGACGCCAATTGGCCAATCACAGTCGCTTTTTGGCCGCCTCTCCTCTCACACATCTTTCTGCCAGTTTACATCCACGTCTGAAACTTCATCCTCTGGCAATGCTCAGTTTATACAAATTAATCTCATGTTTCGTAAAAAAAAAAAGCGAAAAAATGAGGAGGAAACTCTACGCCTGCTCGACAAAACCGCCGCATTGGCTGACAGTGTTTGACTAATCTGTGTGGATGTCAGCGCAGTGTGACGGCTCGCTCCTTCCTGCTTCGCTGGCCCTCTTCCCCATCTGCTTCCCACAGACTTCTCTTCCGGAAGAGAGGATGGTGGCACACGTTGTACCCACAAGAGGGCAGACGTGTCACCGAGCGTCTCCCAACAGTTGTGGACTCGTGGATGAAAGTGGAGGTTGACTCAGACGTCCGCAAAGTTTCCTCGTAGTGTTGCCATGCAGAAAATAGCTTTTCGAAAAAGACATCGGCATCATCCCTGTTGTTGTTGTTTTGCGTGGTGGTTCAGCGAGTGCAGGAAACACGCCGGCGAGCGTGAGAACGTGTTGTTCTTAATCCCGACCCAACTACTTTACACGACACACATGCGTAATTAAATGTTTTCATGCTTTTGTGCGTGTAAAACGGATCCCGATATTCGGCTTGTATTGATGTAAGTGTCGGCGAATCTTTTCATAGCTGAAATGATTAACGACGAGTCGTTCGGTGTGTGCCATTGTTTTTTTTTTTCTTCACATTTAAGTCTTCTGTCAGCAGGAAGAATGTGGCACAGATGGTACGCTATGTAAACTGTCAGACATATGTACGCCACACACACACACACACACAAACACACACGGGCTGTATATTTACCAGGAATGAATCTCGATTTGGTTTAAAGAATGCTAACTATTCTCCTCCGCGTAGGTCACAAACCTGTTCTGTTATGAAATTGCGATGATTCGTTTTTCACCTAATACTTTCTCAGCCTAAGCGACGTCTCTCTGCTCATTTAAGGCGCATAATTAGTCCAATTATCACCAAATATTTCCTGAAATATTCCTTAATTAGAAAAAAATTAAGGATTATTTATTTATTTATTTGTTTGTTTATTCAATTATTATTCCAGGTCTGCGATATGTAGATCCGTGTGGTCTTTTTCTCACCGGCAGCAGTGTGTGTGTGTGTGTGTGTGTGTGTGTGTGTGTGTGTGTGTGTGTGTGTGTTCAGAGCACACACACACACACAGGCCGCCCTGCCACTGTTTGCCGTTTAGCACTCGGTGCGGGATCAATGAATGGTAAACACTCAGAACTCCGTGAGCCCCCAATCAGTAATTGAGTAGGTCTCCCAGGCTGATCCTCTGTCCTCCTTCACAGTCCTGTCCTTATCTCTCCATCTTCCCTCACCTTTCCTCCCGACAACAAGCCGCACAGTCTTGTGCTCATGTGCCACGTTTCTATCTCTCCTTCTAGATATGGCCACCAGGGACCATGTATGTTTGTGTTGCTATTCTGAATTCTACAACTTCTGAAATGTATCCCATGTAGGAGAAATATCAAATCAAAATAAAATCCATGTTGATTTGTCACGTAGTTATACTTACATGCTATGACATGTAGTGAAATGCTTTTAACAATTGCAGGGGGGGGGGGGAGTCAGGAGTTAAAAAAAAATGGGAAAAAAAAACCCCAATACAATAAAATACAATACAAAAAAATGAAAATGCAATACAATATAATATAATACAATACAATATAGTCATATCTATCTGTCTAATTGAGTAAATGAATGAAACTTTATTTTTTACCACGAAAGGGAATTCTAAATTAAACTGTATTCTAAGTTGTTGTAAACGATACAACAACAAACAGTGATGCCTAGGGTTAAAAAGACAAATAATAGTTAGAAATTGTACATGGGAAATAAAGAAGATAGAAATAAATAAATGATACAAAAGTCAAACAGTAAAAAGTTCAGCTGTGCAGCAGCGGTGTGACAAATGTGTGTCATTTATAATTGTTCATTTTGCCGAATCGGATTAAAAAACCCAAGTAAAGGGAATAATCCAAACTTCACATCACTTTGATGATTTCTCCTGCAGAAAAAAAACATACAGAAAAGTATTAGAAATAACCCACTGAATGTTATATGCTAATACAACCGTCTGATTTCTGAACCACTTTTTCATTTCTGGGTCTCTGGACTGGAAGGCGGGACACACACCCTGGAATGGTGGCCAACCAATCACAGAGCAGGACACACACACACACTGAATTTGTTCCCAACCTGCCTCGAACTCGAGTCTTGATCAAGTCCTTCTGTGCGGTAAAAATAAGGTAGTTTATTGTCATCGTAAATTGATATTTATTGCATCGTAATTTGTCCTGTTTAGAGGCATCACACGCCACATGACGCACATTTCCCGCGTTCTACATTGGAGGAGGAAAGCAAAGAGCCAAAGCTTTCCCTGCACATTACAGATGCGATTGGAGTGTGAAATGTGACAAGCCGCCTGAAGTTGGACTCAGAGGGGCACGAGCGGACCCTATTTTTGTCTTATAGATTTATTCCTTTTTTCCCCTGTCTCATCCCATCGCCCCGAGATCAGTCACCGTGGCCCGGCTCCCCACGGCAACTAGACGGGGCGAATCGATTAATTGATTCCGGAATCAATTAATTGAGCCATTAAGGCAGGCGAATGCACGGAGCATGAAATGAGATCTTTAAGATTGCACATACGCTTGCAGACTGCGTCGGCCCTCAACCTAAAGACCCGCTGCATTTCTCCCTCTACTTTTATTGAAAGAACAGTAAAATGGAAAAACACTTGTCCAATTATAACACCCCTGCTTGTCCCTTTTCAGGGGCCGTGCGCCTCGCCACGCCATTAAATAGATCCTCTCGCAATAGGGAAAAAGCGCAATTTTGTCAAAGCAATAAAAGCGCCGCATATCTTGTCAGTTAGCGTCGGATGGTTTACTACACTGCTTTAGCGTTTTATCTTCCGTTCTTCTTTGTTCTCTGCCTTGAGGAGTGGGTGTTCTTTTGTTTATGACTTGTAATAACACAAGACAGATTTTTTTCCCTTCCACTTCTGCAGCCTTTCATGTATTGAAAGATTACGCTTTCTCAAGCACTCTCTGGTGTTTGTGTGGCTTTCTCGCCTCACTCTCAGCCCAGCCAGTGTATCGTGTCGCATGTGCAAACATTATGATGACATTATATTCATATTTACACTCCCGGTAACTCGTTTTTTTCTTCATTTCGCCGTTTCCTTCGTAGTTGTTGTTGCTGTTTTTTTCCCCTCTTTTCTTCTCTGAGTGGCCCTGAGCAGTCGCTGACTTGAATAACACGCAGCCTCACAATCCATTCCATTGGCGGCAATGCCGGTGACGCTGACGTAGCGCTCCGGAGTCGCAGTGGGACTCAGTCGTCCTTTTGTTCCAGACAATATGATTTCCAGAGCGCTTGAAGCATGACAGGACAGCTGCAGAAAGTTTCAAAAAATATCTCTGGGCTAAACTGTAGGCTTAAGGCAAAGCCTTCGCTCGCTTTGCTAAGTGCGAATAGGGATGCGAGGGTCTCTGTGCACACTGATCTCGACAGCATCCACTGTTGTCGCGGTAGCCAGGAATCCTCCTCACACATATTTGTCCTTGCAGAGCAACTAGGGGGTTGGAATAAACAGTGTGGAAACAGACAGGACACTTTGTCAGGCTGCTAAATGTGAGAGAAGACAGAGTGATACTGATGAAGAAGTAGGCACAATTTTGTTTTCCTTTTTTTTTCATTAAATGTGAAAATTAACATTTAGTGAAAATCACATTTATATTATGTATGAATTTGTTTGGGGAAAAAAAGCAGTTACAATATGGAAAAAAAAAACAATAAAGTTACATTTCTTTTTAAATTCTGTGCTATACATACTCACTATGGAGTGGTCCCTTGATGCCATTAAACATAACACATATAGGTCATTTCACCTCACTATGTATGTTTTGTGAAAATTGACTTTTCCTGCATTTAATAATGTTTTTATAAAAGATAAAAGTAGACACAAGTAGAAACAAAGGAAAAAAGCCCAAACTAAATTGCAAAAACTAAAACAACTTAATAGATACAAAAAACTGATTTCAGTGGATAAAGATAAAAGTCTCTCCAGATCATTTTAAAATTGAAACTGAACAATGAATCCCATTCAAAGTCAATGTGGGAAAACGACAACCAAAAAGTTGCAAACAAATAAAAGAGGAAACTGAACAGTGACCAAACAAAGATGCTTGAAGATCACTACCAATTGAATTATAGAACACCAAATACCAATTGAAGTTAATGAGGACTTTGATTGGAATAAAAAGTTGCATTTGCAGAAAAGATTGCACAAATTTGCCAGAAGGTTGCACAAATATTCCATATCGTCTTAGCCTAATGATTTTAGGAAGTTGAGTTGCTTTTCCATGACAAACATTATGAAGAATAAATAAAAGCAGTCCGCAAACGTACTGTTTTATTGACTAAAGCAAAGACACATATTCTGTACTGTTTCCAGGCGAGGCCTTTTAAGCGGCACATGTGCGCAGGGAGCAGGCTGCAGTCAAGCGTGGCCAAAAAGAGCCAGAGAAAGCAAGATATAGTGAAGCCGCCATGTCATATTTCACCCTCAGAAGCCACCCACGGCCCCGGCCCCGGCCCCAGCCCCCGCACCAAACCACCGCGCCGCATATGTTTTATATATCAGCCCCAGAGCAGGCAGACAGCTGCAGGTGCTGCAAGTTTGCAGCGCTTTGGGCCTGGCTCCCCGGGAGCACCTGGAGGTACAGGCACACTTGACCTGACTCCGGGAAACCAGGTCAAAACAGCAGCAGTGGCCCAGCGGACATCTGCGGGCGGAAAACAACGGAGCGGCGGGCTGCGTTTGCCAGTTTTGCTACCTGATTTTGTCCTCTCCTCTTTCTGTCTCTTCTCTCAGCAGACAGACGATTCAGCACAGACGGACAGCCAACAGCAAACACAGTCATCTGAAATCACAGAACACAAAACGCAGCCCAAGAGGCTTCACGTCTCCAACATCCCCTTCAGGTTCAGAGATCCAGACCTCAGGCAAATGTTTGGCGTAAGTATCTGCGGCGGCGGGTTCTTTTCTCACCAGTCAAGCAGAAGCAGCTGTAATGGGTCCAGGACGTGTGCTGACCTGCTGTGCTTCTGCTTGTCGGGTGAACTTTGATGGTGATGATACGCCGTCCTGATTTAGTCTTTCAGATTTGCATGTAGGCCGTCAGGCTTCTTGAGCTTTCCTGGATAGCATTCACAATAAGCTTAAAAACATGTGCACGCCGTTTCTGTGAGTGCGAGCTCCCATCTGGACCGTGCGCCTGATCTGTGTGTCTGTTTCCTTTCCAGCAATTTGGTAAAATCTTAGATGTTGAAATCATATTTAATGAGCGAGGATCAAAGGTACGTCTGCGACTTACTTTTTATGCATGCTCTCATTCTTGACCAATCAGAACAGTGCAGAGATGTTTAACAGTGCTAGGAAGTTTAGTTTCTGTAAAAAGAAGCCACGAGTCCTAGAGTGCAGCCACCTGAATCCTACAAAATAAAAGTCCTGTTGCACTCATGTTAACCAGTTGTAATGCAATCTCGCTTCGGCGGGAGTTATTAGCGCCCCTGTTCAATGGAGTGTGCGCAAAACGTGTTTGGCACTTGTCTTTGTTCCGCGGCGGAGTCAAATGAAGAACATTCTCCGCTGAGCTGGGTAATTGACAGCGTTATTCAGTGTTATGACACGTGGCATCACTCCTGTGCACAAACAGTTTTCTTTATTGAAATATGAATTATGTTCTTCTGTTCCAGCTGGGGGAGATAATGATGCATGCAAAACAGTTCTGTGGTTCACCATTCCTCACCACTTGATTTCTCTGTGTCGTCGGACTGTAGGATATTATTGGATAAATGCATCATCTACGTCGGCGCTTAACGTCAACAGCCAATGTGTTTGTTTAGACTTGCTTAGACTCACCATGTTTTCACTGATTTTATTAAGCGACGCATTGTTTCTCCTTAGTGGTTCCAAGCGAACCTGTAAATTTACCGTTAACGGTTGCACCTCTTGATGCTTTGCATGGTGCAGCCGAAAAGAGGAGGAGAAAGAGAGAGAAAGAGGGGTAAACGCAGCAGCTGTTTCTGTGCGTGAGAATGGCCGCGGTAGAGCCACAGTGGATTTCTCTGGGTGTATGACTGAATTAATAATGTGCATGTTGTTCTCCCCCCTCCCCTCTCCCACCTGCATGCAGGGTTTTGGTTTCGTAACTTTCGAAAGTAGTGCCGATGCGGACAGGGCCCGAGAGAAATTACACGGCACGGTGGTAGAAGGTCGTAAAATAGAGGTGCATGTTACAAATATTTGCCTTCTCAATTTGTTCTCAATAATTTACGTTGTGTGTTCTTCTTGATTCTGTTGTGTGTGTGTGTGTCTGTGTGTGCCTCACTCTCATCTCACTGTGTTAGACGCATCACTCGTCTTTTCCTGTATGTGCTCCTCTTTCTATCCCTCTCTCCTTCCTTCCACTCTATTGTAGCCCTTCTTTTTTTTTTTTCTCTCTTTCGTTTTCCAACCAAGAAACTAGACGCGGATGTTTACTTTATATTGGGGTTGTTGGTCTTATTTTTCATTTTAGTTGGATTCCACTGGTTTATTCAATTATTTTCGATTCTCTTTTGTTTCGTTCCTTCTTTTATGTTTCTTTAAGCATATTTTGTTCTAATAAGCAAATGGGTGCAGTAAGTCATCAGGCAGCGGTGTAAACAGCGTTTGTGCGATGATAGCCAGAGGTCTTATTGCAGAGTTGAGGAGGGATATGCAGTTAAAGCAGCCTGGAGCCAGCAGCGGCATTAATTGGCCTGAAGACACTGCATAGGAGAAGACCTATTAGATCCAAACGCAAGCCTTTAAGTCTCCAGCTCGCTCTCATCTTCTCGTAAAAATCCGGACACTTGCGCGAAGGTGCTTTAGCGCAGCCTGACAGCAGCGTGTCCTGATTTCCCACTTCTCTTGTTATTGTTTGTTTGTTTGTTTGTTTTTGATTTTCTTTAACTAATTGAAATAGTTTAAGACTTAGCCATTCATTATTTCTGCAGAGTTACCTGACGTGGTCCTTTAGTAAGATGTTGCATATTTTCCCTCTTATTTCCCCCCTTTTCCAATGGTAGCCGATAGGCCCCTCGCCAAACTCAGTAACCATGGTAACAATACATACACGCGCAGGCGATGGCGGCGAATGGTAAGTGGATAGAGCCATCTGCCATTTCACGAACTCCGCGCTGAAACCTCGTGACTGTTTTGACTTGATGTTGAGTTTCTTGATGCTGTATCCTCTTGGTGCGCGTGTCACTTGAGTGACGTTTAGCTTCCTGAGAGGCTCTGATTGGATTGAACTGAATCGTGCACATCCTACTCAGATTCTGAACTCCATGATTGTTAAATAATGCACCCTCTTTTGATCTCCTTCGTTAGCTTTTCTTTCGGCTTGAATGATTTACTTTTCTTTTTCTTCCTTTTTGTTTTTCTCCCTCTCCGGTTTTCCCCCTTTTAATTACTTTTCTGGTGATGAAGCGCAATGCTCTTGGAGTGTTGAATGCTAAATGTGGCTTTGTTTTTCCAACTCTACCTCAACTCTGAAGGTTTTAGTGTATGTTGCGCAATGCAAACTGGAATTTTTTTTTTCCATCCTGTCATTCTTTGAACCCGGTCGTCCCCCTCTTCACTGCATGCCCACCCATAGTTGATGCCTTTCGTTTGTTGAGTGCATATTGTGTGCTTCAGTTATTTGTTTTTTTTTTACATAGATACATGTATATATATATATATATATATATATATATATATATACACACATTTCATTTCATGATGCATGCTGAAAAATGTGTTACAATGTGACTATTGCAGATGTTTTTTTTCTGCTTTAATTTGTCTTTTAAGTATTGATTTGCCGTCTTTGTTCGTAACATGTTAAATTGAGTAAAATAGTTTTGACTGTAATGCATGCTATATTTACAAGTTCTTTAATATTTATACCGCAGCTCCAGTATGTTTCGTGCTCACGGCGTTCTCTTTGTGCTCAGGTTAACAATGCAACAGCACGGGTAATGACAAATAAAAAGGCCGTCAACCCATATGCAAATGGTGAGTTTTTTATGTTTTGTAATAATGCAACCAAATCAGTCACTTTATAAAGAGAAAGCGCCTTACGAATGTTCACTATTTTTACAAAACATTATATATGTGTGTGTGTGTGTGTGTGTGTGTGTGTGTGTGTGTGTATACAGTATTGCGAGAGAGACCGAGTTTTATAGTTTTTTTTTTATATTTTATTCTATACTAAAATTTGAAGAAAAAAAATGATTTGATATTAAATTTTTAAAAATGAAAAAAAAAAAACAATTTAATTCTTAAAAACATAAGAGAGTGAAATACAATAATTTTTATGAAAAATGAAATGTGCTATAATTGGAAAGGTTTATGTTATGCAGCAAAAGAAATAAGGAATTTTGACAGACTTCTAGATTGACAGAACCACCTTAGAAATGCATTAAAAAAACATTTTCAGAAACCAAAACTTTCAAGTTGATTTCAGGTCTTGGGCTGGAAATTCAGGCCGGGTCTGAGACTTCAATATTGTCGAAATTTATTATTCAGTCTAAATCTGTTCTACCAACCTTTGGTTCCCATCCACGTCATTACATGGCAGGAATCAATGGCATTAATTTTAAAAACTTCCGTGTTTTTGTCTATTTCTTTCCTCACGTTGCCTTTAAAATCCAGCTCGTGTCTGTGGTCGTGCCTCTGCTGACTTCACTAAAGCCGGTCCGAGGCCCGGAGATTCTAGTTCTGAACTAAAAATACAACTTTAGGTGTGAGTGACCAAAGGTTTCTCTTTCTTTTCTGCTTTCTTTTTCTCTAGGCTGGAAGTTGAATCCAGTCATGGGTGCAGTGTACAGCCCAGAATTCTATGCAGGTATGTGGACTTTTAAAATATAAATGTGTAAAAAAAGATTAGCGCCACTCTTTCATTGTGCTGAAATAGAGTAGTTATTTCATTTTTCAAACCATTGCTTGAAATTTTACGTAAATAAAGTGCTTTTCAAATGATTATTGTTCTAAACCAGTATTTTTATATTAAAAAAATATCAAAAGTATTACCATTATTATTTGTAATGTAATAAGGGATGTATAATACTTTTAATAATGACATTAAAATACATTTTAATGTATGGGGAGATCACACACACACACACGTACACATTTCAATATATTTTTTTTATTATTATTTAATGAATCAATTAAGGATAAATAAACGAAAAAGGAGCACCTATTTTTAAAAGTCCTAATTTTTGCTTCTCATCGCATTTCCTCCCACGTCACGCTTTGTGTACTTAATGTGGCACAACTCAAGCAATAATGTCGTTGGATTATAAAGCATCACAATAGGACGTAGGTGTTGGATAGAAACGGTCGCTCTGTTGATACGCCGTTTGGTTAGAAGTGAAACGAACTGGACGGCGCCGCACAGAAACCCAGGTTATCGCTTCTCGGGGCCAGTGGTGGAGGTGTGTAAAACAACTGACCTTAATCTACAGACTCTGGCATCAGCTTGAAAGAGCTGGCAGGCAGGAAGTGATTATTCTAATCACCCGAAGGGCCTGTTTCACAATGTGTGTCTGCGCTCATCGGCCGATTGGCAAGAGGCTGCGAGACGCAATTGTGGCTACTGCGAGCATGAAACGCATCTTTGAAAGCATAATCCAGCCAGCGTCCAGACCCCGAGGGCTTCATTTGGCTTTATGGGCCTTTGAAACACAACGCGTTTTGTTGGTTGAAAGAGACGTCGGACTCTTTTCTCTCACTTCCTCCGTGGCTCTCCTCCTCAACCTTGGCCTTCCCAGCCTCTGACCTTCCGGCGACATCATTACCTCCATTATATGGGGAAAATATAGAGATTTTATGATAATCAGATGAAACGGGCGAAAAAAGAGAGGCGATGGTAAAATCGAATCGTCTGTCTATGCAAGGGCATCAAAGGGCTAAACTATATTTAATAAATTAAAATCAATATTTGCAATTTCTCCAGACAGCCATTTGCCTAATTCGCCGCACATTCTGTTAATTGCAAAATGGCTCATTATTGATTTGCTTTCGCCTCACCTTTCAAGTGTCCAAACAGCTCACGTCCCATTAAAGTGCAAACGTTTTGTTCGTTTCCAACAGTTTCAATCTAGTTTTTCTTCTCTTGGCGAATCGCTCTTAATTATAATTAAGACATCTTAATAGGCCTGAATGGTGCCAATATTGAGAAAGGCCTTGAATCCATTTGTTTGCCCAGCAGCTGAACACAGACACTGGCTGGTGGCTGCTGAGGCAGTGGAAGGGTGGGAAGGATGGAGCGTGAGTGATTCATGGGCTTTTTGAAGAAGACTCTCACCTGAGGGCCACTGTTGATTTAAGATAGCTTTGATGTTCATTAACAGTGCTCCGGCGGAGGGGAATGAAAGCTATCAGGAGAGAGGCTGAAAGACCACCGGCGTGCCAGACCCTGCTTGTCTGCCCGGCTGATCTATGATTAAGTGTTACGCCTGATGGAGATTGGGCGGATGTTTGAAAATTAGACTTGCAGCAATTTATGCCCAGAGATTATGCAAATAGCGAGCACCTCTGACCGCGGGAAATATAAGGCTCTCCACCTGCGTATGAGCACCGGCTCTTTCTTTTTCTTCTTCTTCTTCTTCTTCTTCTTCTTCTTCTTCTTCTTCTTCTTCTTCTTCTTCTTCTTCTTCTGCTCCTCATGTTTGCTTTCAAAAACACACCATTAAAGGAGGTTGAGATTAGACGTGGAAAATATGTGTGCATGCGGTCAGGGAAATCCATAGGAACAAAGACAGTAGATTGACGTATGAAACATTTTTGGAATGTTTGTGTGTTCCCGAACAAATCTGCATATAAATCGCACACCAAAACCTCGTTTGCAAGGTCTTTGCAAAAATTGCTCATTAGGAGTGACCTTGTAGTGAGGCATTTTAATTGTGATTAAAATTTAAAGCATAAAAACATTTTGAATGGCTACATTTGGAAGGCTTTTATTTATCCAAAGCCATTTACAAAATGAGGAGCTTGATATGTGTCGTATTTAGCCAGTAAAGTAATTACAAAGTAGCAAACAATTTTTTTTGTTTTAAATCATACATTTTATTTGAATAAAATGTATGTTTGTAATTTCTATAAATGTTTCATTTTAAAAGAAGATCCCCTCCAAAACTTAACAAAATTTAGAATTATAATAAAGCAAAAAATACGTTTTTCACTAAACTTGTAATTTTTGGTTTTAAACTGCATTTCCTTGAGTCGTGTTCTTTACTTAACCAAATTGCTCCGCTTTATTGTTTACTGCCCACAGAATAATTGATCACAAATTGGTAAAGCCATTTCCTTAAGTGAGAGAAGAGGAAGGGGCGCGACTCGGTGCCCAGCACTCCCAGATCATTGAATTGACAGGCGAAACAGAGCGAAATTGACTGCGAAAGTCTCCAGCATTTGAATGAAAATGGAATATGTTCAGTAGTAACGATTTGGAGGGTTATTTGTATTGACTGACAGTTTCTCGGCACTAATGTCTGAGCGTGACATCACTGTCCTTGCTCTCTCTTTGATTGAGTTCTGACTGAAAGAGACTGAGCGCTGCTCTGGCGCTTTCAACGTCGCTGGGCTTTTTGAACTTCCGAACGCCGAATGATACGTTTGAAAAGCGACGTGCGTTTAACAGCGAGCGGGAAGAGAATTTGCGAAATTTCAAAAAGCCACCAGCAAAATGGAATTAATTTGTGCAGATAGGCTATCGGCGAAGACAGCAAGCCGCTTTTAGCACCAGGCTGGAGCTGCTGAAAGGAAACCCAAGTGTTTTCACCGGCTCCCGCGTCTCTGCTGAATATTTAAGGCTGCGTTGTTTGGGGAAACAGCACGACGACCATGGTTAGAACGGCACTGAGGATGCGGATGCTGATGCTGATGCTGATGGTCCAGGAAGATCAAGCAGCATCTCTAGAAGCAGGTTAGAGCATCTGCAAGCAAGCCTCCTGCGGTGTTCCAGAAACCCCCAACACTTCCCACACAAAGCCAAGGAGAGAGCTGATTGTGTGAGGAAGCCTCCGTACGCTTTATGGCTTTGATGCGGAGGCTACCTCCCGTCGGCCAGAGCATCTGCCTCGCCGTAATCGCTCTCAAAGCAATAAAGCAGGCCGGCTCTCCTGAGCATCTCCCTCCAGCTCTCCGCTTCCTCATCCACACGCACTTACTGTAGCCTTCCAAATGAAAGTGCATAGTCTAACGTGTGTATCCAGTGAATATGCAAGATGAATACATCTTGTGCTGATTTTCCCGGGGAAGGTGTGGCGATGGCAGCGTGGGGTGAGGAACCTGAGACTTGTCGATGGGTTGATGTTGGACTCCAGGTCTGTGGATTGACTAATTGCTGGTTGGGTTCCGAGAAGCATTTCCACGACTGTGAGATCGGTGGCAACGTGTAATTTTTGCTCTCAGGTCGTTTACATTTGGCAATTGCGTTCTGTTGCCTTCATTCACGGTTTTATAAAGGCGACGGAGATAAACATTCCTAACAAAGCAGGATTGACTAGGGTTTTCTGGTTAACTGGAAGATAAAGGCTCTTTAGGTTGAAGTGTTGCTCAGTATTGAGAGGGAATCTGAGGTGAAGATATTGTATTGCATTAGGACATATTCAGGGTGACTGAGACTCAAATGGAACAATCCTTTTCACCTTTCTACATCACGCAAACCTCCTTTTAAATCTGAATTTTTTATCAGCAGAATGAAAGATTTAGTTCTTCTTTCAACACGTATATGATCTCTTTTATAAAGCCTGTGTTCTTAAAGAACAACCTCTCTTTTTATCACTCTATCTTTACCTTTTTTCTATCTCTTTCTGTCTAGTTTTCTCATTCTGTCTCTTTCTCTCATTAATTCTCTTTATCTCTTTATCTCTGAATGTTTTTCTTTTTCTGTCACTCTTTTTCTTTTCTCCTCTCCCGGTCTTTTCCTTTTTTATTCTTCCTTCTCTCTCATATCACTTTTTTCACTATATATTGCTCTTTTTCTTACCCTTTTATTTCTTTTTCCTCCCTCTTTGTTTCTCACTATTCCTTTCCCTCTCTCATTCTCTCTCTTTTTTTCTTAATTCTTTCTTTCTCTCTTCTCACATTTTCTCACTTCATCTGTCTGTCTTTCTCTCGCATCATCTTCTTTCAACCATAATAAATGAAACCCTTTTTAGAGTCATTTCCAGCACTGATGTTCTATTCAACATAATGCTCATTTAACAACAGCACAAAGCTTTGTGGTTTTCTTTAGGCCTCGGGTCTTTATGCAACATATTCCTTCCTCATTGTTTTGGGATAATTGCCATTTCGGATGGATGTTGGGAGTCATACTTATACAATTAGTGATTTATGAAATGCTTGATTGTGATTGGCTCAATGGCACATTAGTCCCTGATTACCATTTTCCCGTATGATAGCATTTTCTAAATTATGTACAAAAAGTGTTTAATTGAGCTTTAAGTACATTCTTATGTAATGCTATTGCGACTTTGTGACTTTACACAATTTTTATACAATTACCGGACTATTAGTGCATTTATAAATCCACTTTATTTTGCAAGGATACATAAAGAGAGAAACAAAGAGGGATGGGTAGACAGACAAATAGATAGAGAGATAAACTGATTGATAGACAGATGGATATCACTTTAACTGGATCTGTTTTCTTCACAGTGCCCGGCTTTCCATACCCAGCAGCCACGGCGGCGGCGGCGGCGTACAGAGGGGCACATTTAAGAGGAAGAGGGCGCACAGTCTACAATACGTTTCGGGCAGCTGCACCTCCCCCACACATCCCAGCCTACGGAAGGTGAGCGCAAACACACCGCATGTCATGGAGCATCCCGCAAATGATGGCGGCCATAACCGTTTCCTCCTGTAACCCTACATCCCAAGCACAACTGCTTTCGCACTCGGAGAAGTCCAACGATGATGATAATCTGATTTCAAGTTTGGTCTTTTCACATTTCAAGTGGAAAGTGGAAGCGTTTAAGCTAAAAACTGTAAATGTGACACTTGTAAGGATTTAGCGATGATTTGTGGTTGTCTGAGGACACGCCAGTCCTTTTACGTGGCGTTTAAAGCTGGCCGCTGTAGTGCTTGGTTGTAAACACAGTTCTTTAGCGAGAACCAATACTAGGCTGTGTAAAAGTGGCTTTTAAAAGCTGCTGCGTGAAAGGGTTCGTGTTATAGGGCTTCAGTGATGCTTCTGTATCGATGGAAGCTACTAGATTGCACGCCGTTTTCTGGTTTTTGACGACATTGAGTCAACGATCTTGAGTTAAATGATTTTTTTGGAATACATTTTTGACTTTAATACAAGTAGTTATTCCCTAAGCAGAATGAATAATAAACATGAATTCCCAAATATAAACAGCCCTCAACATTTGAATTAATCATCACATTCACAAAACAGGCGTTTCTGTTTTTCTGGAAATGAATCCATTATTAAACCACAACCCTGAGTTGGTTCCTATTTTCTCTTTCCCTGTCATTGTTAATGTTGCTGCGGACTAAAATGCTGTAAAGAAAGCTGAAATAATTCATGTGCTCTCTGTGGTCCCCGTGCAAAGATCTCACTTTTACACTGCTGGAACGCGCCAAGAGAAGCGACACACTCTTTCACTGTCTTCTTTCTTATTCTGTTCCACTAACCCTGGCTAGAGACGGGGCTGCTTTTGCTTTCATGGGAACCTGCACTAATATTGATGTTTTTGTTTGTTTTCTTTTGTTTGTGTGTGTCTGTGTGTGTGTGTGTGTGTGTGTGTGTGTGTGTGTGTGTGTGTGTGTGTGTTTGGATCTTTACAGTGTTGTTTACCAGGACGGATTTTATAGTGCAGATATTTATGTAAGTATTCACCGGCGTCCTTGAATGTACATCACTCTTTTCACACAAGTAAACGACAAAGAATGCATTTTGTGTTGTAAACATAGAGTTTTGCTTGTTAGACTTAAGCCAAGTTTTATATGCGATTTGAGTATTTTATAGAAGATAGATAGGATGGATGAAGGGATGGATAGATTTTCAGACCTGCAGACAGACTGACAAACCTCCTGAGCCAAAGACATGGATGGATGGATGGATGGATGGATGGATGAATTAATGGATGGATAGATATATAGATAAATAGACAGACATAGAGACGGCCAGAAAGAGAAATAGGCAGATTGACCCAAAGGAATGGTTGGATGGATAGAAGAATGGACAGACAGACTGAACGTTGGATAGATGATCCTTGGACAGTAGGGTGGCTGGACAGATAGACTGATCCAACAAGAAATGGATGGATGGATGGACCAACAGAGAAACAGATATTCAGATTGGTGCAAAAAGAAGAATGGAATAGAGATCAGTTCATCCTGTGATAAGATGCCAGTCATGTTCATCAAGTTCAACAAAAAACCTGTACCAAACTAAATCACAACCACACACTGATGCCATTTAACCTTCCTATTATGTTCAGGTCAAAAATCTTCAAAGTTTTTAAATTATTTTAAAAATACTTAAAAGTATTTGTTTCTTTTTGAAACTTCTCCTGCCTGTCTTATTTGGTGTAATCATTATATAAAAAATATAATGATTCAATTCACGTATATATATATTTTTTGTATTGTTGCAATGAAACTCGGTTTTGATTTTTCTGACCATTTGTAGCTTCCATTATGTCCGAAGAGTCAAATTTAACCAAACATTACCTTTGTAACATAACATGTAGCGGACGTTACAAATATGTGAATTGAACGTTTTCAAGCAGGAGAAGTTTCAAAGTGAAGGAATACGTTTAAGTATTTTTTTTTCCTATTTTTAAACTTTTAAACTCGGGTCAATTTGACCCGAACACAAGAGGAGCGTTAAACCATCAAACCAGCAAGCAGAAAGGTTGAATCGCTCTCGTTCACCATCGCATCCCCCTCTGGAGTTCTGTGGAGTTCCCCGTCCCATCCAGCAGACTCAGCAGTCAAACACACACTTTACGGAGAATCACACCGTGCGCATCCGTAACCAGCATCAGCTCAGTGTCCACAGACGGATGTGAGGAGTCAGTGGAGCTCTATCTGTCGCCCTCTCTCACTCCCTCCTGAGTCATAATGATGAATTGCGGCCGCTCGGCAGATGCACATCTCTGAGCGCCGCACCTGCACACCCTGTCAGTTTCCCTCAGGTTAGTTGACCAAGCCTAATGGAGCTTCAGAGGCATGTAGATGCCCACGGCCCCCGTCTGTCAGACATGACAGCGGCGGTGACTAAGGGACCGCGTTTGTTCACTCATCACACCCGCTTTCAATACGCCCCACAATACGCCGACCTCGCCATCCCGTCACTTTTTAAGACGACCGACCACATAGTGGGTGCGCTGAACATCCTGATGAGTCATTTGGAAAGGAGTTGGAGGACAGAGGTGAGCGAGGAGATGGTGGGAGGATGAAAAACATGTTCCCAGAAGCTAATTTAGTTATGCATGGGAGTGCGGGGAGGAAGGATGGTAATCGCCGCGGCCCATAGGCCTGATGGGGTGAGGAGCAGGGTCAGGAGCCCAGGGGAGACGGAGGAGGAGAGCAGAGGCTGGATGATGATGATGATGTGCTGATCATTTGGAAAGTTCCACAACCTTTGTGATTTAGACATTTGGACATCTGACCCGGCGTACAGTTATTACCGGCCACTGAGATTAGTTTATATGGAGCTGTTATTATTGGTAATAAAGACCTGATGATAGTTCAAGTTCAAGTTTATTCATATAGTGCTTTTCTTAGTTCGAGACCAATGCAAAGTCGCAATGCAAAAGTTGGATCGCTGATAGAAAGCGATGAAAACACACAAAACAACAGATCCCATAATGCATTGCTTTATCCACCTTGCCCTGTATAAATTTTTTTTTTGTTTGTTTTTTTTTTATAAAGTATAGATTGTATAATTTGCACTTTTGCAGCACTTTTTCATATTTCTAACTTGTGTGATTTGGCCTGTACATGTTTTTAAGGAAGACAAAATTTAATTTTGCGTGCAAAGTTCGTGCAAAAGACAAAATTTTAATTTAATATTTTCTTTTTTTACTAACATATTTTAAAGAACAAGTTTATAGAAATACATTTAAAGTTAAAATGTGATTTTTCTTTAAGAATTTTGGATTTGTTCTGTATCCATATATATGTTCAAATGGTTAGTTCTAGTGTGTTTTATGAATTGTAGTCTTGTTTGGCCCCCGACTCAAAGTGTGGTTTAACCTTTGACCCTGTGATAGAACAAAAGGCACCTTCATGTACCGTATTTAAACAGTATGAAAGTCAAAACACCAATAAATCAGCGAGGTGCTTATGTTGTCCTGTTAATGGAATTTTTATTTTGCCTCTGAAAAATGAGGGGGGGGCTTATATTTGCGTAATTACGGTAGATTGGGGTTCGAGATGACTTTTGGATTAAAGAGTCAAACTTTTTCAGCAATAGCCATTCATTTTTTGGCTAGTTCAGAAAAAGTTTGAATGAGAAAGTTTGTAAAAACAAACACAACACTTATGAACAAGGCGGAAGACTTTAAGCAGTCACGCCACTAAAATGTGCGTGTACATGTGTGTCACGCTTCCGACTGGCTGCGCGTCCGGCCTTTGTCCCCCGAACGAACATCTGATGCTTGTTTCTCCCTTGTTGTTGGCAAAGATAAGTAGTGTAATATGACAGCAAAATTAATTAATCCTCAGATAAACGCATGAGAGGAATAAGAAAGTGGGTTAAGTCACACAATGCGCGGCTGCTTTGTAATTAGATTATGCATATTTAATAACTATGATTATGGCATGTGTTCCCTCTTTTGGAGCGCGGATGCTGAAGAACGCGACACGAAGGGATGGCGAAAACATTCCCTCGCGTTGTGCTCTGTGTGTGTGTGTGTGGCAGCTCATGTGAGAGTGTGTGTTGTGTTTCCAGGGTGGTTACACTGCCTACCGATACGCTCAGCCTGCTACTGCTACCGCCGCTGCCTACAGTGACAGGTAAGACACACACCGGTGCCTGCACATCACCTCACCGGGCCCTCCAGCGGGGCCCTTAACGCCCGTCCACCATCCCTTACTCCTCCGAGGTCAAACTCTCTCCCTCCGTCGCAGGCCGGCCTGATTTATTAGCCTAATTCCCTTCTCCGATGCTGATGGGGAATATCACGGTGCCCGGTGCGGTAATTGGCAAATTAAATCAAATGAGATGTCACTGGAAACGTAATGGCGAAGCGCGTCGTGGGATAGACCTGACAGTTCCTCAGAGATGAGACGGAGAGTCGGTTGGTCAGGAAATGTTCTCGGCTGCGGGTTTTTTTCTTTCTTTTTGTCACGTCTGGGTCCGTTTTGGGGCTTATTGCAGATGGCACGCCATCAAGTGTGAAGCGAATCCGTGGCCTTGATGTGACTGTAAAACATCCGCATGACATGAAAGCATATCTGCTCGCGACTGTCAATGGCAAGTAATGGCCGACATGAGACAACTGATCCTGTGCAGCCCTGACTAGATGAAGCAACACTTGATTATCATCTCATCTTAGCCGTGCTGTCATAATCTGTCAACGCTTCCCCTGCATGCCTCTTCTGTGGCTCGCGCTGTGTGTGGCGTTCATCATCATTACGTCATGTTTATGTGATCTCCATGCCAGTGTTTGTGAGTGCACAGATCGGCTCTGCGCTAACAGAGGTTGCATCCGTCTTGTCTTTGGAAAACGCACTTTCTTGTGTCTGCCGACCTCCTGATGCATGTCCAAACGCTCTGGATTATCTTTTCTTGGGATTAGTGAGGTTTCACCTGCAGCTTTTTGGGTGAACATCTACCAGGGTTAGATCCATCAGGTTTCACAGAAGGTTTTTTGTAGTAGGGTTTCTTCTGTGGAGAATCCTGTTTTGCATTTGCAGTGTCTCTAATTCGTGATGTCCTGATTGTGGAGACCTCTCAATCTCAACAGTGGGATTATTATATGCCTTGGTTTATTTGGAGTCATTTTGTGAATGATTGAAGCTCGGGGAAACACACAGATCGAGCTCCTCAACACTAATTCGAGCTTAATTAGTTGGCACATGACTAGTCGTTAATAGAGATCGTAAATGATTGTTATTTAAAGTCGTCCGTTTTGCCACAATTTTCCGTTTGAAACGATTGAATTATTAATTTGTAATGTAAATGACTGATAATCTCTCCTCTCCCATCAAAATTAATTATTCATGTCCCGATGAGTAACATTTTGATACACTCGGAGTTAATGCTTCCGCTCGCCTCCATTAGAAGAAACGCAAAGTCCTCTCAGCTTCCTTAGATGCTATCACCTCTAATGCACGATATCATCTCTGATCTCCTCTAATCCGAAAAGTGTTCTGACTTTCGTCGAGCCGGTGGCAGATTTTAATACCCTTAAGATTTATCTTCTCCAGATCCCACCTTCTGACACTTTGACCATCTAGAAGTTGGCTTGGTGGGATCATTAGCCAGCCGAGGCCACATCTGGTGGCTGGATGTTCAGAAGAAGAAGAAGGCGGCCACAATACCCGACTGCTCTATGTCTGAACTTTCCTCAGCAGAAGCTGGGTCAAGCTCGGATGTAGAGGAGGAAGGTTCAGGGCCTGTTGACTCTCTGAAGTATCTTCTCAGAGCTGTGAGCTCCGTCAGTCCCATCTGAACAGCTGCCGGCCGGGGGCATCTAGGTCAGGGAACACAGTAGCCTCGTCCCCGCAACCTGCCAGGACTACACTACCGCCAGCTGACCTCTGTTCTCACCAAGCTTGTTTGGGAAAGGTTGTCGTGGCCCGTGTTATTGTGGCATCATGCGTGTTTCTGCTGCTCTTTCGACCGAATAAATGCCCCAAAGACCAGCGGAGCAGCTGTGCAGGAAGCTAAGGACATCGAAAGTTGTTTCGAACGCTGCTTTATATTCTGCTAGATACTAGCCTTCTGGTTCCTGGCCAAAAAAACAGGACTTTTACATGGGGTTTTTTCAAATTGATTGTGCTTTAAAAAAAAAAAAAGGACTTGCATGCATGAAAATCATTTTGCATAGGTTTTAATTACGTATTTACTTCAACGTTGCTTATTTAACAAAATATTGTAGACTTTAGAGAGGAGCGTTAAGGAAACGTTAAGTCCAAACGTTTTCACTGGAGCTTTAAACCGCAATGTTTTTTTTTTTTGCTTGGTGGGTGTGAAATTGCAACAAAGAGTAAATAAAAAAAGCTCTTGCACTGCGTCGCAACAGTGACCCGTGTTATGAAATTCAGTTTGTGTAAATCATGAAAGGACTTGCGTGTTCATAAACTGCATGTTTAGGGTGTATGGGGCACATTGTCGTTGATATTTTATGTTTATATGATGTTTTATAGGCACACCGTAAGTGCATGAATCCTTGCGCATGCCTGCATTTACCTCGAGTGTGTGTGTGTGTGTGATTGTACATGCGTGTGCGTTCATGCGTTTGGGATGGTCAATACTGACATACCGAATAGAACATTGCATTAGAACAAGTCCTCTAACGTGATTAAGAGGGTCGATTGAATCTGAAGGCTTAACGCGAGTGAATGATTCATTTAGTTATTAAATATAGCTCCGAGCAGCAATTAAAAGGGGCTCGGCAAAATGGCGGCCAACCTATGTTTCTAATTAGATGCGAGATCAAACCATGACACGTCATTTGTCACACCTGTGCAGAGACTCATTAAGGCTGTGTAACGCAGCCAATGATACGGCTCACGCGCGCGGCATGTTTATGTAGCCGCTTTGTGCGTTTTCTGTGGCGGGATTGTTGTTGTTATTCACACACACACACACACACACTTTAAAGTCACGCAACTGTGTGTGTACATGTAACGCTTACAGATTAGGCTTTTAGGGCATTTTTAATCTTTAGAAAATCAATTTTTGTGGTTGTTAAAAGTGCTTAATTTCCCTTTATTTAAAACATTTACGCACGGATAAACCGCAGCTATTTCCCTTTAGCTTTGAAGGAAGGTGTGGTCTGATCCTCGCCATGACACACACTCACTCTTAATCCCGCTTTATGATGTATGTCATGAGCGCGTTGATGTATATTACGATGTGTTGATTTCCAATATGGTGCGTGTGTGATGGTCACAGTCTCAGGTGTTTGCATGGGCTCGGCAGACGGCTTTTATGTGACCGCTCAAGGCCGTCCGGCACTATTCAGTAATGCTGTGAATGCAATTCCTTGACTTCTCCAGAACAATAGTGATGGGAGGGGGTTTACAGAGGAGAGGACGTTTAGAGCGGCTAAATCAAAGCGTCATGCGCGCAGCTGCGGTTTTTATCGCGCCCCCCCCCAGTCTGTGGAGCGGACCCCCGGCTTCCCCACGTGGTTCTCCGGTTATGATGTCGTCTCATCTCTGATACACTGTATATGTCTCTTTTCCCCCTCTTCTTTAATCCCCACTGCACATTTGCATCTCCCCCCCCCCCTCAGCACGCACCCCCCCCCCCCCCCTCCATGCAATTACGTTTTTGCGCGTGGGAGCTCTGCTTGTGAACTAAAACTCAATTATGCCCCTCCCCTCCACCACGACCCCGCCCCCCTCTCCCCCCTCCCTCACGTCCATCCAGCCAGTCAGCAGGCGGCATTGTAAATTTTATCTTCTCTTGCAGAAATCATTTCGTCTTCGTTGCAGCAGATGAAATTTCTTGTAACACCTCCTCAGGTAAAATAAATAAATATAAATGAATACCAAATCACCCTCACTTTCTCGATGCACCTGCGAGGGAGCGAGCGAGCGAGCATCCCTCCGTTTTTTTTTTTTTTATGCACCCCGACAGTGAGTGCTTCTACTGCCCGGCTGTCTCTCCTTTATTTCTGCCCCTTTGATTCGTAGATGTTACGTTCTTTCTTAAAAACATTTTTTGAATGCTCTTTTTTGGACAAGTGGCGTAGTTCGGGAGTTCTGCATGAGGATAGCTGGAAGGCATCGCATTCATAGCTCTCATGTTGTGTGTTTTTCTCTCCCATGGCACTGCTTGGAAGAGGCATGTGTTCCTTGAAGAGTGAAATGAACACGCTTGGAATCTGTGATTTTTCTTGATTTATTTCTTTATTTTCCACCTCGGTCGTTTGAGTTCTCCGCCATCGCCCTCCCTCGCCGCCTCTCTTTCCGAGCATCGCCATCTGATTTGTGTGCGTGCGTGTTATTGTTTCACAGGTGTGTGTGTGTGTGTGGTGATGTCATTGTGGTATCAAGGTTGCTCATGTAGTGAATGGTGTCTTGCACTTTGGCTGTTAGGTGGCTAGATCTTGGGACCGACGCCGGCATGATTGTTACTGGTTTCAGCCGCGCTTTACTGAAAGGAAAATGGACCTGTCCATCCACGCATTGATTTTGTGACAGCCTTTTTCTTTTCCTCCTCGATTTATTTGTTTTTTTCCCCCTCTCCTAGCAGGGAAAATGAATATGCTAACAAGGCTGTAATTTAGCAGACGGCGCTTTCTTGAAGACATCAGCTGTTTTCCGTAAAACACAATCGGAATCTGTAATTTAGAGTCGGAAAACTTGCAAATTATGGTCTAATTGTCCCAGTTCAATAATTGCCGATAACCCCAAAGGCCGCGCGCCTCGCATTCACGACCGACGCAATCAGGAAGACAAGGGAAGGGTCTGCGTGTGGAGCAGCCGGCAGTAACCCCTGAAGAACAGCCCAGCATTGTTTAAGAAATGATAGAAATGAGCTGTCCGCGCAGTCTCCTGGTGGGAAAAGTCAATACATTTAGAGCAATAGCGCCGCTGGAGCACACATTTTCCAAAATAATGAGCATGCAGTCAATAATGCAGATATATCCCAGCCTTCTGAGATTTATTAACCCGTATCTTTGTGGCCAGATCTAATTTAGCTGTATGCTTCAGTCGCCGGTGTTCATTAACCAACATTGAGCCGCTAGTCTCATAAATCAGGGTTACCGTTTCCAACCCGTCTCGCGGCAGGCCAACGGATCGCTGAAAGGAACAAATCAGTAATCGCCGTCCAAGTCTAGCGCATTTCCAGCAGAGATGCTAGCGACGCCAGACGTGCGTTTACGCGTCCTTCAAGCGGCAATTAAAAACCTTAGCGCTTGTCTTTCACTTCCACATTTTTCCCTCGACTTCAGGAATAATTCGCCAGGTGCTCCATCCTGAGGGTCACCTTTTCAATCTCAGCTCCGGGTCTGATCACTGCCCGCATACTCATTAAAACTAACCCCTGTAAACACAGATAACGCAGGTCAAACAGAAGAGTCGGCGCCGCAGTGAAATATGAAGACGGAGCAACTGTGTAATGAATAACAACAGCCAGAGTCATTTGCAGTGGATTAACTTCTTAATCGCCACGAGTGAGAGCGAACGGAAATGGCGGAGGACTCTGATTGGCTCAAACCTAGTTGTCTGGAGAAGACCACTGCGAATACAATGAACTAAAATATTAAATATCATCCAAACTTCCGACACCCGCGCCCAACTAGGATAACGAGCGGATATTTAGTGCTACAGTAATGGATTATTTTCCTCGGATAAATCGTTTGATTGATGCCTAACGCAAGCCGACGCCAAATTGAAGGGTGTTTTTGTGCGTCGCGTATTGAACTTTTTTTTTCCCCCCTCAGAACCGCTTCGCCAAATTACCTCTTATGGGAATAAAAAACCATGATGAAAACAACCGCACAATTCCAGACCAATTACTGTTCCGCCATCTTTCCCGCCATGGTTTCATCGAGTCGTCCTCCTCATTTCGAACACCCGAGCCATTCTCATACGTGCTTGCTGTTGTATACAACTTTGTGTGGGCGATTTTTTTTTTTCCGCTTTTCCACGCGGCCTGACGGACCCTCCGTGTTTCCACAGTTACGGAAGAGTTTATGCTGCCGACCCCTACAGCCACGCACTTGCTCCCGCAGCCACATACAGCTTTGGTGCCGTGGTAAGTGACCCGACTCTCGCCAGCCTGGCGCTTTTGGTGCATGCTCTCTCCTTCCTCTCTTCTGCCCACCTTTTCCTGCATGGATTTTTAGCAGCGCTGACATCTCTTCACTTAAACCTAATTGAATTTGTCTCTTGTGCTAACGGCAGCTGAAATGCCACATTAATCCTGCCGGTAAACGTGATAAATGTCTTAATTTCTTGGCAGTGCAGTGCATGTTAGTTATTATATTTCTAATTTTGTGAATATCACCTAGCCGCGCGCTCCCCTTAATGGAATAATTAGTCATTTTGATAATTAAATCCATCACCTAAGTGGCGCTGCTGCTGATGGCGAGAGAGAGACGGAGTGATGGAGGAAGCCGTGCTCGCCGCGTGTTTGTACACGGACTGCTTGTGATCGCAAACACCCGTGTCGTTGCATACCAAGCGTTGTTCCACAAATCCATTTATTGAGTCGTGTGGGCTCAATCCAAAACGGAAGTGTTCCAAATCACAACATTCTATAGGAATGTCCTATTCCTGAATTGTTATTGTAATTTGGAATATTTCCGTTTCCGATGGCGTCCGATTGTGTTTGTCCGCCGATGACATCTGCACGAATCACCATTCGGCTTTTTCCCGCTCCTGTTTTTCTTTGACCCTTCACGTTTTTAACTAGCGAACTGCATCTGGTCTGGCATGCGGTGTGTTTGCTGCATGACGGATCGTGATTGGTTGCATCCGGTGGTATGTACAGCCAATGGCCAGACAGTCACCTGGACGGAACGTGTCTAAAGCCGTGGCTTTTCTTCCAGAATCCCTTTGCTCCCCTGACCGATGCCAAGACCAGAAGCCACGCCGATGATGTGGGTCTCGTTCTTTCTTCTTTGCAGGCTAGTATATATCGAGGTGGATACAGTCGTTTTGCGCCATACTAAAAACCTTTCAATTGAGAATCTTCCTGCGGGGTAACGGAGGAGTAATTTCAGAGGCCTGGGTATTGCAATACATGCAGTAGTGCATCATTTTAGCATCTCTTAAGAGAGAGACGACAAAAACGGATATTTTTCATCTTATACCTCAGATATTTTGTGCTGTGTATTTTAATATCGTGGGTTTTTAATTTCTAAAGATTACATAGATTGTCGGCTGTAGAGGTTTCTGTGGTGATCTAGAGAGCTGCTAGGTTTTAACAAGATGAAGAATTCTACGGGAGGGGGGGGAGAAAAAAAACGACAAATTGTTAGGGCTTAATCATGTAAATGAGTTACGTATGGTAAATATGGCCAGTCACTTTTGGGATTATCTTTTTTTGTACGAGTGTAAGTGACTGTTCGGTGGTTTCTGTTTTCATCCGCATCGCCTTGTGCGTTTCTGGGTTGTTTTTTTTTTTTTTTTACTATTGTTTCTTTGGTTCCTGGGTTCTGTGCCGCAGAGGGGGCTTATGGGTCGGATAGCGACGTGGTCTGCGTCGCGGCTGAGAGAGCGAGCGGTAAAGTCGCCGCAGATCTCGGCAAAGACACAGAGCCGGTTAAAGAGACCACCGAGGTATCGATTCCTTAAGCTGTCTACTATCAGTCATTACTCCAAGCCAAAGGTTGCGTTCCTGGGGTGTTTAGTGTGTACATCAGATTATACAGAGCAGCTCGTAGAAACCCCTCCAAACGTCCGCAGTGTTCGGCTGTCCGGATGCTATCAGCCCTTTCTAGTTTAGGCCTTCCACGAGATGTTCATTTTTATATTACAGTACTTCCAGTACATGGATGGATAGAAATGCTGACTTTTATAACACGAAAGAGACGAAGGGCGAAAAAGGGAAAAGAAAAAAGAAACCGCAACATAGCGCCGGTTATATTTTCTGTTCGGGTTTTGTTTGGTTTTCTTTCGGTTTGGTTTTGTACAAGGGAGAGTGGAGAAATAAACTAACAGTGTATTAAATTTGATCTGTGCAGTGAAAATGTTCTCTTATACGAAAAAACACAACTGTATAATGTTTTAGACTTAGTGTGGTAGACCAACTGTTAGAGAAAGGTGTCTCATTTTTTATGGAGTCATACACAGATTTATATCAACACTTTACAAGTAATGCAATCATTATGTAAATACGATCATAGTATTTTTGTCGACTGTACAATTTTGCACACACGCAACCTGCAATTCCTCCATCACTTGTGGGACGTTGCCGCGTCGGTTCTGTTTGGGTTCCCGCTTCCTCGGAGTGTTTCCTTTTGATATCATTTTTAATGTGACATCCTTTGTACTATTATTTTCTAGAACACAGCCTTTACACTCTGAACTGTTTGATTATCGACGAGAAATATATGAGTTGTGAGAAGATATCTATATGTAAATAGGAAAAATGATAACTATGTCATTTACAAGTGCTACACGGGCGAGCGCCCGCCTGGAGACGCGGACGCGAAGAAGACTTCCCTCCATGTTGTTTACAAGTAAACCCGACTCGAGGTGTTTGTCACATATCTCATCCTCTTGATTTCGTATTTATGAAAAGTCTCGATCGCATAAAATACAGACAAAAGAGCAGCTTCAAATTATCCTGCTGCAAATATCCTCGTGTGTACGGTGTTTGTCACATCACACAACTTGGCGAAAATATCTTACCCACTGCTGTGATTCTGCTCTTTCTGCTTTAAGTACGTGTTGTGGACAGGCTTTCTCCTTGTCATTGTATGTGCATGCACTATGATCTGCATAACAATAACCATCAATAAAGTTTCTCAAGATAAGGGGAATCGCCATCTGCTTATTTACTCGCGCCCGACTGGCACTGGAGATGATGGAGCGTGTTTTCCCTCTCATCTGATTTTCTGGACACAATTTACACCATTGGGAATTTGAAGGTCGATAGTAACAGAATTGATGTTTGAGTGCTAGAGGTCCGGTTTGTCCTGGACTGTGTGGGCATCTCGGATTGGGTTTTCCTCGCCAGACTTCTGGAACGTTCTGGTTTACTTTACAATCAGGACCGAGGTTCGAGGTCCATGGGCTTCACCACAAAGTTTAGTTTGTTTTTTTCAATGAAGCTTCTGGTTCGCAATGAACACACGAGTGGCGATAATGGAATCAGATTAGAGGCAAAATATCAAACGAAAATCTCTAATAAACAAATCACATTCTCACCAGCCAATCAGAGTTTCCCTCATGTGAAAATGGTGCCAAAAGTCGAAATGCAAACATCTGAAGTGCAGGAAAAAAGTCTGAAACAAAACAAAAATGTGCCGATTGCAAGCGAAAAATTACAAAACCAAAGGAAAATGTGTAGATTGTAAGCGAAAAATAGAAAACCTAACAAAAATGTGAATATTCCAAGTAAAACAGTAGAAAAGTAAAAAAGCTTAGGAAGCTGTTTGATATTTTTGGCCCTAATCTGATTCCGTAATCATCTGAATTCTGCTGGAGGAACATCGGAGGACCAGGCTCTCAACCCGTCTGCCCTTGGTTTCCGTAAGTAGGTGCTGTTCATTATCTCCCTTGGAGAAATTTTGCGAAATTCCATCAATTATGCAGACTTGAGACCGGGTTCTAATTGAAGAAAAGATGAATGGAGCCCCGTTCTCGATTTGATCAGTGTAATTGGAAAAACTTAGCCAGAGGTTCCTGGGAAAGATAAGCAATATATATGTTTAACTGTGATGAAGAGGTCACATTATGCCGGGTAATTACAGCACCTCTTCACAGAAAGCGCTGATCAATAATTAACGCTTTTCAGGTCACATGTCTGGAACATAATTTAAAATTGGTTATTAATTCTATTATGAGGAATGTACGTCTCCTTCTGATTCTTCTGCGAGTCCGCGGGGAGAGCGGAGGTCTGCTGGATTCAATTCGCTCTTTCTGTGGCCCTTGTTGGTTAATGTGTTCCTTCATGCTCACTCTCTCACACACTCACATTCTTCCTCAGTGCGTGAGTGAGTGTGTGTGGTATCTTTCTGGCTGTTTCTATCGCTCTGTCTCTGTGCGTGTGTGTGTGTGTGTGTGTGTGTGAGTGTTTCTTTTATTCACTCTGTATGTATGACTGTCATTTCTCACTGTCTTTTTCTATTTGTTTCTTTCTGTCTGTGTTTCTCTCATTTTGTCTGTCTTTCTCTCATTACTCTCAGTTTTTCTCATTTTGTATCTCTCTTTCTGCCTGCTTTCCTCGCATTCCGTCTTTCGATTTTTCTCTGTTTCTCTTTCTCGTTCTTTGTCTGTCATTTTCTGTTTCTTTTTTTCTTTGTGTATTTCTGTCTGTATGACTGCTTTCTCTGATAGTTTTGTTCTTTCTGTCTCTTTCCTTCTGCATGTTTATCTTTGTTACGGTGTGTTTTATTCTTTCTTTCTGTCTCTCTCTCTTCTGTCTGTGTGTGTGTGTGTGTGTGTGTGTGTGTGTGTGTGTGTGTGTGTGTGTGAGTTGTCTGTTCCGTTTTTTTCTGTTTTTTTTGTCTGTGCGTGTCTTTCTATCTCTGTCAATCTGTGTTTCTCTGTGTGTCTTTCTCGCTCTATTTTTTGCCTGTGTTCTCACAGTTTCTTTTGGTCTATGTGTGTTTCTCTCTGTCTGTAGTTACGCCAGTTTCTTGATCATTCATTACAAATGCAGTGTTGTATTTGTTTCTGTATTTGTTGTGCAAAGTAAGACCAACCAGCCCCACCAGAAACTCACTTTGGTCTTTGCTGTGTAGACCGTTAGACGCACGTGTCAGTGAATCAGAGAGACGTCCATCCTTTCTCCCGAGGCGCCGCTGTCTCAGCTGCAGATTTGTGCAGAAGTGCGCGACCTTTTATCGGGAGTCCGCGTTTAAATCGTCACTGGTCGTCTGGGTGTCACGCAAACTTTCCCGCTCGTGTCCCGGGATGATGCAGGAGGCAGCGGGGCAGACGCTAATCGCCGCTCCATCATATCTCTTCTGCTCCACTTTCTCCCGCAGAAATAGACATTTCATCAGAGATTAGGCCCCGGGCCTCTAAACACTGCTGCGGGGAAGCCCTCGCCCTCCTCCTCTTCATCATCATCATCTTCTTCCTCCCTCCGCAGATTCCCGGGGTCTCCGAATGACTCATCACATCCGTTATGCAAATGAGAGCCGCGTTCAGACTCGAGTCGCGAGACTCCGTCCCCGTGGATTTGACGCGACGCGCGGCTGCTAAATTGACATTAACTCTGTCAAAACCCGCATCTCTGAGTTGATTCTGCGGGTTTTGTCAGCACGCGCGCGAGAGTGGCGATGACGTCACCCTGCTGGATGCTGATGCGCGTCTTGTGTACAAACATTAGTGAGACAGCGTCACTTCGAGACACGACATGACACATCACGTCAGATGCCGACACACTGTTTAAAAAAAACACGCTGCTTTCTGATCGCACCTGTACAAACTACCCTTTGCCCAAAAAAAGCCTCCGAGCGTCCGCAACATCTGCGGCGTAAAGATGCTTTTGGAAAGACGGTGTGTTTTTAATTGCGTTTACGCGTAAAGTGCAACGGAGACGTGTTTACAGTCAAGCGGTTTGCGTGTTAATAGGTCACGTGCGCGCACTACTAAACAACAACTTTCCTCCGAGCCTGAGAGATGATGCTCATAACTAGTGTCAGTAGCTGAGATGTAGCTTTGCTGTTATTGATGACGCTATGATGACGTTTCTGTAGTGTAATAAATAACATTTTCATTTAGAATTCTTAAGAAGTGGGGGGGGGGTGTATGATGCTTCTTGAAGATTGCATTGTTAATGATAAAAGGTAAGACTATATTAATCCCACAAAGATAAAATTGTGATGGACAGCAGGAGACTGTTTTATAACCACTTTGGCAAACAAAAACAAAACGCACTTATTTTTAGAAATCTGACATTTCAAATCCCAGTCCATGTTTTTGATAAAACAAGAAGTAATTCTGTTACAGTAAACTACAAGCAGCTGTGTTTGCTAGTGCTTTATTGTAAAATTACAGCCCATCACGAATAGCTTTTAGGAAGCATTGATTTGTTATTTAACACTAACAGTTAAATCCTGTTTAGTAACTGGTTAATTTAATAACTATATATCAGTGTTTAACTGTTTAATTGCATAGTGTTATTTTCGTGTTCAATATCATATAAATCCGTACTTAACCGTTTAATTGCCTATACTATTGTTATGGTGCAATAAATCCGGTACGTCCTTTCAAAATCTCCAACTTTAATGTTATTTAGCAGCATAACTGTTTTTGTATAATGTAACATGCATTTCACAGAATTAAATCACTGTGGCTATTCTTTATTATTTTTATTACTATTATTGTTAAAGTTGCACAACTTTAAAATGAGATCCACCCCAAAAACAGAGTTGAAATAATCTGGATTAGTGTGCGTGCGTGCGTGTGTGTGTGTTACCTTCAGGTTTAATGGTTGGAGATGTTCCTGAGAGAAGAAGCCCCCCATGCCACGTGTCTATTTGTTTTGCCACCTTAAATCATAAATTGCGCTCCTCACATGTGTAATAAAATCCCATGCATGACATTTGCATCAGATTAGTGCGGATCTCGGTCTGAGCAGCGAATCCACCGAAGAATAAACGCAACACAATAACATCAACATTCGGATCCTCATCAAACAGCGAAGAAACGCGCGCACTGAGCTTTTATTCCAACATTATAGCTTTTATTACACCGTTATATTATTCACCTCCTTTAAAAGATACAGTTTGCGTCAGGAGTAATAAAATCGTTTATAAACGTCTACAGTAATGCAATATTAGCAGTGTGTGTGCGTGCGCGCGCGTGTGTGTGTGTGTGTGACGTACGGCCTCAATATTCAATAAACGTTCTCTAGTGAAACATCGCCGCTCTAAGATGCGGAAGGGTTTTATCTATAGCGTGGTTTCGCTGGACAAGGTGGGGAAAATGTTTATTATCGCAGTTGCCATTTATTTGCTTTCTACTAGGTCTTATTCATTGATCGTTCGCTCGCTCCCTCTTGCGCTCAATAGATTTAATTTCTTTAGTGTTTTACTGCCACCTGCTGGCCGCCTAGAGAACCGCAGTCAAAGCCTCTCCACGTTAAAACCTGTTTAACCCAAAGCAAAACAAACAAAAAAAAGACGAATTTGCGTTTCAGAAAGCTGAGAAAACGCTCGCGGTGAATGTTTCCAGAGGATGGAGCCTTTTTTATAGTGAATAATGCTACAACAAGTCAAATCTGATAAATGCTCCTCAGCTTCAAGCCGACCTCCTAAAATGTATATTTCACCTGCCACACATTCCTTCATTTTCTTCTTCATATTCCTTTCCCTTCTTCCTTCCCTTCTCTCTCTCTCTCTCTCTCTCTCTCTCTCTCTCTCTCTCTCCCTCCCTCGCCGCTGGCCTTCTCACACCTTGCACATCCATATGCTGCTCTTTAATATTTGATCAGCTCCATCTTGTCTGCAGCAGCAGTGAGTTCATGGGATAAATAACGGCTGCCCGCATCTCATTGCCTCCTGCATCTGCAGTGCGTAATTACGCTTAGAATTTATGAGAGGCAGCAGCTTTGTTTATTTGCAAACTGCTCTCAGTAATTGATGCCAGTGTGGAGTGTGGCTGGTTGCGGCCTTCGCTGACTGACAGACCCTCGCCTCCCACAAAACACTTCTTTTGGTCGTGTTTCTGTTTTACGATGAAACAGATTTAACCACTAGAGTTTATAGACTGGATGCGTAAATATATTCATGATGCTAAGTGAATCCTTTACTCGCACTTGATTTCGAGGATTAAATCTAAATTTGCAATTTGTGGAAATGAGAAATAAACAGCTTTGTGTTTGGATTGGGATAATAACACATTTATTACACTGTCACTTTAGATAATAATGTGAGGCTTTGAAAAACAGTGACCATTAACACACACACACACACACACACGTAGGTAGTGTCAATATATACACTTTCGTTTAGCTCAATTACATTTTGCTGAGGCAGAATGCACCATAAGAAAACGTGAATTTGAAAAATATCGTCAATGTAAGATGGGGGAAAAGCCGATTCTACGGTTGACCACCAGAGGGAGACAAAGATCGCGCTATGACAAAACCGTTAAACGACTAAAAGTTTCTCAAAATCTGACCATTTCCTGCAGATAAGCTGTAAACAAGTCTTATGACAAACTTAAATATTTACAGGAATCTAAAAGAAACGCTTTTAATGTTGAGTCAGTAATAAAAACGTAGTAAAGTAAATCTGCTCAGACTGAGTTTTGCATTTCATACTGATCTTCCTGATCTTGACAGACCATCGGATTTGCCAAAGAAAAGTAAATCTTTAATGATAAAATTGACTGAACAAGCTCAGGTCAGGTCAGGTCAGGTCAGCAGACAAGGAGGTGTGAAGGTTATTCTTCATCCTCTGGGTCGTTGGGCTGAAGGACTCTGGCAGAGATTAGCAGGAACGCCGCGGCCGTGCAGAGTTCTCCCACACAAGACACCGAGGCCAGAACCAGGGACCAGCCAAAGTAAATGTGGATGTCCTGCAGGGTTTTGTGACCAGACATGTCCAGAGCTTCTTTAAAGGCAGCGGCAGAATAGGCCATGTAGACACAGACTCCAACCAATGAGAGCACAGCTGTGGAGAAAGGACCAGAACATTCTAAAACTGCTGCACTTTTTATACTATATACTTTTCACTATACACCCAAACACAAATATAATTATATGTATAATTATCTAAACAGTATTTATATATATACATATGTGTGTGTGTGTGTGTGTGTGTGTGTGTGTGTGTGTGTGTGTGTACATACATACAAAGATTTATACTGTGTAAATGATGTAATGTATATAATTTTGCATTTCGGAGTGTTTCGGAGTACAAATATAAAAACTGTGGTTTTTATATCCGTAAGGTTGATTCAGATGGACTATTGTTGAATTTATTTTATTGACTTGATGGATAAAAACGTTCAAACCTTTTAACCGTAAGTATAGATAATCCTTACTGTATGTGTGCCATGAGAAATCACGTAAGAATACAGTAAATCTGTAATTCTGGTTCAATCTGCCGGAAGAATTTCCCTCAGTGTCAATGTAAAGATTTTGCTCTACTCTTCTTGACATTCATATTGAGAGAGTGACGTAAACTTTAATTCATTTTTATTTCTATTGGACTATTTTTATTATATTGGACTCACATAGAGTCAAATATGAGAGCGAAAAGACGTAATCACAAAGTCCCACATCGTCGAAGTCATTGTCATTCCGCACTAGATCTTCTGAGAGACTTTTGAGAACCCTTATCATCAGCATCACCATCATCATCAGATCATGCTGGAGACGAAGGGGCTGATGAATATTCCCTCCTTCAGTTCAGCTCCAATTATTTCGACTGTGATGTGGAATCTGAGTCGAATGACCTTTATCGCGCTTTACCATCACGACACCTTTTCAAATCCATCAGAAGAAGTTCAGAGAGCAACCTGGACGCGGTTGTTGTGTTTCGAGCTGAAAGCGAATGGCTTTCAAAGTTCTTTTAAAGCTAGAGTTTGAATAAAGCATCTTCATGAGTGATGTGGGTACGGCGTTTGGTTTTTAAAGCAGCACACACTGTCCTTCTGATGCTTTACAATCTGGCCAAGCGAAAAGAATCTCCCTTTCTCTCCCAGGCCTGAGCTGCTTTTATTAGAGATGGATCAGACGCAATGTTTTTCTTACGTTCCCCTCAGCAAACACTTCAAAGACGACACACGGACATACTGTACTAGATAGAAATGGAGGAATTAATGGATGGATGGATGGATGGATGGATGGATGGATGTGTAGAAGAATATACAGAATAGTCGATTCTGATTAATTGGGAGGCTTCAGGACTGGATTTTGTTTTGTCCCTAATAAGCAAGATGACCCGAGATTAATGAGTCACTTTAAAGAGCGATATGTTTCTTTTGCGCTGTCTTTCTTGACTCTAGATCAGTCTGATTTGTCCCTGCAAGGCCGGAAACTGTTGTTCTGATGAAACCGAGCGTAGTGAGCATGTTCCGCTCTGTAACAGACTTTACAGCGCTACACTGGTTTGATTAATGGGTCACATGATTAATCAATCTGTCCCGCGTGATCAGAATCGACTGAAAATAGGCAGCCAGAAATTGATGGATGGATAGAACAAAAGACGATAAATAGATAGATAGACATACAGACAGATGGGTAGGTAGGTATAGATAGATAGATAGATAGATAGATAGATAGATAGACAGACAGACAGACAGACAGACAGACAGACTGACTGACTGACAGACAGACATAATGATTGGTCAGTGCATTGACTGATTAACTGTTTGATTGTTTGTTGGATTGATTGATTGATTGATTGATTGATTGATTGATTGATTGATTGATTGATTGATTGATTGATTGATTGAATGAATTAATTATTGATAGAATGTCCTGCTTCAACAGAGACGTTGATACTTTGACTAAAATCGCTGGAGATTTACGAGTCCTGCAGATTGGATCCTAATTCCTAACAACTAGTGCAGTGTGAGTGTATTTCTAGATGATGAGACTGTAGATGGTGCGGTTTGGCTGCTCACCACCAGACAGCAGCAGAGCTCCAGTGATGAGGAGCAGAAGATGGGCTCGTGCCAGCAGACTGATGAAGCCCAGCATCCCCCCGACAAACAGCACAATCACACTGAGAGGCAGCAGAACGATGAACGTCCCCTGCATGTCTGAAAAAAAGCACGTGCAAGATCATCCACAACCACAGCCACGTCCACCCACGTTCTTATCTCATTGATCTCCCTCACATCCGTCTGAAATGTATGAATGTCATTCTTCATAACCCACATCAGCTCGGCTAACGAGGAAACGATGAAAAATCTCCAGGTTTGTTGTTTCTGTAAGTCAGAATGCTTTCTTGTTTTCGTCAGGCCATTTTTAAAGCAGCGTTATTGAAAGAATAATCTAAAATATTCCCAGCTGCAATTATCTTTCTGAGATTAAGCTCTGTGAGAAGACTCGGGTTTCACAAAGAAGCTAATTCACCAAATTATTAACCAACAAAATTACCAGATCCTCTCGTCCTGCCATTCTTCTCTTTATTAGTCGGTCATTAAAGAAATAGCCTGAAATTAACTGGGAGATGAACGAGAACCTCAAATTTGATTTTCTTTTGTCTGGACGTGAAGTTGTTGTTCACCAGGGTTTTTCACGCAAAACTGATGTAAAAAAATCTCAGTCGTATAAAACTCGTCTAAACCGATTTAGTCTTATACAGCCATCAGTGCCAGTGTGTTATAAAAAGTGTATTTAAAACCAAATTACATTTTCGATTTAAAACAGATATTCCATGTTTATCTATTATTACTTTTGAAATTAAAGACTTGTAATAAGGTAAAGACCCTAATGTGTTTAAAAGAGATGTGTCCTTATTTTCAGTGTATTTTGAACACTATCCCTGTAAAACCATTTTTTTTACTTTATTCGAATAAACAAGATTAGAAATTAGCTGCAAAAATACACCGTGGACAGATTAGACAGTACGTCATGCAGTATTTCATCAGATTAGCCATCAAATGACCATCAGCGCAGCACTTGCTTCAGAACTGAGATTATGGTTGTCCTGTCATTTTGTCGAGTGATAGCAGCACTTAACCTACCTTTCTCATAGTGTCTTTCTGCTTAAGAACAGCACAAACATCTCAAGCGGTCGACAATCATTTTCCCGTCCAAGAACTCAGATCTATCCTTTCATTGCTTTGTCCGAGCCAGTAATTCAGATTAACAATCCAGCACAAATTGAGGCTATTTCAATCTCATAAATCCAGTTTGAACAGCTCTGAGGATCTTAAATCAGAAAAGTTGATGTTTAGTTTTTTTTATAAAGTGTCAAATATGGTTTAAAATTTGTTTTATTATTTTTTTTTTTTTGCAGTGACGTATAGTTTCTAAACACTGAATAACAGATTTTATCACAAGATTACTGCTATAGAAATTGATGGCAGGCATAACACGCAGCTGATTTCACAATATTCGCCTGGACCTCTGCAGATCTTTGGCATTTTTAGATCAATAACACACTGAGCTCATAGTAGAAATGGAGAAACACATGGTTCCCTCCAGTGCACATAAGACGTTCCTTCTCTCTGATTGACGATTGTTTCCATGACAATCTTGAGGTAATAGCACAATTTAGGGGCTTTCATGTCCAGCATTCAACTCACACGTGCGCACACACATACTTACTGTAACACTTTAAAGCCAATTTTATGGGAATAAATACATTCTTCTAAACAATATCTTAAAATTATAAGTTTGCAGAACGTTAAAAAAAACAAGAGCAAGGAATGTTCTTGACAAGCTAGATGGATATAAAAGTTAAATCTGTCGTTTTTAAACGCGTCTGTTTGCATATTTTGAAAAGAAATTGGATATATATAGATGGATGGATGGATGGATGGATGGATGGATCGATGGATGGATGGATGGATAGATAGATAAATATATACATGAATAAAACATCAGTATGCCTGATAATATAAACCTAATTTTGTACACGTTTAATTTAATTTTTAAAATATGTCTAAATTGTATTTTACATTTTTATTTTTAGTCTTTTTTTCTTTTTCTTCATTATTCTCAGCTGCCTTTTTGACCACAGTTCATGAGACAGTTAGCGCATCTCCAGTGAGTCGCGCGCGCACTTACTCAGTATCTGCTTCTGCGAGTCGGACAAGTTTCTTCCCGCGCCGTAGGGATTCATGAAGGACCAGCACTGCTTATGCACTGGAAAAGAAACCATCTGATCACGTCTCCAACAACACCAAACAAAAGACACCCGACTTACGGTTACAAGTCCTCCACAGTCCGGAATGAGAGCTGAGCGACAGGGACGAACCGTTATCTCGCTTCGAAGTGTCGATGATGTACCAGAAGTCCGTCCCAATGGCCAGAACCAGACCCACAAAGCTCAGAACGCCACAAGTGGCCACAAAACCGGCCAAACCTGTGTAAGTGACCTTCATTCCGTCCGCGTGTTTCTACTGAAGACCCTTGAGTGTCGGTTCCCCTCAGAACTGCACATCTGGACGCCTCTGGCTGGCGCACTGTGAGGAGCTGAAAACAGCTGGACCGACCATGAGAGGGCAGCGCGCGTGCGAGCGTGTCGGCGCGTGCGTGATGCGCAATTAAAGTCATTAGCTCCTCTTGATTAGCGCGCGCGCGTGCGTGTGTGTGCGCCTTTCTCTGTTGTTCCGCCCATCACATTTTGGCAATCAGAGAAAAAACTTTTCATATTTAATTGTATTTGCAGCTCTTTCTGAAGTTGGTTTGCTCTTAATGAATACGTATGGTAATATAATATAATGTAAAAGAATAAAATTGTAAATGAATAAAATATAACGATAATTCTTTTTAAAACGACATAGCATTAAATTAAGCAAATGCGTTATATAAGACGTGTGCATCAGGCTTGCTACCCTTTGATTAATTGGCACACAAGAAAGAAGCAAAGTTGCGAATTGGTGGGTATACAAAAAATAAGAAAAGTTGTCGAGCACTGCCATAAACTAAGACGCGCTGGAAGCGTCGGTAGCGCGCGGCTGTGGAACGGATGTGGGCGCCCGTCTTCATTCCTACACGGTGAGTTTTAATTGTAACACTTGTTCTTGTAGAGCGTCTGTCTCTCGGATTTTCGCGTAAATATCTTTTGTTTAAATAACATTGCAACTTCGTTAAGTTTTAGTAATCAAACATATCTCGTGCACCTCTCGTGCATTCGTCTTATTTACGAAATCTGTTCAGCGTCACAAAACTCTACATATGGAGACTGCAAGCTGTGGCTCAAAAACTCTGGATTATTAACAGACAAAACGACTAATTTGTTTGTATATGGCTATTAAAGTGACGGTAAATGACGTGTTGTTAAATTAAATGCCGAGTAACTGCGGTTTGCACATACCTATTGAATAATCTAAGCGGGTTTTAAATTGTGAGTGTATACTGAATCCTAATCTGATTTATTACTAGTTCAGTTTTTATTTTGTTGATCAGATTTAACACTGAAATACGTGCTAATTGTAATAGAAAAGATTTACAGACAAATGTTTATGAAAGCAATACTTTCATCAGGCAGGAGTGAATTGCTTTCTTTCTTTGTTCAGAAACACTGGAGTAAAGTTACAAAGAGTTTATAAAGAAAGAAAACTCATTTGGTTTATAAGTTTTTATAATGCTTTGTAGTCTAAAGTCTCTCTGATAATGCCTAGGTTGTTTATACGCAGACATGTACTGATAGAGATTTCCCTGTTTTTCATTGTTGGATTGTTTAAGTGCCATGCGGAGGACGTCATGGACCAGGTGAAGTTCACGAGCGACACGGTCCTTTCTGAAGTTCACCTGCTGCTGCCGAATGCCAGTCATCTCATGAAGAGACTTAACAGTGTGGGACAGCCAGGCAAGACTCTAAAAACTACATGCAGTACATTTATTTAACATCTTCTCACATGTATGTTTTTATTTGTTCCACATGGAAACTTAACTACTCTTATCAAGCCACCAATATTTTATTTATATATTTTTTTAAATAATTATTATCTTTAGCAATGCCTTAACTCACTTTTTTGAGATGTGTATCTTCCTCTTTTTTTCTTTTTTAACTGTGTTCTGTATTCTTGATGGAAAGAAAAATAAAAAAATATATAAACTGTAACAAATAAATGCAAACAACATTATTCTATATTTGGTTTGTTACTTGAACAAAACCATTGACAAAGCCAGGAACAAAATATAGTTTTTTTTTATGTTTTATTAATAAAGATATAGCAAAACAATTACATGTTCTACGTTTTTGTCATTTTGAACGGTAGGTACAGCGTCATGTTTTCCTTCTACTGATCTTAAAAGGCTTTTTAAAAGTCAATACACTTGCCAATGTCATTTATCACATCGGGGTTCTGCAGGTTTTGTCTTGAATCCATGGTGTGCGGTGCTGGTTGTCTTATTTTGAGCCTTTAGACCCCTGATGTGACCACGAGTCAAGATGCATAGGCTCTGAATCATCAATCCTCATCAAAGCGTCAAGAATGAAATGAAGCTGAAATGATGCCAAACACTACCTTGCCCTATTCTTAGAACAGCAGAATGAGGCAGATTTCAGACCCTGTAGGTGACGTGACCTTTCAAAGTGCAAGACCACAGCCGACACTCTCAAACATCTCACATGTGGTGCGGACTCCATTCGTCATGTGTACCACCAGGTTCTTTAACACTAACAAGATTTTATACTGACCTTTTTACTTTTTACATGCACTCAATTTACTTCAAGTGCACTTGTATTTTTTAGAACACTTCATCTTATACCACATGAATGTGTGTGTATGAAAAATAAGATTTTAATTTCAACCACTTTTTACAAAATGACTGCTTTTTTTTATTTACTTATACTCCCTTATAATGTCAGAGATGTGTAGCTGCTGTTGAATTTTATTTTTTTGTATGTTTGTTTGTTTTTTACCCTAGTTATTTTTTATTAGTCTATTGTCAATGTATTAATTGTTTGCTGCTTGTATGCTGCTATACATTTTACTACATGTCATACTGCTCCAATTTATATGAAAAAAATCCCTTTATTTATGTTAAATACAGTATATACAGTAGTACCCCGACTTACAAATGTCCTACAGTAGATAACGAAAATCCAGAGTAACGAAATGTGTCTCTGCGAAAATTTTGTCCCAATTTCGGAAATATTTTCGCTATACGAAAAGAACGCGTCTTTTTCTTACCATGCAGGGAGATGAGAGTCCGAAACCACTGTGGGAAAAATGATATACCTATACAGTGTAGTATAATGTCCATCAAGAAGACATTTACCTAATTGGTCATTGCCAAAAATGTTCTCACAGCATTATATATTCTATTTATAGCTTATTCTCACGATCTTTAACTGTTTTTGCTCTGAGAATATTTGTCTGCTTCCAGTTTTCCTTTCCAAGTTCAAGATTCTGCAGGATTGTGATGAGAAGGATTCAGGCAGTGAGTCTCCCATCCATGTCTGCGAGAGTTCTGATGTCACAAATGTTCCTCGAGATGAGGACGGCGATCTGGATGTCGTGAGAAGACCCAAATCAGTCTGCAACCGAGACGCAGGATTTCCCATCATCCTCTGCCAGTCTGCAGTGACGTATAATGATGAAGAAGAGGATTCTGTGGAGGAGGACAGTACTTGTGACATCATTAAGATCGGTCAGTAGATGTGTGTGTGTGTGTGTGTGTGTGTGTGTGTGTGTGTAGCAATAAACAGTCTGAGATAAAGTATGTCTTTAAAACAGAGCACACCATGGCAACGCCACTGGAGGACGTGGGCAAGCAGGTGGGCACAGGCCAGCGCTCAGTGAGCATTACTTCTTGTCAGCTTCTGTGTTTGAAGTCGTTTTATTTTCAGATCTGGCGTGGCGCTTTTCTTTTGGCTGATTTTATCCTGGCGCAAGCAGACATGTTCAAAGGATCGACGGTCCTTGAGCTGGGAGCAGGAACTGGAATGGCCAGTGTTATTATGGCAACAGTGGCAAAAACCGTCTATTGCACAGGTTTGTTCCAGTTTAAAGTACACACTGTCTGACGGAATATTGTCTGAATGTTTGACTTTGGTGAGATTAGTTTTAAAATTTATATTAGATTTATTTAGTTTTTTAAATTTGTATGTATGTATTTATTTATTTATAATATCTGTTGGGTCAACGCGCCAATGCCCACCCACATCCGGGCATCACCACAATAGACACACATGCACACACGGCCAAATCCGCCTGAAACGCATGTTTTTGGACTGCATTAAAATTAATTTGTCTTCTATTTTGAAACAGTTAAATATGATCTGATAGTCATACTGTAAGATAAGCAAGGAACCATATAAACAAATGAGAAACTCACGCCTGTTTGCATTCCTACATACCAGAAAGTAGTTCTTTTTTTTTAAATGAGAAATATGTTGGGAATGCCTTCTGAGTAACATGAGCTGATTAAAATTATTTACAAGAATTTTTGACACTCAAATAAATGTAAAAATTAAAGAAAATTACCTTCTAATGTGTCGTCACTTTACTAAATAAAGGCTTCAGATTGTTTGAAGAATAATTGAGGGTCAGATCAAGGACAAGAAGAACAGAAGCTTCATATTTTTATTTCATATAGTCTTCATATGGTTTATTTTTTCATAAAATGTGTTGTATGGTTTTTTTTTTTTTTTTTGCATAATATTTTTCAAGCCGTGACTAATTTGTTTGACTAGGGAATTATTTTTCATACAATGAGCTAAATAAAGTATTGGGTGTGATGGAAATATAGTGAAGTCAAGTTGTAGGTCTAGTGAAGGTCAAAACATTTTAGGTTTACGTTTTTGCATGTAGTATGGTTTAAAAACACAGCGAACCATTACACAACTCCATTCTGAAAATCAAAGCCTCAACCACCATGTTGTAAACACTCAACTGAATCTATGTACCTCATCACCGTTCACATTAGTGTACAATCTATATGTTTTAAATCATTAGAACATTGGTCTTTAAAGCCTTTACGTTTCTAGATTTAAAACACTTTATTTTCTTTGGTTTATAACCAAGTAGTATTTTATTGTGGGAGCAGAGGTTTACAGCGACGGTGTCTTAGGGTTGACAGCATTATCTTCAAAGAGTTTCCCAGTAACTTCGCTAAGCGCAGGCTTCCGTTGCACGAGGGTAATGCATGTTTTGATGTTGGTACAAGATGGTTTTAGAGATGAGCCGTCTGTGAGGATGCTGAGGCGATGGAGAAGAGAGATGGGAGAATTGATTTGTAAGCGCAGTGTTTGGAACGGGCCACTGGTTTGATTGTCTTTGGGAAGGTGTCACAGTGTTTATTAACACCTTTCTTCTCACGAGATTAGTTCTGAATCACTCTATAAGTCTTTATCATTCCCATTTTCTCCAGCACCAAAGTATTTAAAATGCTTATTTGGTTTGCGGACAAAGACTACATGGGACTTTTATTCAAACTAATAAAGAACTACAGAACTTTTATAAAAAACCAAATGGGACTTTTATTCAAAGTAGCATGTTTTGCTTAAATATAAATGGGAAATTTCTCATTTGTTTTCACATTTGAATAAAGGTTCGATTTATCCACACATGCATTCATACATACACACATCTCTACACGCATATCTTATCTATCTATTGTATATTTTATATAGTATAAAAATCTGGCCATACGTATGAATGTGCATGAGTGTACACACATACACACACACGCTTATCCATTCGTCACATATAAAAATGTGTTTTCTGAATTAACCATACTTTAAATTTGAATGATAAACAAGACAATTTTTCAATTTTATTTAAATTCAAAATTGAACAATAATAAAACTGACAACATACTGACAGACAAGTGTCTTTTGAGAAGAAAAATAAGTGTTTTTCAAACTAAATTGCAAAATAAAGAACCAGATTGTTTCCCTGTAATAACTATAATAAAGTCATTTGGGTGTATTTTAAACCGCACTAGTGCATGAGGTTGCCATGGTGCTTTTACGGTGTTTAGAAAAGAGTTTGAGCTTCAACATCCGCAGACTAACAGCTGATGTGAACAGTTATGCTCATGCATTAAAAACCTTTTTCTTCTTTTAAGATGTTGGTGAAGATCTTCTGTCCATGTGTCAGAGAAATGTGACTTTGAACAACCAGCTCTTCCAAAGTCAAGGTAAAAATACTACTTGAGCATGAACAAAATCAGAAATATGTCTTTTTTTTACTGTGTTTTGGAAGGAAGTAAAGCAATTATTATGTAGACTATTTAATAATGTATTATGTATAATGTATAAAAATGTAATTGTGTATAATCTGAGCCATACAGTTGTTTTCTTGCTCCGTGTCTTAGCCTCACACTCTTCAATGTTGTGTCTTTACATTCTAATGTCGGTCCGTTGTGGAAATTTGACTTGTATAGTAGCAGTAAAATGGACAAAGACAATAATGATTTCTTAAGTGAAGTGCTGTTCTGGTAGCAAGAGCCTCTAGGCAGTGTCCATGCGTTTCTAAATGGACGTGTAAAGGCTATAATCTCTAACAACGACGTTATAATGAAACAAAGACATGTGTGAGCAGTGTCTTCTTTTCTTCTATTTACTGCTGACATGTCATTTGATTCTGCATTGCAAATCTTAAAAATGTCTGTCCAGTGGAAAATACTGTTTATGGTATATTTAAAAATTTACATAATGAGGTATGTAAAAAAAATGTGCATATACTCCATATATCCTGTTTTCGCACTGTGCTCTCATGGCTTTTTTTGTTTGTTTTTGTAATATACTGCACTTGCTTTGGATATGGATCTCACTGTTCTTCGTTGTGGTAAAGAATCAATTTCTTTACTGTTGGTCTAAAAATGAAATTTCTTATTTTCTTCTAAATTATTAACAATATATTTACTACGTGTTTTTATTTATATCTATATATCTATATATATATATATATATATATATATATATTTTTTTTTTTTTTTTTTTTTTTTTTTTAAATATATTAAGAATAATATATTTGATATGTATTTAATAAATATAGAATAAAAAAATACACACACATGTATATAGCAAAGATCGGATACAGCAATTTATCATTTCCAAATTCTTTATGTGGCTCTACCTGAGTGACACTGAGATAATTTAAGTGATCATACGCTGTATTGTTTTATATCTGGAGCAGACGGTGAAGTACGGGTTCGGCAGCTGGACTGGACTGCAGACGACTTTTGCACCGGTAAGAGTTTGATGTTCAGAGTCTGCGCTGCTGCTTTAAAACGAGCCGCGGTGTGTGTTAGAGCTGCACAGTCTTCTCACCTCATGTTGAATCCATTTGTAAGTGAAAAGTAGAATCTATGTATAGCCCGTGGACACGGTCTATTGCACTAGAGTTCCACATACTCGCCATGCCAGTCGTGCTTAGCGACCTGCGTCGTGAGGACTGAACGTCAGCATGGGGTGTTCATCTCATTTCCCATCATATTTCTGATCAAGATTCTGATCTGAAGTTCTGCTGGACTGAGGAAGAAGTGGCAGACTTACACGATAACGTCACTTTCGTGATCGCGGCTGATGGTAGGTTTGCAGAAAGCACTTGTGTTGTTTTTTTTTCATTGATGTCAGAGCAGAATTGTAAGTTGAAATTGAAAACTTGAATGAAATGAAATAAAATTGAAAATACAATTATATTTTAATATATATTTTCAATAAAATATATATTTTCAATTACAAAATTGAATTCTTCTTCGGAATACTCTTTTTCAGAATACTCTTCTCAGTGTTGACCTTTTGCTCTTCTACTTTGCCCTTAGTGTGCTATGATGACGATCTAACGGACGCACTCTTCAGAACTCTGTATAAAATAACCAGCAACTTGCGCCATCCCTGCTCAACCTACGTATCTATAGAGAAGAGGCAAGAGAATGCGTCCGTGATAGGTTTGTCTCGATGGCAGCGCACTCAAACGCACGGCCTGTTTCTCCACAGGTTGAATTTCACACTGCGAGACTTGGATGTGTCTTGTGAGGCCTACGATCACTTCCGCCACTGCCTTGACCAGTTACAGCAGATGACCGATGGAAAGATGAGCTTCACTGTGGAGCCGGTGAAGAGCTCGTTTCCACAGTTCTTCCAGTATGAAAGAGTGCCACAGCTGGTGAGAAACGTGTGTGTGTGTGTGTGTGTGTGTGTGTGTGTGTGTGTGTGTGTATGCGTTTAAATGTGCAATTTAGTTTAACGTTTTTTTTTTAGTTGGTGAATTCCTTTCTCTTGAGTGGGGACACGTTGTGGGTTTTAATGTTTAATATTATTTTACATTAAGTAATGTGTTATTTTGTGGCACTTTTTTTGCAGGAACTTTGGAAGGTGACAGCATCTAAAAGGCTTTAACAGAGATTATTTTTCTTTTGTTGACAACAAGGTTTATTTTATCTACTTGTCATGTCTAAATGTGAATTGCAATGTTTATACATTGGTAAATGAAGACGCTTTATTTAACTACGTATTTATTTTAAGCGGAATAAAAGAAAGCTCCTTTAGAGTATCACACCAGTGTTTAAAAATCATATCACATCTTTGATTTTAAAGTTAAAAAAATATTTATTTTTGAATAGGAGCAATTTTAGGGAATTTAACTTATTTTATTCTTATGCGACTTGTTGCAATTTAATGTCAAAATTGTGTGAAAATTGACGGTGCAAATAAATTGTGCGTTTGCTGACTTTTTGTTTTGCTGTTTTATTGTTCTGGGTTCCTACGGATGCTTGAAAGTGCTTGAGTTTCAATTATGTGTTTTCAAGGTCGTAAAAATGCTTGAATTCTAAAATATGTACTTGAAAGTTTCATTATACTTATTTCACAACAAACAACTATCTGCCTGAATAGTTCACCGCATTCACAGTGGACTTGACAATCTTATTGTCAAGCATAACTTTGTTTTTGTTTGTTTAGGAAAAATATCTTTAATTGTGATTTAAATGAAAAAGCTTCTTTTGATTGTATTTAGGCATGCCTTTAAATATATGTTTGCCAAAACTTCTGGAAAAGCTTAAACATGGACCGTGAAAGTGCTTGATTTTGACTTTTCGGAAACCGGAGGAACCTTGATTGTTCTTTGAAACACTAGATGGCGCATATAAGGTAAACGCAAACTGCACTGTGTACAATATTTACACGGTTGGACATCATCCGTCGTTAAGGATCAAAACGTCCATCATGTATTTCTCGTGAAGTTTAGCCAAATCCTGCCCAAATTACTAAACACTTCAGTCTTTGTTTTACAACGGAAAATTATGCCCAAATATTTTGCTGCCCCCTATTGGTCAGTCTGTGTAACTGCCGTATCGATGACGGAGCTGCATTCTTTACACGCCGTTGTTTATTCAGCAGATTAAATGCTAGCGGTTGGAAAACCTTAATGCTGGAAAACAGCAACGGTCACGCTATACAGAAGATGAACCCTTGATTTCACAACCCGAGTGTTTACGTTTCCGGTTGCTGCAAGTCTGTTTCTATTGGTTGGATCGGACACATTTCGCCGCAAGCCCCTCCCATCGGGAGAAAGGCCAGACTTGTTCGAATGATGTTTTAAAGTCCGCGTGCGGTTCTTCTCACTCCCGCGCTCTTCCCTTTCTTTAACCTTTCCACCAGGAACCCGAGAGACGACCTCGCTCCTCACGAAGAGCCTAAAGGTGAGTTACAGCTTCGGCGGTTGAAAAGACGCGGTTGCCACGCTCGAGCTCGGCTTGTTTTGGTAATTAATAATCATAAGTTGATCGAGCGTTGCGGATGCGGCGATTACGATGCTAAAGCCGCGTGCAGTGGCTTCAACAGCAGCTGTTCCGCGGGAGATGTTTTCCGGGAAACCCCTGCTGCATTGACTCCGCCGAACTGGCCTGTTTGATCGATTCGGGCTTCACGGTGCGACTCACTCCAGAACCGCTTGACAGGTCCGATCCAGTCGGAACCGGATACTGTTGCGTCTCCGTCCGAGCAGCTGCTTCCCTCAGCAAGTTTCTTCTCGTGGAGAACCGTTAAAGCGCAGACTCTTGAACAATTGCGATGTGTCGTTGTGTGTACAGTCATTTCAGTCACTGTAAATGATTTTGGCAACTTGTGTGCTTGTTTATTATCGCCACTGTTTCTTATGTATCTTTTATTTAGCAATACAAAAATGCTAAATGTGGCAAACATGCTTGTTGCATGAAGGGTGTATGTGTAAAAATAACAATCAAACTAAAACTATATTTACACTATATACATGCACTTATATATTGTGCACACATACACATTTTATATACGGACCTTACACACGTGTGTCTTTCTAGCCTGTTTCAATCTTGCAATGCTAATGTTGCACCTTCTTATGATACAGTAATTGTGCAGTATGTTTGTGTTGTGAAATAAAGTGTCGGTAAAATAAAGTATTTAATATTATTTTAATTATCTTCTTATTAGTTATTTATTATTAGTTAATTATCTTCTAATTTCGACTAATAATGGAAGCGGAGTGATGGGGGGGTGGAAAGGGGGGTTACGTAAGGGGGCGTGTCCGTCGTTGCATTATAGGGGCAGCCGCTTAATTGGGCCAAAATCATCATGTCCTGATGTGGCGGAGTCAACTTTATACACTTTATATTTACTTTATTTACGTGTATATTTATTACATATATGTTATACAAGTTCTATAACTACAGATTAACCTTCCAAATGACGAAGGTTAATTCAACTTCTTAAAGACGTTTGTGCTTTCTTCTACCATGTCTTTGAGTTGCAGAATTGTTGTTTGATGAAGCGCTTGAACAACTGAAGAGTCACTGCTTTATAGACAGCACATGGTGGAATGGCTGGTGCGTGTCTGTTGACCTGAGGTGTTTGTTCAGCGTTTCTGCTTGTATCTCGACGCGGCCTTGCTCCTGATCAATACTGAAAGCCACGTGATCTCTCAGAGAAATGGATTCCTCGGGATATTTAAAGACACATGCATAATAAAAGACAGTGAGATTAATGCGTTTAATAGCGCCAGACGTTTCCCTACAGGTTGATTTGTCTGGAAAGACGGGCACTAGTAGAAGTGTTGCCTTGGCAACCGTCTCGCAGCGTTTCAGATTTCTGTTCTTTCCGTTTCCTCTCGTGACCCTTCAGCTTTTGACAATTCCTGTTAATATATAATTGCACTTTAATCTTGTTGCAGATTAAACATTTGGGGCCGTTTTTATAGCTAGTGAAGTGACTATTATGGGCTGGTCCGATCATGCAGGGTAATTGGAGTGATGAGGTTTACCAACAGGCCTTCAGTGGCTCGGTGCGAGAATCCTGTGCAGTGAACTGTGTGAAAACGAGCTCGGCGCTATCATTCCCCAACAATCAAAGTTCATTTAGTGCTCCGTATCCGACAAGGATTATGTCACAAAGCCCTAACCACCATTGTTCCGCTTATCTTGATGATTAATTACTCTGCAGGTTTAAACGGTAAAATAGGAGTCGATCACGTCTGGTATCTGCTGGCTTTGAGAACAGAGTTGTTTTTTTCTCGCAACTTTTGATAGTTTGGCAGCTTGTTTGGGGGACGCTTCTCTCCGGGCCTGAGTTACGTAACCGAGAGTCATTTGCATTCACTGCGCCGCTGCTCACTGCTCCTGTGGCTCCGAGAAGAGCGACTGGTGCCGAGTCTGGCTTGTGTAAGGCAGCAAAAGCAGTTATTGTTCCCATTCATCTGCTTTCCTGCCCAGTGAATATGTCTGCAGCCTCTGATGAATCTCGATGAAGAGATTTATGAATAGAATACTGAATAGAATATCATCTCTACGCTCTTAAATATCCCGTGTTTTCTGTAATCAGTACCACCACCAATTGTCTTTACATTGTATTGATCGGTATTATTTATAAGACACAATCATTTCAATTCTGTGACAGATTTCATCCTCTTTTAAAACAACACCGGCTGATTTCCTTCCTCTTTGCCTCTAGTCGTCTTCAGCTAATTGATGTGCGAAAACGAAACCTGCTATTGACCTCAATCAAACTAGTTTAAGTGATTGTGCACGGCTGATCCTCACAGGCACATGACGGCAGGCTTGTGTAACGCGTATTGGGAGAACCAGTTCAATCCGGTCGGGGAGCCGTCTGGTTGGGGTGCTACTGAGGGATGGGAGCGTCTGGATTTTTCTTGTTTTTGCCGCCTTGTTGCATAAGCGCTCCTCAGATCTGGAACACAACGTTGTGGGAGATCTCGGCTTCCTTCCCATCGAGACGGTTTCTGATATACTCCGTCGGGAGTGCGTGTAAACTGTGAGGAAAAATGGTTCTAGAACTAGACCAACAACATATTGTCTCCATGCTGGTCTAATCTTTGAACATATGGCACGTTTTTCAAAGAGCTAAAGACGTGTCAGGATTCCCTCGGACATCAGTTTCCCCTTCAGGCATCTCCGTTCCTTCCAGTTAATCTTCTGTGTTTGCTCGGATCCCTGAACCATGAGGCGTTTGGGAAGGTTTAGCGGTGCTTGAAACTCACCGTTTCGCTTTCCAGAAAGGTCTCATATGGTTTCACGGTGGACAGAGAAAGCGAAGGACGGAGCTAATAAAGCGCATCGTAATTAACACCAATCAGCTGAGATTTAATTAGGTGGCGTGTGCGCCAACTGTCAAGACTCCTGGAGTGAAGGAGTGATGGATGAACCTGCTGTGGGACGAGGAGCTGTCTGTGGTGCTGAAGGACCTTCCACTTCCACCTGCTTAATCACATTCGTTTCTTCTCACAAAAGTCAAAAAGTTTCTCTTGTCTACAATCACTCAAAGTGTGTATTTAGTTATGTAAATGTGTTATTGGTTATTTGTTGCGCTCTGAAGATGCAGAGAAGTATGTTCATAATAAATCTGCTGTTGGTGTTGACTTGATAACAGTTTTATTCCAATAATAGTGAAAAATCAAGATGGGCAACATCTCTAGACTGAAGTCCCAAGGCTCATATTTTTTCATTTTGGTCTGCTAAATGTTTGTCTCTTAAGAAACAGGATTTGTTTTGGGAGTTGTTGTGGGAAGCCAAAAAAGACAGGCACTCAACACAGACTCTCAAGACAGACTCTCAGGAACGAAAGACGTAGGAAAAGCTGCAAGAAGGAGCTTCTCTAGCTCCTTTCTTTGGCTTAGCTTAGCTTCTTAGCTTAGCAACTGGAAATGCAACGCAATACAAGAAGATTGGATCAGAAACAAATTGTTCTGTGTTTATTTGGTTCATCATCGAGAAAGGTTCGTTCACTGGGAAGAACTGAGGCTGGAGTCCAAATCTTGGACGCAACACTGTTTTACCTAGAAAAGGCTGTTTTTTTTCTTCAAATATATATATTAAAAAATTGAGGTGTCGTTGAAATCTGAGTGGTGATCATTTTGGATTTATTTTTTTCTTGTTTTGGACTTATTAATTGTTTTCTCTATATATATTTATGCATTCCAGTGAGTCGGGTGAAGGTTCCGTGTGCCGTCTCACTCTCACACTTCATCTCCGTCTCAGCAAGTTCTCCTCATGGCTTCATCCGTCCTGGCCCGACAGCTGGTCGTCTCACTTCCGCAAAACCTGCGCCTTGCCAATCCAGGTAAAGCACAATGACATTCAGAGCTAAAGAGCTTTTGTTCTTTAAAGGTGATAAGTGCCGATGATCCACATTTGAGAAGGTCAGAATAAAATGTTACTAAATCATGTAAATGAGTTACTGGAGTCCAGTTCCAGCCGGATTTGTCTGTTGACGGGTTTGTGAATGGTTGTGTGTGTGTGTGTGTGTGTGTGTGTTTCAGTGGCTGGTCACTCTGACTCAATATTGGTAATAACCTTCATCAATCAGTAACTCTATAATGTCACATCTTGTTCTTTTCTTTTTTTTCCTTTTACTTTTTCCACATGATTATTTCATTTAAAATGTGTAAAACTATCTTGAGATTTTCTAGAATTCCATAGATTGTGTCTGCAAAAAAAAGAATTCATATAATAAAAATGGATCTGTAAATCTAATTTTAATACATTAGGTGAGAAATTATAATAATTTTTCATATAATTATTTTGTTTGCTATTCTTCATATACAATATGTAATATGTGCTTGTGTTTTGTATTACTACACCATGAAAATGTACAATAATAAATGAAGTGTGGTCTAGTTCGTAATGTCCTGAGCTTTGTGTGTTTTATTGTTTTTCAGGCTGCAGGTTTGTCAGCAAAACCGCCGCTAAGACCGTGTCAGAGTTTGAATATGACGCCCCTTCCATGAAAACGGCCGTGCCAGGTCCAAAGTCCCAGGTTCCGTGTCTTTCACCCTCCGTTTGATCATTTATACACAGCTCAGACCTTTTTACACAGAAAAAAAGAGTTAACTTAATTAAAATTGATTAGCATGAATAAAAGCATTCAATATGATAATATTTATTATTTTGTTGATTTTTATAAAAGTGTGTGTGTGTGTGTATATGTCTCTCTCTCTCTATATATATATATATATATTTATATATACATCATGTACTACTTACATTAAAAACAACAGCAAAGACAAATCAACCTACAAAATGTTTTTCGTTGAATT
>CM051506.1:6778180-6791912 GCA_028031935.1 Paedocypris micromegethes
TTTTTTTTTTTTACTAGATGAAAGATTCATTTTAGAAATATTTCCTCAGTTGTGAATTAGTTGTCAATGACACTTTCACCTCAAGATTTGTATTATTTCAAGAGTTTCAAAATTTCAGTCGTAAATTGTGCTGATGTCACTGGTACTGCAGTGTTAACGATCGCCGCATATCTGACTGATAACAAGTCACGTAAATTAAAAAAAAAAATGTAAAAAAAACATTTTGACTATAAAGATCAGCAAATTATAAGTCACATTAAGCAAAAACTACTTCAGAAAATTAAAACTTCATTCACAAGACCTTAACAATGTTCTGCGGTTACAAAAAAAAACAAAAAACGAATCCATTAAAATCTTCACTGTCTGCAATTTTTGATATAGCACCATTTATAGCATCGTTAACTGTTTTCACTGTTGTCTGGATTTCCCTCTCAGCCCTACAGAATCTTCAACACGTGGATGGGCGACCCGTCAAAGAACCTGCTGCTGGCCGAGGTGCTGAACGTCATCAGGCGAGAGAACCTTCTGGAAGAGGTGACCCGCTCAGGGAAGATTCTGCTCCAGGGTCTCTACGCGCTCCAGGTACGGCCACCTCCAAGCCTTCTGGTTGGATCAGAAACCATGGTTCTGTTGTTCCTCGCGCAGGCCCAGTATCCTCACATCCTGAGCCGGGCCCGAGGTCAGGGGACGTTCTGCGCCATCGACGCCCGTGATGACCGCACACGCAACAGCATCATGCTGACAGCCAGGAACAAAGGTGACCGTCAACATCTGCTCTTCAGCCGTGGTTTATCAAGTTCTCAAACATACGTCCTCCACCAGGCGCGTTTTTGGGTTCCTGTGGAGAGAAGTCCATCCGGTTCCGTCCTGCTCTAATCTTCAAGGAGTACCACGTCCACCAACTCCTGAACATCCTGAGCGACGTCCTGGCGGAGCACAAGTAGAGCTGTGAGGTCGGCCATGTTCTGGAGGCATCGTGGTCCAAGGCCTGAGAGCCAAACGCATCAGTCACTGAGGATGGAAACCACTTCTGTCCTTGTTTCCTCACTTTTATCGTCTTTTAATGCTCCTTCTGTTTTATTTGTGAAATAGTTTCACAGAAGTCCCTCATCTGCAAAGCAATACAGAAACAGACTGAAGAGTATTTTCAATTGCGTTTCCATTTATGGACTGACAGGAAGTGAGGAAGGTGAGGAGCGTGCGATGGAGAAATGTGTAAGGAGGGAATTCTGGGAGCAAAACTGAAAGCGGAAAACGTAAGTGAATCTTGTCAAATCTTTTAGGTCCTAAAACGATCCACACTGCGCTTTTAAACGCAAAGTCCGGTCAAGCCGATTCACACGGAGCCAATCTTCTACTGGAAGACAAGCAAACGTGAAGATGTTCTAGCACAATCAATTCCAAGCACATCACCGTAATCTCGGAGGCTTCGTTTCTTCTCCATCCTTTGCTCAGGTGAACATGATTCCCTCGTCCTCCTGTTCCTCCGTCCGTGCGATGTTTCCTCGACTCGGGGTGATTCTCCTGGCCGAGCCGATGGGAGAAACGCTGTGGTTCCTCCAGATCACTTCCTAAAGTGATCAGTTTCTAAAGCCTGCTGTAGAGTCTAGATCTAGATTATGCAATGCTTCGTGGAATTCGGAATGCCAAATATTGTTTAGCCTCGTCGGAAAGTCTGTTGATTAATGGACATTAATCCATAGATGTATGGAGTGTCACGTCTCTTCTTAGTTGGTGTACTGTAGAGTCGATGTTTTAACGTTGTGCTGGAGGAAACTAATCGTGATTCGATGCCAACAATGACCACGTTTGTAAATGTTTTACACTTCTGTGTATTAATATATGAATAATCTGGATGTTATTTCTACATAAACCTACGTGTTGTCGAAAGATGTTCTGAATTAAAATCCCGATTCCTGAATGACTCCATTTCTGGCTCACGACGATGGCACTGCAGGAGATCAAAGCTTATTTATTTGCACCACATTCAGACACATTCAATGCATAAAAAAATACAGGAATATGTAGTCTAGATATTTTTAGGAAGCTTTGGTTAGGAGAGAATTGACAAAGCAAATCACTAGTTTGACAGAAGGCTAAAGGAAGTGGCTCACCACTCTTCCAGCGATTCATCTAAACTCCACGATAGATTTCATTCTTAATGCAACACAAGTTCTTAGCGTCTCGTTGGCGTTCCTCAAACCTTCAGCTTCTGGCTCAGGACTCCACCACGGCTCCTGACCAGGTCTCGTGCTTGGTTCCTGGCGCTAGATGAGTGATGGTGACCTCCACCGCCTGGATCTTCTCATGTTTGGGTGGAATGGAGCAGATCTTGTAGCTGACTTCATCGCCCTCCATCGGCACATATTCGCCGTCGATGCTGCGCAGATTAGAACAGAGCAAGAAACGGACAGATCAAATTAAACATTTATTGAGTTCAAGTTCATTTATATAACGCTTTTGTTAGAGACCAACGCAAAGTCGCTGTTAAACATTATGTTTATACTTTAATAATACTTTAGCTCAAAGCTGTCATTATTTCAAATGACTTTGAAATAGGGACCACTTTGAAAAATACCCCTTTTTTGAAAAACTTGCATTTCAGTACTCGCCGATACGGAGTTAAATTATGACTAAAGTGGTTACCTGTAAAATTAAAATTAACAAAATAAAACAGAGGACTAGTTTGGAATTGAGAATACAGTATTTGTATTAAAATGAAAAGCATGTTGTATGGATTGAAATTATAAATATAATATAAATAAATTAAATTTAAATAAAAAAAAATGTAAAGTGATCGTGAAACAAGTCATTTTTTTCAGCTTGTTGTAAACTGCCGCTTTGGACAACACAAGGGGCATTAATAATAAATCTTTGCTATTTAGTGCATAATATTGGAATAAACCAGCAATGTTTTGCTGCAGCGAGTGTTGTGTAGGTTTTGAAGCGGACTCATTGTACTCGTTGTCGTGTTGTGAGTTTAGGTGCTTGATTAAATTACTCTACAATTAAATGCGCTACATTTTCAACCTCTGGACAATTTCGCTGAGCATTATTTGCAATTCACATTTATTTTGAAGTATTCATTCACTTAAAAAATACGTAGTTTCGTTGCCTTCTCCCCGCATGCGGCTGTGATTAACCCCCTACACGCCGCTCAAACAGACGTTTCTCAGACCGTGGTATCAGTGGACTTTTAACGAGTTCAAGTACTTTAGAAAATGTGGTATTAAGGCCAATACCGGTATCAGTGAATCCCTACTTAGAAACGTTGAAAAATACATATTTTTAAGATTTTGCTGAATTTTTGTTACTTTTTCGTTTGATGTATGAAAAAAATTAAAAGAATATACTATGTAAGACTAGATTACTCTGTACTTTTATGTAAAAATACTAAAAAAGCCAACAATTGAAGGATAAATATTTTTTAGGTTACAGTTAACACCGTAGCATATGGCGAGCAGTCACGGAAACTTCAGCGTCAGTGGGTTTCCAGTAATCTGAGGAGCAATAAAAGAATCTAGATGTTTGAACAGGGTCAGCTTCTCTCATCACTGGAGAAACCCCTCGGCCTTCACACGCAGACGGAGAGAAGAAGAAGAAGAAGACATGGACTCACTCAGACACGTGGACAAATATGTCATTGCCTCCATCCGACGGCGTGATGAAACCGTGTCCTTTGGAACGGGAAAAGCATTTGCAGACTCCGGAGAAAACCGGCCCTTCTGCCGCACGGGCGGCACTGCACAAACACAATGATCCAGTCTTCAACAGGTGTGTGTGTGTGTGTGTGTGTGTGTGTGTGTATACAAGCACTAAGGTCAATAAGGGGCCCTGCGGGTTTTTATACTACAGTTGGGCTGTAGTACCCTGTGGTCATTTATGGGGACGTGTGTGTATAAATACATGAGGACACATAAAAAACATTTCAGTGTGGCCTTTTATTGTGGCCAGTCAAAGCGCAATAATAAAGCAACTCGACGTTGTTTTATGTTAACGGTTAAGAAAACGTTACAGTTCATCTCATGAAAAAAAAAATTGAAGCAAAAAGTGTTTAGTATTTTTGTGTTTCAATTATTAAAAGAAATATTCTGTAACTGCAAAAAATTTTTTGTCGTTTATAAAATGTACTTATATTAAAATCTATTTTTTGTAAATGTTTTGCAATTTCATTTAAAGCAAATTTGGAATAAATTATGTAATTATGGTCATCTAATTTGCATGAAACTGACGTCACTCAGAACTGCACTGAAGGACTCAAGGCTCTGTAAAGTTTTTTTTTTTTATGTTTAACCTCTTTTCATGGCAAATGGCCAACGGGGTAATTTATGTTTGCATTTATGATTGTTTTGTATATTGTAATTGGGTTTAATGCTCAACGCAGATCTCACAGCGATGGGAGTTCGGCGTGGTGATAGTTAATGGCGTCGCGGCAATGAACAAGAAGAAAACGAAGGCAATAAACGCCTGTTTATAAAAGAAGTGACTTGAGTCACTCGTTGCACATATTCAAGGAATTAGTTTATTTATTTGTTTGATTTTTTACGCCATATTTAGCTTCAATGGCTATATTAATGGCAACATGGTATTTGACAATTTTACTCTTAAGAAATCAATACATCTCTATCACAGTTGATGAATAGCAATAAAATACACATTTTTCAAAATGACTTCAAATTAGATACAATCTTTCATGTTGATTTCTGATAAAAATTGTGAAATCTTTTGTGGTAAAACGTTCTTAAAAACATCTGTTAAAACATTTTCTGAATAAAACCGTTGTCTTTCAATGAATTAGCTCAATGTGTCTACAAAAACGCTGTCAACGTTAAATTGCGCTCAAAACAATACAGTCTAACTATCTTTCTGTTGGACAGAAATGAAAAGATTGATAGAAATCGTCCTTATATGGATTTATCCGTCTGTCTCCACATGTATCAATCTCTGTCTGTCCGTCTATCCACACACACACACACACACACACACATTTATCTTCCTTAGTCATGTCTGTGATATTGGCGTGTTGTGTTGTGATGATGAACTCACGCCGAGCAGGTGCGGTTGCGTCGTGTGGGCAGGGGGCTGGGGATCAGGCAGCCCCTCATGGGCGACTGCGAGCGGTCTCTGTAGCGGCAGGGAGGCAGACGCAGAGAAGCGGGCGAGACGGGCGACAGAGGAGGAGACGTGGACTTCACAGGAGACGAGGCTTCTGAAGACATGATGCTGGAGGCTGAGGACAGAGAAACCACACGCTTCATTTAATATGCAGAAACTTTCTGATCACATGACCGACACTTCCTCAAGGTAACCAATCACAGCTTATCCCAAATAACTCCTACTCCTGCAAAATAAATACATTCGTTTAGAAGAATTAACAGTTACACAAACAGTTTATACAGCAGTTTATATAAAGTAAAAAAAATAAAATAAAAATAAAAAAAAACTGTTTACTAGAGCTGCACGATTTTGGGTAAAATGAAAATTCCCAGCAAATTTAGCTTAGTATAAAGTTCACAATTCTAGAACTGTTTATTATTTTCAAGATTTATTTACATGTGAATGAACATCAGGTTGTCAAACATCAATAGAATAACACACAGTCTTTGCTTAAAAATAACATAAGGAAAAATAACGCAAATGTAAAAGTAATGATGTAGAAAACATCTTTTATAAGCCTTTATACATCTGCAAAGTCTTTAAACCGATTTTAGGAGCTGTTGTGGTGGGCGGGGATCTGCTTTGCGAAGGGTTCGCTTCGACCAATCACAGCTAGGAGTCAAAAAAAGTCCCAAAACAATTTGTACTCAAGCAGAAAACATTAGTACACATGCGTGAAGCGCACGCTGCTAGACACACTATGCTGTCCATGCAAAACATGCTGCACTCGCACATTAGGAGCTGCGCTCGCTCGCAAACCCGGTTGTGCCAACATTTTGGCACGAATTTGATTCCATGGACACACTGGATTGCATGTTATCTCAAGATCAGACGAGTTTGGCTGAATTGTATGAATTCTAGATTAAGATCGCGAGTGGGGAGGAATAGAGATCGCCATCTTTTAACCATTAATTGTGCAGCACTGTGACTGTAAGGAGAAGGCAGCAGTGGCTAGGAAAACAAAACAAAACAAAAAAACAAAACAAAAAAAAACCTAACTCTATTAAACACTGAAGACAATTTGATGCAAACATTTGACTTTGCTCATCACAGTCTTTCAGAAGACACAGACCGTGACTCGTAATGCGACGCTGCAGGCCTCGCTCAGCCATTCCCGATCAGGAAAGACATTAAAGCCGGCTCTTCTGGAAGAACGACCTCCCTCGGAATAACGCTCGGGTCTGCGTGTTAACACCAACCGGGTCAAGAAGGGCCGGTAACAATAGCAGGAAGTGAACGCGCCACCGCCCCCTCCCCCTTCGGGACATTAAAAGACCCCACAAATTACCACGGGGGCTGTTAAACAAGGAACGATGGTCCTTGTGCGCACTAAAGCATATGAAATGATTATCAGCCCGACCCGAGCACGGCAGAAACGGCCTCTCCCAGGCGGCCGGTCCATGGAAACGCTGCGGCGATGAGTCTCTGGAGAGCGAGAGATGAGAATGGAGCCTTTTGTGGCGTCAGATGAGTTGCGTCATCGCAATTACAGCTTTCTTCTGTCAGGCTCATCGTGCTCCACAAACAGCAACCAGGCCGGTTTGAACGACACGACCAATTACAGGAAGCTGATTGTGTGCGGAGCTACTGATGCGTGCGTGACTGGCCGTGTTCTACAGCTCAACCACACCATCGCTCGCTCGCTCGCTCTCTTCGTGTGTGTGTGTCTCACTCTCTCACTCACTGTGACCCAGAATGGAAGGGTCAAAGAAAGGAAATAATTAATTGTATTCTTTGCCGAAGGAAGGATGAGAGCAGATTCTTTCTAGGTTGGGGTCTTCAGAAGAGCAGGAACCTTTTTTGTCTCCGGGTCGTCAGATCAATCTGGTGGAGCTGACAGGAAGAGGACATTTGCTCAAGGACATGTCAAGGATGAAAAAATGACTGGTCCAGGATTCGAACCTGCAACGTCTGGTTGCAAGTCAAATCTTTCAACACTAGTCAACTTCTGCCCCCTCTTGCTAAATAACAAACAAATACAAGCATCCCTTTTTTCAAATTTTATACGCTCAATATTATACGCCAATACGTACGCAAATATAGTCGGAAGCATCACAAAAAAACCCAATCACGTCGTCATTATGCAGTGGTGCGCATGTGCGCTGTGTCCTCTTTGTTTCCTGTTAATATTGTTCTGGAGGCAGACGTGCATATAAGCTTTTATTGGCTCAATAACAGAAATTTTAAAAAATTAGACACTTAACAGGGACAAATAAAAACTGGAAGTAGTAAGATTAAACGCAATATAATAATTTCTATTTTAATAGACAGACCATATTGCATCCGGTAGATCCACGCTAACGGCTAAAAAAAAGTCCAGCATCCGAAAGCTTCGGAGCAGAAAGCAAACAGGAGTAAAACACAATCAAATCGCTGTTCAAATAAATGATCAAATAAACATTCTGTTTAGCATTAAATGTTCTGATATTTACCTCTGGAAAAAAAACGAGCTCAGCTTTGGTCTGTCGTGCAAAGACTCATGGGAGACTAATGCGAGAGTGAATCGCTAAGAGTTCTGGGAGGTGGAGTTTTTTGGACTAAAAAAAACAGTTTTTTAAAAACTATTATTAAGTAAAACGACATTGAAGTTATACAAGTTAGGTTTGCTAAAAGAAAAACATGCATTTAAGAAAAAATGTACGCAATATAACCAGAAATGAAATAATTTTTCTATTTTTATGTTGTGCCTGAAAAATCAGGGGGGTGCTTATATTTGCTTAATACGGTATTACTCAATAGTCCTAGTAAAATAGACTATCAATCACGTGAAAGGTGCAAAGATTTGTGTATGTGTTCTTACAATACGGTGAAAATATTCCGAATGAGAGATTTTATCTGCTCTATCAAAAACCAAGAACTGTAGCATACCATAAAAGTGCCGTACGGTACTGTAACAAAACACTCTAAACACTAAACCTGGCGGCTGAGAAATGTGTTATCTCATTCCTCAGAGGTCCGGTGACTGAGGAAGGCCGGGATGAGTGCAGAACTCCACAATAAAGGTCAGGAATTTTCCACCAGCTCCACCTCTAGTTAGAAAAGTCTAGCGTAGGCAAATCACACAGTGGGACTGAAAGAGCAGTAAGCCACCGGTCCTTAAACAAAGAGGCTAAATCAGCATTTACAGACCAAACCTGTTTTCAAAAAGAGCTTGAAATAGCTTCATAAACTCTGGGCACACCACACCATCATGCAAACACGTGCAAATTACACAAACAAATTGGCTTTCGTTCAAATCGTTACTCAATGTTAGCTCATGTACAGTCAAAATAAAACAAACACTGTAAAAAAAAAATAAAAATAATAATAATAATAAAGTCTCAGAAAAAAAAAAGTGGTGTTAAATATCCTTCTCTTTTTTGTTTTGAGAATCTTTAGTGTTGCCCACTGAAAATAACCAAGCAAGTTGAGATAACTATGATAATAGATCAGAAAACAAGCTATAACCAAAATAATTTAGTTGAGTCGACTGAAGATTAGTTAAAAAAGCAAGCTTTAACAGTATTGGTCCAGTTGTCCCAATTTAAGATAACTTGTTTATTTAACAACATAATTCGAGATAAATGGACAAAAAAATAAACAAAAGAAAAAAATGTACCAAATTGTTTTTGTTAGGACAACACATCAAATGTAATAATAAAATGCAACTCAAAATGAAGTTGAGTTTTATTTTATTTTTTCAATAAAAGTGCCAGCTTTAAACAATTCCATATTTTTGTAATTTACACAACATAGAAAATGTGACCACAAATGTTGAATGGTTGTAAATAACCGTGTAAAAAAAAAAAAAAGGAAAAACACAAAATGCTAATAAACATTAGGAGATATCAAAATAATTTTAATTTTCACAGTCTTTACTTTTACAAAACCATTGAACTTGTAGGATTCTGGTTTTTAGTAAGCAATCCAACTGAATTCTAATAAACATAACAAAAATGTGAACATAAACATTAAATTAAATCAAAATGAACCCTGTGAAAACAAATAACTTTTAATGAGTTTAACAATCTGTATTTAATAGAATGTATGATTATAACAAGAACTCGACATGTTCTGGTTCTGTGCTGCCAGAAAAGTGAGCAGTTGTAGGTGCAAGAGGGCGGGGTCTCAGAGGGGGTGGGGCATAGTGTGGGTGACCTAGTGTCTTTTTGTCTGTATTCAAGAACAGAAAGAACCTGAAGAGCACAGGAAGTGATGCAGTCCTCGCACCATCCCAACAAAGCAATCACGCCAACCTTGTGCCGTGCCTTCAGAAACGAGACGGCATCGATGAAAAATGCACATATTGCTTTTTGCACATTCAAAGCGACAATGACCAGACCTACGCAAGGTCCGGATCCTGAAAGCATCCCACATCTCTGAATCACAACCTGCCATTATGTTACACAGAAGCAGCCATGGCGATCTAGTGTCGAGCTCGCCTCGCTGATCTTCTGTGCGTCATCCGGCATAAACACGCTAATGACAGGATGTCTTCTTCACAGGGACAGTGTGACACGACTGGCAGTCTTGTGATGTTTGTTGAAGAAACTGAACACGTTTATGCTGTTCCAATGAGGAGCTTGAAGCTAATGCAACGGATAAACGCATTCACGCCGGATAAAATGTCAACAGAACCAATTTGATTGTTTTGGATGTGGAAAAAGATTTTTCTTAGACAGTGGTGTAAAGTACTTGAATACATGTGCATCGTTACTCAAGTACTTTTTAGCTACATTGTACATGTAGTATCACAAATATAAATCAACGTAATCTCTACTTGACTAAATTTTTACCGTTACTCGCTACATTTCGATGTACACAACAAATCAGCATCTTTTTCGACTGCGGTTAATTCTTTTGGCGGGCAAGGTGATATCGCCATCTGTAGGGTGCTGAAGGTACTGGATGCTATTTATGAACTAAATCATGCGTTTTTGGCACTTTTGATACATTGATACTTTGATACTGACTTTGTTGTTTATTATATTTTGCCTTTATGAAACATTGAGATGTTAAAGTTCATTTCTATATCAGGAAATAGAACCTCATAAATAGTTTCTTGTTTTTCGACTGTTCTTGGTGGTTTTTTAAGCCTAAACTCAGCTTGAGTAAAATACTAAGTTCTTTTAAAATTCAATACTCAACGACTTTTGCTCCAATTGACGACTTGTACCTTGTAATAGAGTGATTTTTACAGTTAGGTATTCGTACTTTTCTCAAGTATGGTTTTTAGGTATTCTTTACACATCTGCTTTGAGCACGACTTCAAAGTTCACAAAACAAAAAAAAGTTTTTGTTCCCGAGGCATTGCCTCTGCAGCCTCATGGCTTATAGTCATTGTTAGACAATTTTCATTGTTCAGTGGATTCCGTACGGCTGCTCTGCGTAATATATGTATGAATAAACATTCACGGCTGGATCCTCAAGAGAATTCAAACTTTTCCATTAGCAATAAAAAAACTATTAGCATTGATGCTTCTGCGTTTCACCACTTTTCGCGATTCTAATTTTACAAACACATACAAATTTTCTGGAGGTTTGTTTGAACAAAGCAAAACATTTCCTGCCAAAGAAGTCTTAAAAAGTTCTCTTTGGTGTGAAACCAAACTTATCAGCGCAAGCTGGACGGAGGGAAGTTTGCACCACATGTAAGACAGAGGTCAGGCGTGTTTCGCAAAAGCCCTCATAATTTGACAATTTATGACTTTCTACCCCGTGATGACAGAATCCGGCCAGTGTAAACAGATCTTCCGAGAATTCTCAACCACATTTAACGTATTTATCGCCACAGACAGGAACACGGCTAGTTCAGATTACACATTAAAGCCCTTCACTTACTACATTAGACAATAACACGGGACACAATCGATATAATCCTAGACCAAGTCACAAAAAAGCGTTTTCAAATACTGCGAATAATGGTGTCATTGTCGTGAAAGTCAAAGAGCTTTAATCTGGTGTGATCGTTTCACTACGCCGTGTCCTCTACTTGTCCTCAGAATGTTCCGTGGGGATCAGCGGTGGATCCCTGGGATCTATTATTCCTGCTCGAGAACTTGAGATCATTTATGCAACTGAACAGATCATGCAGAAAGCTCTGGTGCTCTCGCTCCGAGAGAAAAGCATCACAATATTCTCCTTCCACAACAGAAAAATCCCATCCTACATCTAAGCTCCACCATAAACCTCAGCAGATGATGGATCAAGTTCCTCTCATTGTATTTTCTTCACACGGAAACAATCCATAATATGAAAACAAATACATTAGTTTAGTTTTATGTTAGTTTTTTTCCTAACTAAAACACAAATAGACCAATTTGACAAAATATTACGGCATATTAGGATGGAAGATTAACAGGAACGAATACGTCAACATTCAGCACTTTCTCTGCTTTTCATACTGCTAAATATCCACACTACAATCATCTGACTTCAGAGATTATTATTCTTGTTGTTGTTATACATTGCAACCATTATCAGTTTCATCCAGTTCACACACCAACTAGAAACAGCTTCACAGCAATAAGAATGTCAGTGTTGTAGCAGAAACGCGGCTTCATGTTTCATCAGTTGCTGTATATTTTGTAAACACATTTAAGCCACAAGTTCAAGCCAAATGTCTCAACATTATTTGAACAACTCACCAGCAAGAGCTTCATTAAATCGCTGCGTACTCGTGCGCGCACGCACACACACACACACACACACACACACACACGTATTTCCTCGAACTGTGGCACGTTTACTTGTGTTGTTACTTCGACCCCTCCCCATCTCAACCAACCACATATACACACACACACGCACACACACACACGAAATTGTAAAAACAGATCAATTAACCACATGAAAATAATATATACAGACTTAATTGTACCAACTACAACTAGCTCATAAACTATATTAAAACTCGTATGAACAATATTTCGCATTAATGTATTAATATAATTTAAGTGATGTAAAAAAAAAGTTCCAACATCAAGGTGATTTGGCTTTTTTCACACTTTCCTTTTCAATGAGAAACTGCTTCTAGTCATTTACCACAGCAATGCTTTTAAATCAATGCCAAGCGCCACTCACCGTTTGTAGCTGTGCACGAGTAGTTGAAACTAGTTTTCGATTCAAACTACTATTGATTAAATGGAACGAGGGAAAGTTGTTTGGTCCGCGCTGCTGCTCTCCGCGTCTCCGTGAATGAAGGTCTGAAGAGGCGTGGCTAAAACGATGCCTCACAGTGACGTCGTTAATTACGAAATACCGTAAAACCTCGAGTCTCCCGAGAGCAAGTGAGAAGAAAACATCTCGAGGTCAGAAAATGAATAGATAAACTTTATTTCTGCTTTAATCCAAACCATAAGTCGTTTAGAAGTAATCTATATGGATGAATGAAACAAAGTTGTGGTATTTATTTGACAGGCAGTCAAGAAATAAAGTGAAGGGATGCACAAGAGAAAATTTCAAGTAAATATAGAGCAAAAAAATCAAGCGTCTTGAAGAGGGTTAATCTTAGTAAATACCCGATAAATTGGTGACTTCATCTTAACTCAAAGTTTGATACTGCAAAAGTGCACACTGCACTTTTAATGAAGTTCATACATTATACTTGAAGTACATACATAACATCTCGTCATGCGTTTGATTTACATGTAGTAGTTATTAACGTGGAAAGCCTTTACTGCATCACCCAAAATAACAAACACAATGAAATGTAAATGAAGCGAATCACACTTATTAAGAAATTAAAAACAGGCAGGGATCTTGCTTGACCAGACAAAAACATGAGATTCTTACCTAACAATTAAAAGGTTTTAATTAAACGGCCATGTAAATACATTTAATTATAGGTGGCTTTTAAAGAACAATGAGCTAAAACAAAATACCATTCACTATTACAAATGTTAGTGCAAGGAACAACAAATTTGTGTTTTGTAAACAAACATTCACTAAGCATGTTGTCATCATTGGCTGGACGCACCTGAACTAAACCAAGAACCGGTTTGACACACAGTTAGTCGTTTCTGAACAGATACGGGATAACAAAGTATTTTTCAGCGCGAGTCCCTGACACATGACCGCCTTGACAAAATTCAAGCATTTCTCCTATAGCATTTATTTCCCCTTAAAAAAACAATTGCATGGTCTAACAGGATGCATACATTTTTTAAACGAAGATCCAAATAAAATCGAAAATCCAATAGTAATTAGACATCAAGCTAAATGGATCGAATGAGACAAACGATTTGCGATAACTGGAGCTTTCTCGCCGTCATTCCGACACTACATTCACTGCCTCCTGTGCAAAAGAAAGATTTAAAATCGTCACATTAAAAAGAAACAGGGACACACTTTGTGACCTGCACAAACAGAACACCAAAGCTTGACACATGCCTTAAATTAATGCACATATCTACCATCAACCACACGTTAAAATATAATACATTTAGGCCAACTTTTACAAAATAGGTTACTCGTAAAAATCTGGGTACATTTCTAGACAGCAGCAAAATTACAGGCGTTAAGTGATGAGTTTATATGATTAGGATTATCTACCAAGTCAATGCATAAATATATTAAAGTATATATATATATATAT
>CM051506.1:6791933-6813222 GCA_028031935.1 Paedocypris micromegethes
TATATATATATATATATATATATAATGTACAGCTATTATACACTGCGTGAAACCATTGCAATCCTCTGGGTCGATCCAGGCATCTGGTTCTGATTCAGTCTGACACCTGACCAATAGAAAAACAACAGTGAGTGAATGAAGAAGAATGATAGAAGAGTGGAAACGCTGATTGTGTTTGCACTGACCCGACCTTCTGCTCTTCACATGGTTCTGCTGTATTCGATGCCGCTCTTCGAGGAGATTCCTGTCCACGGCAGAAAGCTGCGCAAGAGATTCTGAGCCTGCCGGTATATTCTCTGAGGAATGGAGCAGGGGCTCAAACTGGCCAGTGTCGAACCTATATGATGAATATAATCAGTGCTGAGAGTCAAGGAACGCTTCGTTCTACCTTCAGGCAACGGTCACTTTCATGACCAATGTGCTTCATGAACTCGAAAAAATGGTTAGAATCAAACAAACAAACAAAACGAGCTAAACTTAAAACATAACTGTAAAATGATTCCTCCAGATCCACAATTCTTCACCATAAATAGATTGGACCAAAAAGGATATAAAATTGTCCAAGGAGGATGTCCACCATTGATGTAAAGGACATAGGTGAAGCCGTCCTTCAGCACACCTCGTATAGAGTAATAATACGGTAAATAGTGGTGCTGTTTAAAGTCTCTGTTCTCGTAAAAGTGAATGGCAGTGTTGTTGGTGGTGAGCACGTGCAGATAGATGGCTTTACAGTGGTCCTGGGCCATGGTGGAGATGTGCTCCTTCAAACTATCCAGCAACAAAGAGCCTGAAAAGAGAAAACAATGGTCTCTTCTCTGATCTGATTGCACTTTGACCTCCATAGGAAACGTTATTTATTTTTCAACAGAACTCACCTATTCCATGTTTGCGAAACTCTTTCACTACTCCTAAACTCAGGATGTACGCCACTTGAGTGTCAACAGGGAAGCTGGAGGCCAAGATGTCGCCATCCTTGTGGAAAGAAAGAATTGTTGAGTAACATTACTGAAAAACCCAACAGCTAGAATTACTAAACTCTTTTCTATTCTCTAGAGAAATAAAGTATAATTAGGCAACACATTTCAGACAATTTGGATCTTTGTATAGGTCTATTAGAGGATGCCTATTTTTGAATTTGTGTGTGCGTGCTTGATTTGAGTGTGTGTGACTGCTGTTGTGTGTTTGTGTTTGTTTTATTCTTTCTACCGTCGTTAGATGAATTTCCCCGCTGTGGGACAAAAAGATATTTTCAATTCAATTATTACCAACTATAAAAATATTCTAGAAAAAAGCTTCTAGAACCAACAGTCGAATCAGGACAACTAAGGTATCGAGAGAAGAATAACTAGTAATCAAGTTGCTACACAACTTGTGTGAGAAATAAAACACAAAACATGTCACACCTCTTTGTGGACTTTGGTTCTGCTTTTAATTTCTGCCACGATCATCCCCACGATCCCTCCTCTGAAGGTGGCAGCCAGGGAAAAGAACTTCTTGTTTGATGTGATGTCATGATACCATGAGTCTGGATACCTGAAACACGAGCAAAGCGGTTATCAGAATGTTGATTAACCCTCGGCGGGAAAGTCAGACAACACTCACTCGATGGGGAACCACTCTCCGCAGAGCACTTTTATTCTCTCTATGTCATCGTGGCACAGCAGACGCAGCTTTATTTCAGTGAGGGTAGTGGTAGGCACAACGTCGGTCATTCACACCTGTAGATTAACAGTATTAAGATTAATACAAAAAAACATTATATCAATTATGTTTTTTTTTTTTTCAGTTTGATCTTGAAATTTTTCCTCATACTGAAAAATGAATGAGCTTTTAATCTCTGCAGTAGAGCAATTCCACACATTTCAACAGTTACTTAACTAAAAGGAACACGAACAAAGGTTAAAGGTGACTAAACTCATTATTACTGTAAAACATCAGTAGTGTAGGCTCCATAATCTAAATGTGTAAAGTTTGTCACATTTTACATCTGTACACAAATTTCAAAAACAACTTCAAGAACGACAAATACCCCAAAACATGCGTAATTTGTACATTTACATTTATAAATTAAGAGCAATACATTTAATTGTATTGAAGTCATGTTGGTTAGCCAGATCGCTAAGTCTCGTCGCTAGTTTGCGATACTGCCATCGAAAATACAAAATATAAGTCAACAATGCTCGTTAAATATAAAATATTACAACTGGCTGAAATGTGAATTTAGAGCGAGGCCCATCGTAGATTTCAAAATGTCAAGCGTTATTTTATTTTATTTTTTTTTATTTGCTGACATGCTTCATGCTACATGCTGAAAACATTAGCAAAGATGCTACGTAATTCCTAACCTGGCTTGGTTCACGGCTTGAAAGAGCAAAAGGATATGCTGTCGTTTCTAATAGATTCCGCGTCGAGTGTTCACCGTTGGTGTATCATGACGATAATGTGTCAAAATGTGTCCGAGAATGAAACGACACATTCAGTCAGGGAATCAAATTGTGACCTGTAAAGCATTAGCATAGCCGCTAGTAATTCGAGAAACTCTGCAGACACTTCCGCCCTTTTTCGTCTTTTTCCGAAATCAGCCGAACGCTTCCGAAGTGCAAAACAAAATAAGAGCATGCAGACTAAACGCTGTTCTGAACTCAAATTTAATATAAAAAAAATGCTGCTAATTGTATATTTGTAAATTAACATGTTTTTATAGAAATATAGATTGATCATATGCCTACATGTTTTATTCATAATTGTTCTCTTATTTTATAGTTAATTCTATAAAAAACATACATTTTTGAATACAATTAAAAAGTCTCTAAGGACTTTAAAAACATGCACTGAGGTGTTTGGAAATAGAAAAGTGCTTGAATTAGAAAACAATGATTTAGTAATAGATTTATTGATAACATAAATTAAGTCATTACAAACTAATTAACATAGAAAGTTATTGTGTGTATAAAATGCTATGCCGTATCCTCTTTTTGCACTCTTTGAGTGAAAAGACTCCATTTGGTGAGACTGATGCTTGTTTAGGTTCTGTTCTTTTGTTTTTAGGGAGGTTTTTTTTTTTTTTTGAAAGATAAATATTTCCATTTTATATTCCATAGACAGCCACTCAAAAAAAAAGAAAAACAGGTTAAAATAAAAAACACAAAACAGAAAAAAAAAATAGAATAGACAGGAATAAAAGTTACGCAATAATATATAGAAAATTACTAATATTTAAAAAAATATATATATATAGATGATCTCATAAGCTATTGGCTCTCCCGCAATAGTTTCATATTCTACAAGGTTATGATTATTGTGCAGACGACCACAGAACGTTGCTAAATAAATATTTTCTTCTGATACACTAGTCCAAGCCAAACACCTGGTTAGAGAAACATTAAACATGGTGCCATATCTCCACAGGCATCTGTTTATTTCCCAGAGAGGCGAAAGAGCATCTACACTGAATAAAACCACTAGAAAATGTGATACAGCTTTAATTCCCTGAGAGGAGAGCTGGCGAGGAAGGAAAAACAAAGACTTCTCAGTGGCACGTCAGGGTTTCTCACCGTTCCCACAGTCAGGAGAGAGAAAAAAACTCCAGGTAGTCTCCTGTTCTTGCGTTATTTATTTATCTTTCAGATTTTTTCTTCACAAAAGACGTTTAACACAAGCTTGAAAACAGCAAGTGCTTTGCCCTCTGCCCCTGCAGAATGAAGATCATCACCAGCATTGGCCTGTTTCTGATCTCTGTTCACGGCGGAAGCTCTTTGCTAATCGGAGGGTTCAACATTCGATCTTTTGGCGAGACGAAAGCATCTAATGCCACTCTGCTCGACATCATTACAAAAGTAAGTGACTACGAGATGATGCAGTTCTTGAGGAAATGACAAGGGAGAGCTGGTAATGCTAATCAAAAACCGTAAATTCCATCACAGTGCCAGGAGGTTTCCTAAAAGAGACCAATTCTATGCGTAATACATCTCTGCAAGATAAAAGTTGACACAAATAGAAACAAGGAGAAAAAAGTTGATAAAACTGAGTCCACACTAAACTACACAACATCAAACAGTATACTAGCAATAAAGATAATGAAGATGATGAGATAAAGATAATGATGGAAAATGAGGAAAGTTCTAAAAAAACAAGATGAAACACAATAGACTGAAAATGACACAAGGAATATGAGGTTAAAAAGAAATTCTACAACACACCGTTGAGGACTAACAACCAAGAAACCAACAAAATTATAAGAACGAATAAAGAACCGTATCTGTAATCATGCCAACTATCTGACTTGTGTGTTTTATTAGATAGTTCATCGCTATGACATCATCCTCATTCAAGAAGTGAGAGACAACAGTCTTTCAGCAACGTCCAAGCTGATGCAGAGTGTAAACGGGTGAGCAAGAACGAACGTGTCATTTATTTAAAAATGATTTCCACCACTGATTCTTCTGCTTCCATCATCAGAGGTTCTTCTCCACATGAGTATAAGCACATTGTCAGTGAGCCATTGGGTCGAAATTCTTATAAAGAAAGATATCTCTTTATTTACAGGTAACACAAAGCTTTGCAATTCACAAAGGTGTGTTTGATTCACCATAAAATGATCTGTGTGTTGACATGCTAAACAGACATCCCACTGTGTCCGTGACCAGTAGCTTCCAGTACGATGACGGCTGCGAAGCGTGCGGAACCGACACGTTCAACCGAGAGCCTTTCGTTGTGATGTTTTCTTCTGACACAGGTGGGAAACCAAGGTCTTTGGCTCCTTGTAAAGTTTGATTCTTCTAAGACTAGCAATAAATAATGAGAGTCTGGACAGATTTGCTGTTTTCCCTGCGTAACTTTTTGAGCTTTTATGTTTTTTTTATGGCCTTGAGGTCAAAGTCAAAGAAACTTTATTTGTCCCTGAGAGGCAATTAACTAGAAAAGGGCATTTCTCCATTTTTAAGACATTGAATAGGAAACTAGTTTTTAAATGACACGATTTTAGCTTTAACTGGAATTTAAATCCTACACGGGAGCAGGCAACTGAATGTGCCTTTAGCTTGTTCTTTGGCCCTGCGAATGAAACGAAACTTTACTGCACCCCAAAGTGTTTAAGAGTTACAGAGATTAGCGTGACTTTTTTTTGTTTGTTTGCGTAAAAACAAACTTCCTGTTTGGCAAAAACGTCCATTAGATTTCTTCGAATCGCTTCATAGAATACTCTAACATAATAACTTTACAAGCTGGTCAAAAATGATTTTTGTAGTGTGAAAAATGCCAGGGATGGCCCTGATGGACCGTAGCGTCAAATAATTGAGCATAAATTAATTACAAATGTCTTATTGTAGTTATTTCTTTAATTTTTTTTAAGTGTCTGGGAGCTTCGCCCTCATTCCTCAGCACACATCCCCAGACGTGGCTGTGCAGGAGATCGATGCCCTTCATGACGTGGTCCTGGACACCAAGGAACGGTGGAATACTAATGTACTAGTCAATTGCCCTTAAGACAGACGCAGATGTTCAAACCAGTTCTTAGTGGTCTCAGCAAACAGAATAATGGAGTAACCCGATTGGATTTCAGAACATTATCCTGTTGGGAGACTTTAACGCTGGCTGTAGTTACCTGACAAACACACACTGGTCCAAAATCAGACTCCGCACAGACCCGAGCTACACATGGCTGATCCCGGACAGTGCGGACACCACCGTGGGCAACACAAACTGCCCTTATGACAGGTGAGGAATCAGAGTAAACCTTCTCTAAATTAAATTACATTAAAAATTCATTTCTATTCTATAGGATTGTGGCCACGGAAGGAATCATGAACGGAGTGTCTGATGGATCAGCGCAGGTCTTTGATTTCATGGAGGCTTTTGGATTGAGCCAGAACTGGGTAAAGATTTTTGTTCTAATATAATGACTGTTCTAAATACCACACAATTTATATATTAAAACGATTTTTTGTCAAACTGAACTGTATTCATGTTTTTCTCACAGGCCCTGGCTGTAAGTGACCACTTTCCAGTCGAGGTCAAGCTCATTTGAAAAACACCAAATCGAATGACCACTATTTGAACAAAAATTAAGTAGCATGTTGCAATTTATGTGACTATGACATTGTTAAAAAGTTAAATTAACATTTTTTTATTAATCACGTTTTTAATTTCTGGGTCACGAAACTTTGGAATTGAAGACGGGACACATGCTGAATTGGTGGCCAACCAATCACAGAGCGAGACACACATTCTCACACTCGCACTCACATGACTATGGACAATTTTCCAGACTTCCATTCTCCTGAACATCTTTTGGACGGTGAAAAGAAACCGGAGACGCAGAGGAAACCCACAGGTACAGGGCGAATATGCAAATTCCAGATTATGACTGATTATTAAAACTAACTCCAAAAAGTGTCAGTAGAAACACCTTGTTATTGTGAAAGTTGAACAGAAGTAACTTAAATATATACGAAATTGCATTTAGTTATCCATGCAATTTATTTATTGTAATTGTATTTATCATTCATGCAAATGTTATTTACTACTAAAACTAAGGCCCTTTAAAATCACAATGTGTTCAGAAACTCAGAAAACTGGATTTGACAATCAACTGTTTTTTTTCTTCTACATTTACTTTAAACTCTTTTATGACAATAAAGACAGTAGAAGAAAATACTATTTACCGTAATAAAAAGGTAATATTTGACTTTGACAACCGTTTTATTGACAAACCTATAGCAACTGGAAGACGGATATCAATGACAAGAGTCAGTCACACTTCACGTACAGGCACGTCTCCTCACATCCTCCGTTTCTTCAGCATTTCCATGTAAAGCCCGATGGATTTTTGTACAGAATCTTTAGTGATGAAACTGACAAAGTTTGCGGTGTCGGCGTCTCGGTTGGACAGAAGCTTATCTATGGTGGGTTTCCTCATCATGGCCTTACTTAACTGACGGGCATGATCTGCAGACAGACACACATCAGTAAACCCTACGACGAGGAAACCATGAATTGTAATTATACACCATAAATCAATTTAGTGCGAATTACCTGGAATAGCCAACCATTTGGTCATTTGCTCTTTAGCTGCACTGAGAACTTCTTCCTCTGGAACAAGCTGATCCACCAGACCAACCTTCAGAGCTTCTGCAGAACTGTATAGCAAGCCCAGCTGAATGGCCTTCTCCGTTTCTCTATGTCCCACAATGTTTTCCACGCTGTCCTTGAACCTGGTTTAGAACAGCAGAGTTTAATTCCACTGATTTCACATTCTATTCTTCTCACACTTCAGCACTCACCAGAAAGGTGCAACCATCCCAAGCTTGGTTTCATTGAGGCCAATGTTATACTTGGGATTATCAGCCATAATCCTGTAGTCACAACAGGAAGCCATCAAACACCCACCTGCAGGACTGGAGCCCTAAAATCAGAATAAATTAAGGAACTGCACGAAACAACATTCCTAAAATGCAAACTTATTTAAATAATAGTTATATTCTTGGACACTGACGTGTGTTGGCTTGCTCACTGTTCACAATTTGTGGGAAGTTCTGCCCCGTACAGAACATCTGGATCATCTGCTTGTGTATTAATAACATAAGGAACTGATTCCAGTGGACTTAAATTGTTAGAAATAAAATGTGCTGCAGAATCAGCTTCTGTATACATATAAACCTGAGCATGAAGATTATAAGCATTGCAAGTATGTGACTATCTACAGTTTACCTATCTAGACTAGTGACACATGTCGCCTGCTTTTTAATTTATATTATAACTAAATTTGGTGATTTTAGTCAATTTAGTCCAAAAGCAGTTGTGACAATAATTATACAATATACAATATTTTTTAGAATTTCTTTCAATTAGAGACGATCTTAAAAATCTGGAGGGAAATCTTACCAGATTTTTGTGCAGAACTGTCACCAGTGAGTTTCTAAATTGGTGAAAGGAATGACTGAAAACGCCCAATTTTCTCAGTTTTCAATGTTTTATTGGTTTGATATTTTTGTTCACATGTGGTACTAATACTATGTAGTTTGAACTTTGAAACTTAATACTCTCTTTTCTATCAAGTTTTGAGTATTTACAGACAAAAGGCTATGAGTCTACTTTGACACTCACATTTATGGCTGCGACCGTTATCTTGCTGGAACCATAAAGCTGAAGCCACATTTGCTGCACGGCCTTCCAGAATTCCGCACAGCGCTCTGGGCTCTTTTTATACATTTCCATGATATCCAAGCCGGCCGAGAACACACGTGGCTGGGCCTACAATGCACAACACAGATTAAAACTGGAGCTTTTTCAAGATTGAATCGCTATGACAACATACCGATGTTAGAATCACACCCCGGCAGCTTCGGTCCAGCTCAAGTTTTTCGAGAGAAATAACAAACTCGGTCAAAAACTCGAGGCTGAGGCTGTTGACTGGAGGATTCTGGAGCTGAAGCACCGCCACACCTGACGAGACAGACACATCTCCATCAATGATGGACCAAACCACACTTCTTGATGATGCTGAGTAGACATCATTGATAGTACTATTACTCCTACCATTACTGTTGTCCAGGTCCACTTTAATTTTTGGAGAGGAGGAATATCTGCTTTTAGACACCAAGTGTGGGAAAGAATAGGTTTGTTCATGGCTGCATCCAGACACCAGAGATAAAAGCCCTTGAGAAACAAACAGACCTTGATAACATGATCGTGTATTTTCACAACACATACATATGAAATATAGACCTAAGCACTTCGGAATTTCTCGCTGTTTACACAAAAGTAAACCTTGTTTCGTGGCCTGACCTTTGTCCTAATTGTGGCATACGTTCGCTGCGCACATGATTGAATAAAACGAGCATGCATGGAGCACATGGTTCGGAACGAGGAGTCTACACGTACCACGCGTTGTTAATCTTCTGGAGTGCCTTAATACTGATGACATATTGGAAGCCGAGGAGATGCTAAGTCGCTAAACTTGAACTTCACGTAGTCTTCCTTGGACGTGTTGCCAGTTGTGTTCCAAAATATGCACCAAGATCCAAGTTAACGGAATACAAAAATGCTAGATTAATTTATCTTCTAGAACTTTTTCATCAAGCATTTTTCGTTAGATGTATTATGTTCATCTAACGAAAGATGTTTAAATTCAAAAACTGTTTATTTGTTTCATTAAAAATGCTATATTTTTCAAGTATGTGTATCGATGTTTTCCTGTGTTAAAAAATACCTGGCAACACGTCTGAATCAAGTCTTAAATCTGTTGGCTGATTTGAATGTCGATCATTGACAGAGCCAATCACAATCCTCAATGTAGAAACTCAACTTAGCGATTGACTACACTGTTCGTCCAATGAGAAGGTTGTTTCTGCACAGCCGCAAGGACCGTGCAGTTGTTGTTTGGTGCTTTTTGATTTAACACATTATAGTTCGGTGCAATAACACATTTAATTAATTTGTCAAAATTATTTGCAATTATACACACTCATATTTGTTATGTTAAACATTATTATTAAACTGAGGAGAAAAAAAAAACATTTGAGCACTTTATTAGAAACACCAGATACAAAGCTTTGCCAATTGTAAAGTTGCTAAAATGTTCAATTGTTGAATTCTCTAAACTTTAAGGAATAAATCTAAAAGACACCACTGATTATTTTTCCACCGAATCCTTCCTTTTAAACAAACGTTTGTTCACACAACACAGGCAACACGTCATGATGACAACAACACACAATTTTGTATCTTATCAAATGCATCTTATGCTTATATTCTACGATTTGTTTTCACAAAAGTATTACTTTATCTCACAGTTGATGTATGAAACATTTCCAAAAAACCGGGAACTGTATCACTTCCTTTATCATTTTTTCCACATGGACAGGTTTCTTTGTATTAATGACACAATCGATTAGAGAAGAAATAAAAGGGTTGATACGTCACAAAAGTTGTCATGTGATGAAGATGATATCGCGCTAGTACAGATATTTTTCAATGGATAATTTTTTTCGTGTATCCATTTATAAATTGCATTTATTTCATATAAATTGACTTAGAATTTGGAACACAAATCCTCGTGCAAGATGAAAACCTGATGAAAAAAACAGAAGACCAGCACGGCTCAACGCCTCAGGAAGAGGAAGTGCTTTTCTATGTGAATAGTGGAAGCTGATTTCCTTCTGAAGCCTTTCTAATTAGATTATTCCACCATCTTAAAAATCCATTAGACTTTCAACACAGTCGAATCGGTCTTTACTGCAGGCTTGCGTTGCGTTTACACAGGAGTAGCTGTCATCCAAGAAGTACATCAAACACGGCATCCAATCCAGCAGGCGGTTGGTTAATACAGGAAAATTGTCATCGAGAAGATTTAAACATGCGATTCAAGTCGATGGCTGTGTCAAGAACTTTAAATGCAATGCCCGATTACACACACTGTTTGTATTTACACATACAGTAGCTGAGCGCACGGGCTTGAAGAATCGCGCTTTACCTTTATCCACCGTAAAGCCTTCAGCGCCCTGCCAGTCACTGTAATACGTCAAATATGAATCTAAATCAACCTCACAATGTAAATCACTCGCTGAATCTCCTCTACCAAGACTTTTTCTTTTTTTAAACAACACTGGGCGCGTGGCTGTGGAAAGCCGGTTACATGGCACTATCCCAGTCTTTTTTGATTTTCATGTTCCATTCCCATGACAGATGCTCTGTTTTGTCGTCATCGGTGAACAGGGACTTGATGTGGTAGCTTCCCCGCGCGATCAGGCCCTTCGGCGCCTCCTCCACCGGCGTCATGAACTCGTGCTCCTCCGCCCGCGGCCCGTAGCTGCCCACCATGTACACCGCCTTGTCCACTACAGGAAACACAACACAACACAACACAGCGGGTGGGACGGAGGTATGACACCGTTCACGACTATCGTGCGTACTGACACACACACACACACACACACACACACACACACATTATTTGACAACTCTTAGACAAGCCCTCACACAAACACAACACCGTCTCTTACATAGACAACCAACATGGACAAAATCAAACATACACACAAAATGATGGAGACTAGCGCACATACTGGCACACACACACTTGCACAACAACATACTACACCAGGGGTGGGCAACCCGTGGCTCTTGAGCCTCATGCGGCCCTTTAACTAGTTTCATGCGGCTCTTCAGGAGCTTACACGTGACATGAGTCAAGCATGCACACAATGTTAACTGTTGAAAAAGAACTAATATTATCATTTTGGTGTGGTTATTTTCATTAAATCTGGCTGAGCAGAGGTCTGTGTGTGTGTGTGTGTGTGTGTGTGTGTGTGTGTGTGTGTGTGTGTGATGTGATATCGCCATCTGCAGGATGCTAAAGGTACTGGATGCTATTATTCAGATAAATCAGGTGAACGTGAGTTAGCACTTTTTTACACATTTGATTTAAACTGAGACTGACTTTTTTCATTCATGTTTCATCTATTTTGTTCTGCCAGTTATAAACATTGAAACTTTACATTTCATTTCTGCATTAGGAAATAAAACCTCATAAATAAAGAGTTTCTTGTTTCCACATTTCTTGGTGTTTTTTGAGCCTAAATTCAGTATGAGTAAATTACTCAAGCTTTTAAACATTGGATTCTTTACAACTTTTACTCAAATATCTGAATTTGGTTGAACCTAGGAAATGGTGACTTGGAATGGAGTAATTTTTATAGTAAGGTATCTGTACTTTTACTCAAGTAAGGTTCTCAGGTTCTGGCTTGAGTCTTCAGTAGACCAGCACACAGCTCACTGCCACCTGGAGTGAACTCTGACAGCTTGACGACCTGGAGAAAGACATCACGGTTGTGCTGGAGAGGAGAGGAAAGGTCTGTTACTTCCCAGAGAGAGATGAAAGAGGAAACGATACGATAGAGAAATAAAAACGGGGGATGGGAGGAACAATACGTTCGAGGGAAAGGTGTGTGTGTGAGGAAAAGGATGAGATCATTGCAGCCTCCTGTCTTATGAGTGATGGGGTTGTGCTGGACTAAGATTGAGGATTTGCTTCTCTTCTGTGGAAGAATCAATACCGTCTCCAGACTAAATCACCTTTCCCACGTTGCTGCCTCCTTCTCCACGGAGCAGACACGGATCTTTTGTGCATTCATCTGCTCTCCTCCTTTCTCTTTTGACTGTCTCGCCCTCTCGGATCCCCACCCTCTCTCTCTCTCTCTCTCCTCTCTCTCTCTCCTCTCTCTCTCTCTCTCTCTCTCGGCCCCCTCCTTCTCTCTTTCACCAACCCACACCCAGTGATTCAGTATCTTAGATTTGGTGGCACTAGAGGGATGCTGCTTTTTTAAAAGTGCTTCAGACGCATCTTTCCGAAAGGCTTTCTACTTTTTCCCTTCGTATTTCCCTGTTGGAAATTGCCTGGAATTCTGGAGCAATGTTGGGGTTGGATGTCTGTGAATTGGGAGGACAGTTTCTTGAACTGCTGTGGTTAACAGTTTGCTACAGAGGTGGGGAAAGCCTGCTTTTGTTTCCATCAAATGTGCGGTAAAAGCGACATTAATGCTTGTTGAGAAGTGCAAAGTTGGAGGAGCTTGACGGGAATTTGAGATTAAATTTGAATTGTTGTACATTTTGCAGGATTCGGTGCTTGTGAATTTGCATAAGGTTTGCTGAAAGAAGTTAAAACGTTTGACATATTCAAGCTTGAAATGATTTTTATAATTGCTATTTGATGCAGATAAAAGGTGAACTGATTGATCGGTATTGATTCACAGGTTTTTGCGTGTTGCTTTTAATTACATTTCCGGGATGTTGATTTAGCAGGTGAGCAAAATAAATCTCAGTTTAGTTAAGATATACTTTAAAAAAATTATAAATTAGCACCTAAAGTGCAAAAAGTGGACAGCTCATTTCTTTATGTGAAATATAAGACAAAATTAATAGATTTCAAGACATTTAAGACCAAGATTATATATTTTATCAAATGGTTTATAATTGCAATTTATGTTGAACAGAGGATTCTTACTTTAACATTTATATTAGCTGCATTTAATAAATTAGGCGTGAAATGCTTATTTTCTGCACAAAATTTTGAGCCAATGGACTGAGTTCTAAATGCCATGTGACTGCTCAGCAGAAGGAAAATGATGTAATGGCTACTGCGATTGGCTAAAACAATAAAGTGTTATTAAAAAGACCAAAGCTAAGTAACTTGTACCATGTAAATATATAATTAGCATTGTATACATTATATATGTATATTATATCAAAATGATGTATTCATTAAATAAATAAATATATATAAAAAGCTGGAATGGTATGAATCCAAAAGCAGCAAAACCAGATGTTGTGGGCTTGGTTCATCTAAAGAAGCCTGTCAGGGAAGCTGAGCTGCGACTGCGCCGTGATGGATGGATGAGAGTCAGAGATCTGACACGCGTTTCACGGACTAAATCAGTTTGATTCCATGAAGGACAAAATAGAGATTTTAAAAAGCTGACATGTTGATTCACCCAGTAAGTTTCAGGCCATTTGAATGGGCAGGATCGCACATCTTCGCACATCTGTACCTGCACTCAGGGACACACATCTGGTTTCTCACTTTGCAAGCGTCTCACTTTGCAAGTTGATGGACTGTAAAATAACTGTGCTGCTGTGTAAGTGGCTTTGGATAAAAGGCATCTGCTGAATTTTAATGTTTAAAATGGGGTTTTCAACACATTTTCCTTTATTTGCTGTGCACAAAAGATGATTATTTTATTTGTTATTTATTCGCAGAGAGGCGAAAGACAGAGAGACTTGGCAAAAAACTGAAATAGACACTGAGTTTCTAAAAAAAATGTAGAGTTCCTTGAATTTGCTTTACAGAATTCATAATTATTTGTTCTTTGGCATTCTGCAGCGCTGCCGAGCCACATGATAAGGCTGAGCACCAGGGGCTTATGGGAGATGTAGTTTTTCAGTCCATCTGCATCACACATATTTCGCAATGATTTTATTTCAACTTTTGCAAACAGTTATTTGAAATTCTCTCTTCAGTTCTTTCTTTATAAATGAGACCGATTCCTGTGCTTTACTTATGGAAAAAACCCAAGATGTCCATTTCAGGGGGGCTTAGCATGGGCAGATTTCCTTCTCACGCTTTATTACTGAACTAATTTGTATCCATTCATATTCAGATTATCATTTTGTTTTATATTCTGTATATCAACTGTCATTTCTCATACAAATTTGCAGGCCACAGTAAATGCATTTCCCCCGTAAATAACATTCTGATCATTTTTAAATTGCCTTTTTAGACTCAACCTGTTTTTTACAAGTTCAATTTATGGAGAGATGATGATTCTATTTTTTACTTTTATTTTTGAGAAAACTGTCTAACCCCAGTTTCATGGAAGACATGTGAGCCATTGTGCTGTGCTGATGGTGGTGGATTTTTATATTGAATGATATTTTATTTTATATCTTTACCAGCAAGGACGTTCTATTGATTCTGTTCAATCAGGATTTTATGACAATGTTCTCGTTTACAATTTCATGCACCTAAAAAAAATTCAATATGTATGTAAAATGATATATTATAATTTTACTTATACTCTACTTATATACTGTAGTACACGTATGTACAGTATTTGGGAAATTGATTAGATAAACAGTACAACTTTTCCGTCCAGCCATTTTCTGAATCGCTTTTTCATTTCTGGGTCATGGGGTGCTGGATCCAATCCCAACAACTCTGAGCCTGAAGGCGGGACTCACACAATAAGTGGCCGACCAATCACAGAGCAGGACATACACATTCCCACTCCCACTTGTTTCCCCACACTTTTTATCAGTATATAAATATTTTTTGGGTCTGTATTATTCCTCTCTGCAGCATTATATTATCTGTCTGAATTGTGGTTTCTTTCTATTACACTGAAACACCATGTGCCGTCTTTGACAATGAATGCTGCATTAGAAGTCGAACAAGCAGTTCAGGAAATTACAAAGGATATTCTGAATGTATTACCAGTACGATTGAATGGGTCTTTCCTGAAAATGAATGAGAAATGCTAAAAGAAATGCACGAGGTTTTAGCAAATACAGACATTTTTTTGGCAATTTTGGCGAAGCACCAACAGCTTTGGTGGGTGATGATAAGAAAAGTGGTGGACTGATATAAAGTTTCTTGGTTCTTCTTTCACAGGCATCATGACTGATAAAGAGAAAGAAGTCCCTGTGGTGGAGGATGAAGACGAACAGGATTTGAACTACCAGCCTCCAGCTCAGAAAAGCCTCCAGGAGATCCAGGAGCTGGATAAGGATGACGAAAGCTTGAACAAATACAAGCAAACCCTTCTGGGCTCCGGACCTGTGGTGGCAGGTTAGTGAAGAAGATAAGCCACGTTTGGGCTTTGATAAAGAAGAACACATGTTCATGTGGCTGAACATCAAAAACATCTGGACTAGATAATTTAATATTGAATTAACTTTTTTTGTACATAAATATACATGCTAAAACACACTCTTCTTCCTGCATACACTCTTCCATACACACAATGCATTTTTTGAAAATAAATGTTCGATTGAAAGTAATACCTTAAATTTGGTTTAAATTAAATTGAACAGTAAATGAATGATATTAATTGTCCTGTAAAAAATCATCAAAGTTCCTGATGCTGAGTTTTGGCTGTCAGTACATTAATGTTGATGTACAGTAGCCGTATTTTCAAGTATTTCACGACAGAAAACTGTATTAGTAAAGAACTAGTGTGTTTTGTTTTTTTTTTGTAGTGAATTTTAAAAACCAGCAGTATTTATTATTGTAAGACCATGAATCAACAGCAATTGTCTTACAGCGCAGTTCAAGTTTTTTAAAGCAGCTATTTTACGAGTCGAGCTCATCTCATGCATAACGCGGCTAGACTCATTATGTCCTGAAAGACGGCGGTGATGCTGAGAGACTGGCTTGCTTCACGCGCTCCCTGGTGCACACTTCCATGTTCGAGCATCCTCACGACCATCAGCAGATGATGAACTGCTGTTCTGGCCCGCATCAATAACCCAGCGTCGATGCCAGACGCCAAACAGTCCGTTATCTGTGTTCTACACCTCTAACTCTCTCAGCTTCGCATAAACAATCATTCCACTAGATTGTTCTCTGCAGAATCCAATATTTCCCATCCTGTTTTTCTTTTCAGGTGACACGGTACTATCTAATAATGGATGTTGTGGATAGTAAAAAGCTGTTGTCCCTGTATAATTCAGTTCTACAGGTGGAGATTAATTATAATCGTCATTTGTCAAGTGTCATAGTTAAATTACTGTGTATTCTATGCGATTATGTAGCTATCTTTCATGCTCAGTATGATTTAAGATGCAAATCACTTGGTCATTAGTCCCAAATTTGCATTGTAATTGCATTCAACAAGCTGGTAAAAAAAAATCTTCTAGATTCAAATCCCGGTCCGAGTGTGAACCAGACAAAGATGTTTCCCCAAAAAGCTGCCAACTGCTCCGTGTGTGTGCGCCTGTGTGTGTGTGTGCGTGTGTGTGTGTGTGTGTGTGACTTCACCAGATGATTAAATGTAGCGCACAGTTCCAAAATGGCCCCAGTGGCCATATTTACAAAATCACACACTTATTTTCTATTTACATTTACGTTAAGTAAAAATTCGATCAAAGCTTTGAACCCCTTTAAAATCCAATAATCTGATCACTAAAAAAATCACGAGTCATCTTAGACCATTTTGGCCCTGTTTGAATTATAATGTGTTAAAATTGTAAATCCTTTGATTTTTTTTTATTATAATGATAATGAAGTAGCCTCATTATGCCACATGTGAATTCACATTTATGTGTTTATTTGTTGCATTGCAATAGATCCTGGCATTCCGAATGTTCAGGTGACCCGACTGACCCTGATGTGTGACCAGGCTCCGGGACCCATCACAATGGACCTGACAGGTGAGTCCACTCCCACATCCAGCGCGGGTCAGGGGTGGTGAGACCGAGGGAGGTCCGTTGGCTGTCTTTGTGAAGACATAAGCTTTGCTGTGCGACTCCGGGAAGACATTTGCTTAGTTGACACTATTGACGGAGTCTCAGCAGCTCTGCGCTGCATTCTAATGCTTCACCTCCGCTGCCTTCAGAGGGATGATGTCACCTCTTTCTCGCCCACCCCGTATCACAGAGCCAAAGAAATGGACCTTGGTAACACAAAAACGTCCCGCGGATTCAGATCTGCGGACAATCTCCTCGCCCTCGGCCAGTTCCAACAGAACCCTCAAAAGGATGTTCTGTTGCTAGGCGATGGAGCCATTCTGGTCTGTTAAATTCAGCTCAAAGCTTTCAAGCGAGAAGCCGTTTGATGCAAAGTGTGTGTAGCGTCATTGATCCATTTTTTTTAAAGATGAAAGTGGCTCGATGATCTGGAAGCCTTCGTCACAGAGTTCACTTTGTTGCAATTTCACGTGAACCTCTTGAGATTAATTCTGAATTCTAAGTGGAACTGACCCGGCTTTACCTTTAAATCTTTACCTGACGGATCCAAACGTCCATCTCTGTGTAATTTCCCCGACATAATTTTCTGCAGGTGGAATCACTTTCCCGACAACACATTCCTGCTGCTTATTTTGTTCCACTACTAGTGTCGGCGTACTAAATTATTCATGAGTCATGCAAATCAGGTGAGGGCACAAAGCATCTCAGATACGTTATTTAATTACCAAATCATTTTCTCCTCAAATGATTTAATGGCTTTCGCGAAACGGATTGTAATTACACGTTAATGAGTAAAAAGCAAATTGGGTTCATTAGTCTACGTTTAAAAAGCATAATTGAAAGTCCATGATTGTCTAATTCTCTGCTCATGCTTTCAGGGTTTCAGGGAAGATTCAAAGTGAAGAAGAAATACAAACATTGTAACATTTACATACCTTATAAAGTGGCAACAGAAATTAATTAATAGACATACTGTACGTGACAAACATATATAGAATGCATAATGTTTTATATACGGTCCACAAAATTGAATAACTTCTTTATTATTAGAAAAAGACAGAGATAATGAGAATAATGATGATCCAAGATTCTCGTCAGGTCCGTTTAGAATCTGGACTAGGATCTTCTGGGTTGTCCATCCTGATCAGCGATACTGTATCTTCTCTGATAGTGGGAGTCAAACAAAGCGAATACCAACGACCACATCAAAAACCCTTCATAAGTCAACCCAAGTCTTTCATCTCCTCATCTCAAGATGATCAAGAGTTTTCTGTTTGTCAGCTCCATGCTAGAAAATTCATTAGGAAACCCTTTGAAATTAGACGACAAAAAGATTTTGAGTGTTTTGCTTTTTCTAATATGTGCATTCAGCGATGCTTTGGGAAAGGGAAGCAATTCAAATCAGATTTTTGAGAAGGGTAATTCAAATTTTAGAATGGAGTGTAATTCTAAATGACACACGATGTGAATCTCTCATCCACGTGAATCAGTCGAGCTGTTGTATTTATGTATTGACTATAACACTGGTGTATAATTTACAATATACATTTTATTATATTTATGTGTGACCAAACATTATATACACAGATACAAAACGTCCAGAACAGATCTTCACAGTGACAGAAAGATCCGTAAATCTCTGATTGATATCTTTCCGAAGGGTTTAGTAGCATAACATTTCTTTCCATTATTGGGGAGCAGACATTCTGTGGCCTTGACCAGATTTTCTCCTAGTGTGAGTGATTTACAGTATTATTCCAGGAGGATATGATGCGAGAAATCACAGTCCGTTCTCTCTGATGCCTTTTACTTCCATCCTATGGTTCATTATCGTCTAATTTTTTTTGTCATACATTTTATGCTGCTGATTATCTCAGCCAGATTTAGCCTGGTGCAAATCTTTGTCCTTTTCGCATAGAAATATATATATAGGACTTATTTTTTAATTAGATCAGCATCTGCCCTGAAACCCTGCAGAAAACTGGCCTGTGCAGCTCCGTAAGTGGACCACAAATCATCCGTGATATTGTTTATTGTGTCAGTCTCCTGTTTCTACTTCCTCCCCGGTTTCTTTCAGGATCCATTACGAGCACTTAGGACCACTGGAATAAAACGATAACACTGCGTTCTCATTCTCTTATGGAAAAGCTTTTTGCAGCGACCCTGATTATCTACGCAGGGTTGAGAAACCAGACTTTTAGTGTTTTTAGTGCCAACTTTTGTCTTTATCCATGAACAAACATGACATTAACTTTGCTCATTGATATTGACTTGACATTGAAATGTTGAAAATTGAATTAATATTGAAATGTTTTCAAAGAGAACTAATGTGGATATGTTTTGTTTTGTTTGTTTGTTTGTTTGTTTGTTTGTTTCATCAGGTGATCTAGAAGCTTTGAAGAAAACAAATTTCACCATGAAAGAAGGTGTGGACTACAGGGTGAAAATCCACTTCAAGGTGAAAAATCATTGTGTATATATACAGTATATGCGGAATAAAATATAATATGTAAATAATGATGATGATCATGATGATGATAATAATACATATATAAAAATAATAACAACAATAATAATATTGCAATGCAATAATCTAAAATAATAAATGTTAAAATACACTCGCATACAAATTGTTATATACACATACACTATAATTTGGTAATAATACAAAAATTAGAATTCTGTCCAAAACATCAATTCTGAAAAAAATCTGATTTGACACTTTTACTAATTGTGAAATGTTCTGTTAAAGAATGAAATATCTGAGTTTGGAAATTTTTTTTACGTGGATCCAATCGCTTTTTCCCATTCCATTTTCCCCCAATTCTGAACCACTTTTTAATTTCTGGGTCACCGGGGGATGGAATCAATTCCATAATAAAAGTCTCATTTTAGCCCTGTGCTTGAGTCTGCCTCTCTTAACATAAAAATGTGTTTATTTCATCTGAACAAACCAGAGTGTGTGTAAGCCATTCTGGGTTTAAAATAAGCAGAATGTAAATTTGTATATTTGTTCATTACTTGTCTTTTAAACCTTTTTTCAAGTTTTCTCAAGAATCTGAATTTTTGCTTTATGTACAAGCCGAGCGAGATCATGTTACTGTGCATTGTTCCATCTCCATGATTCTTCCGCAGTAACTTTATACACACGTATATTATTTCTATCGCTGAAATATTCCACATTAGCACCGTATGGATTAATGCAGTGACTCTTTTCTGAATTGTTCAACATTCTTTCAGGACCTCTTCTGGTAATTCTGGGTCCGAACGACACAGATGTCCTCGAGTTGACAATGACATGGACATTTCTCCTGTTTGTTGTAACGTGTTCCGTATGCTCTCCGTTAGGTCAACAGAGAAATCGTGTCCGGACTGAAATATGTTCATGTGACCTACATGAAAGGACTCAGAGGTGAGAGAGTCTGACGCCATGAATGTTAATTCTCAGTCAGCGCTGGAAACTCCAGACTCTTTGTGAAGCATCTTTATTCATAGTGTGTGTGTGTGTGTGTGTGTGTGTGTGTGTGTGTGTGTGAGAGCAGAGAGAGAGAGAGAGAGAGAATGTGTGTGTGTTAGTTTGTAAACAGAGATGTGTGTGTGTGTGTGTGTGTGTGTGTGTGTGTGTGTGTGTGTGTTTTTGTTTTTTATGTTTTTGTTCAAATGTGTGTTGTGTGTATGTGTGTGTTAAAGTGATTTAATTGTTGGATGTGTGTGTGTGCGTGTGTGTGTGTGTGTGTGTGTGTGTGTTTCTGTTTGAGAGTTAGTTTATGTTGTTATGAATTTATTACGTGTGTGTGTGTGTGTATGTTTGTGTATGTGTTAAAGTGATTTAATGAGAGTTATTGTGATGTTTTAGTTCATGTGTATGTGTGCTTGTGTTTAAATGTGATCGTCTGAGAGTTAGTATGCTATGTATTTGGATAGATATGTGGTGTGTGGTGTGTGTGTGTGTGTGTGTGTGTGTGTGTGTGTGTGTGCGTGTGTGTGAGTTGTCGTGTATGAGTGTATTATGTTGTTGTGTAAGTGTGTGTGTCAGTATGTGCGCTAGTCTCCATCATTTTGTGTGAAATATTGTCTGATGTTGTTTATGTTTGGTGTGTGTGTGTGTGTGTGTGTTGTTTGCTCGTGTTTAAATGTTATCATCTGAGAGTTAGTATGCTATGTATGTGTTGAGTTGTGGTCTGAGTGTATTACAGGGGTGGCCAAGCAGTCAGCAACTAAGAGACACTTTTTTCTGTATTAGAGTCACAAATAGCTGCAAAGAGCCACATCATACACACGTGCACTTATAAACATCATCCCATCCCTTAATCTTGTATGCACGCACACA
>CM051506.1:6813247-6846426 GCA_028031935.1 Paedocypris micromegethes
GTGTGTGTGTGCGTGCATACAAGATTAAGGGATGGGATGATGTTTATAAGTGCACGTGTGTATGATGTGGCTCTTTGCAGCTATTTGTGACTCTAATACAGAAAAAAGTGTCTCTTAGTTGCTGACTGCTTGGCCACCCCTGTAATACACTCAGACCACAACTCAACACATACATAGCATACTAACTCTCAGATGATAACATTTAAACACGAGCATAAACACACACACACACACACCAACATAAACAACATCAGACAATATTTCACACAAAATGATGGAGACTAGCGCACATACTGACACACACACTTACACAACAACATAATACACTCATACACGACAACTCACACACACGCACACACACACACACACACACACACACACACACACACACACACACACACACACATATCTATCCAAATACATAGCATACTAACTCTCAGACGATCACATTTAAACACAAGCACACATACACATGAACTAAAACATCACAATAACTCTCATTAAATCACTTTAACACATACACAAACATACACACACACACACACACGTAATAAATCATAACAACATAAACTAACTCTCAAACAGAAACACACACACACACACACACACACGCACACACACACACTCCAACAATTAAATCACTTTAACACACACATACACAAACACACATTTGAACAAAAACATAACAACATAAACACACACACACACACACACACACACACACACACACACATCTCTGTTTTACAAACTAACACACACACATTCTCTCTCTCTCTCTCTCTCTGTTCTACAAACTCTCACACACACACACACACACACACACACACACACACACACACACTATGAATAAAGATGCTTCACAAAGAGTCTGGAGTTTCCAGCGCTGACTGAGAATTAACATTCATGGCGTCAGACTCTCTCACCTCTGAGTCCTTTCATGTAGGTCACATGAACATATTTCAGTCCGGACACGATTTCTCTGTTGACCTAACGGAGAGCATACGGAACACGTTACAACAAACAGGAGAAATGTCCATGTCATTGTCAACTCGAGGACATCTGTGTCGTTCGGACCCAGAATTACCAGAAGAGGTCCTGAAAGAATGTTGAACAATTCAGAAAAGAGTCACTGCATTAATCCATACGGTGCTAATGTGGAATATTTCAGCGATAGAAATAATATACGTGTGTATAAAGTTACTGCGGAAGAATCATGGAGATGGAACAATGCACAGTAACATGATCTCGCTCGGCTTGTACATAAAGCAAAAATTCAGATTCTTGAGAAAACTTGAAAAAAGGTTTAAAAGACAAGTAATGAACAAATATACAAATTTACATTCTGCTTATTTTAAACCCAGAATGGCTTACACACACTCTGGTTTGTTCAGATGAAATAAACACATTTTTATGTTAAGAGAGGCAGACTCAAGCACAGGGCTAAAATGAGACTTTTATTATGGAATTGATTCCATCCCCCGGTGACCCAGAAATGAAAAAGTGGTTCAGAATTGGGGGAAAATGGAATGGGAAAAAAGCGATTGGATCCACGTAAAAAAAATTTCCAAACTCAGATATTTAATTCTTTAACAGAACATTTCACAATTAGTAAAAGTGTCAAATCAGATTTTTTTCAGAATTGATGTTTTGGACAGAATTCTAATTTTTGTATTATTACCAAATTATAGTGTATGTGTATATAACAATTTGTATGCGAGTGTATTTTAACATTTATTATTTTAGATTATTGCATTGCAATATTATTATTGTTGTTATTATTTTTATATATGTATTATTATCATCATCATGATCATCATCATTATTTACATATTATATTTTATTCCGCATATACTGTATATATACACAATGATTTTTCACCTTGAAGTGGATTTTCACCCTGTAGTCCACACCTTCTTTCATGGTGAAATTTGTTTTCTTCAAAGCTTCTAGATCACCTGATGAAACAAACAAACAAACAAACAAACAAACAAACAAAACATATCCACATTAGTTCTCTTTGAAAACATTTCAATATTAATTCAATTTTCAACATTTCAATGTCAAGTCAATATCAATGAGCAAAGTTAATGTCATGTTTGTTCATGGATAAAGACAAAAGTTGGCACTAAAAACACTAAAAGTCTGGTTTCTCAACCCTGCGTAGATAATCAGGGTCGCTGCAAAAAGCTTTTCCATAAGAGAATGAGAACGCAGTGTTATCGTTTTATTCCAGTGGTCCTAAGTGCTCGTAATGGATCCTGAAAGAAACCGGGGAGGAAGTAGAAACAGGAGACTGACACAATAAACAATATCACGGATGATTTGTGGTCCACTTACGGAGCTGCACAGGCCAGTTTTCTGCAGGGTTTCAGGGCAGATGCTGATCTAATTAAAAAATAAGTCCTATATATATATTTCTATGCGAAAAGGACAAAGATTTGCACCAGGCTAAATCTGGCTGAGATAATCAGCAGCATAAAATGTATGACAAAAAAAATTAGACGATAATGAACCATAGGATGGAAGTAAAAGGCATCAGAGAGAACGGACTGTGATTTCTCGCATCATATCCTCCTGGAATAATACTGTAAATCACTCACACTAGGAGAAAATCTGGTCAAGGCCACAGAATGTCTGCTCCCCAATAATGGAAAGAAATGTTATGCTACTAAACCCTTCGGAAAGATATCAATCAGAGATTTACGGATCTTTCTGTCACTGTGAAGATCTGTTCTGGACGTTTTGTATCTGTGTATATAATGTTTGGTCACACATAAATATAATAAAATGTATATTGTAAATTATACACCAGTGTTATAGTCAATACATAAATACAACAGCTCGACTGATTCACGTGGATGAGAGATTCACATCGTGTGTCATTTAGAATTACACTCCATTCTAAAATTTGAATTACCCTTCATCAAAAATCTGATTTGAATTGCTTCCCTTTCCCAAAGCATCACTGAATGCACATATTAGAAAAAGCAAAACACTCAAAATCTTTTTGTCGTCTAATTTCAAAGGGTTTCCTAATGAATTTTCTAGCATGGAGCTGACAAACAGAAAACTCTTGATCATCTTGAGATGAGGAGATGAAAGACTTGGGTTGACTTATGAAGGGTTTTTGATGTGGTCGTTGGTATTCGCTTTGTTTGACTCCCACTATCAGAGAAGATACAGTATCGCTGATCAGGATGGACAACCCAGAAGATCCTAGTCCAGATTCTAAACGGACCTGACGAGAATCTTGGATCATCATTATTCTCATTATCTCTGTCTTTTTCTAATAATAAAGAAGTTATTCAATTTTGTGGACCGTATATAAAACATTATGCATTCTATATATGTTTGTCACGTACAGTATGTCTATTAATTAAATTTCTGTTGCCACTTTATAAGGTATGTAAATGTTACAATGTTTGTATTTCTTCTTCACTTTGAATCTTCCCTGAAACCCTGAAAGCATGAGCAGAGAATTAGACAATCATGGACTTTCAATTATGCTTTTTAAACGTAGACTAATGAACCCAATTTGCTTTTTACTCATTAACGTGTAATTACAATCCGTTTCGCGAAAGCCATTAAATCATTTGAGGAGAAAATGATTTGGTAATTAAATAACGTATCTGAGATGCTTTGTGCCCTCACCTGATTTGCATGACTCATGAATAATTTAGTACGCCGACACTAGTAGTGGAACAAAATAAGCAGCAGGAATGTGTTGTCGGGAAAGTGATTCCACCTGCAGAAAATTATGTCGGGGAAATTACACAGAGATGGACGTTTGGATCCGTCAGGTAAAGATTTAAAGGTAAAGCCGGGTCAGTTCCACTTAGAATTCAGAATTAATCTCCAAGAGGTTCACGTGAAATTGCAACAAAGTGAACTCTGTGACGAAGGCTTCCAGATCATCGAGCCACTTTCATCTTTAAAAAAAATGGATCAATGACGCTACACACACTTTGCATCAAACGGCTTCTCGCTTGAAAGCTTTGAGCTGAATTTAACAGACCAGAATGGCTCCATCGCCTAGCAACAGAACATCCTTTTGAGGGTTCTGTTGGAACTGGCCGAGGGCGAGGAGATTGTCCGCAGATCTGAATCCGCGGGACGTTTTTGTGTTACCAAGGTCCATTTCTTTGGCTCTGTGATACGGGGTGGGCGAGAAAGAGGTGACATCATCCCTCTGAAGGCAGCGGAGGTGAAGCATTAGAATGCAGCGCAGAGCTGCTGAGACTCCGTCAATAGTGTCAACTAAGCAAATGTCTTCCCGGAGTCGCACAGCAAAGCTTATGTCTTCACAAAGACAGCCAACGGACCTCCCTCGGTCTCACCACCCCTGACCCGCGCTGGATGTGGGAGTGGACTCACCTGTCAGGTCCATTGTGATGGGTCCCGGAGCCTGGTCACACATCAGGGTCAGTCGGGTCACCTGAACATTCGGAATGCCAGGATCTATTGCAATGCAACAAATAAACACATAAATGTGAATTCACATGTGGCATAATGAGGCTACTTCATTATCATTATAATAAAAAAAAATCAAAGGATTTACAATTTTAACACATTATAATTCAAACAGGGGCCAAAATGGTCTAAGATGACTCGTGATTTTTTTTAGTGATCAGATTATTGGATTTTAAAGGGGTTCAAAGCTTTGATCGAATTTTTACTTAACGTAAATGTAAATAGAAAATAAGTGTGTGATTTTGTAAATATGGCCACTGGGGCCATTTTGGAACTGTGCGCTACATTTAATCATCTGGTGAAGTCACACACACACACACACACACGCACACACACACACAGGCGCACACACACGGAGCAGTTGGCAGCTTTTTGGGGAAACATCTTTGTCTGGTTCACACTCGGACCGGGATTTGAATCTAGAAGATTTTTTTTTACCAGCTTGTTGAATGCAATTACAATGCAAATTTGGGACTAATGACCAAGTGATTTGCATCTTAAATCATACTGAGCATGAAAGATAGCTACATAAACGCATAGAATACACAGTAATTTAACTATGACACTTGACAAATGACGATTATAATTAATCTCCACCTGTAGAACTGAATTATACAGGGACAACAGCTTTTTACTATCCACAACATCCATTATTAGATAGTACCGTGTCACCTGAAAAGAAAAACAGGATGGGAAATATTGGATTCTGCAGAGAACAATCTAGTGGAATGATTGTTTATGCGAAGCTGAGAGAGTTAGAGGTGTAGAACACAGATAACGGACTGTTTGGCGTCTGGCATCGACGCTGGGTTATTGATGCGGGCCAGAACAGCAGTTCATCATCTGCTGATGGTCGTGAGGATGCTCGAACATGGAAGTGTGCACCAGGGAGCGCGTGAAGCAAGCCAGTCTCTCAGCATCACCGCCGTCTTTCAGGACATAATGAGTCTAGCCGCGTTATGCATGAGATGAGCTCGACTCGTAAAATAGCTGCTTTAAAAAACTTGAACTGCGCTGTAAGACAATTGCTGTTGATTCATGGTCTTACAATAATAAATACTGCTGGTTTTTAAAATTCACTACAAAAAAAAAAACAAAACACACTAGTTCTTTACTAATACAGTTTTCTGTCGTGAAATACTTGAAAATACGGCTACTGTACATCAACATTAATGTACTGACAGCCAAAACTCAGCATCAGGAACTTTGATGATTTTTTACAGGACAATTAATATCATTCATTTACTGTTCAATTTAATTTAAACCAAATTTAAGGTATTACTTTCAATCGAACATTTATTTTCAAAAAATGCATTGTGTGTATGGAAGAGTGTATGCAGGAAGAAGAGTGTGTTTTAGCATGTATATTTATGTACAAAAAAAGTTAATTCAATATTAAATTATCTAGTCCAGATGTTTTTGATGTTCAGCCACATGAACATGTGTTCTTCTTTATCAAAGCCCAAACGTGGCTTATCTTCTTCACTAACCTGCCACCACAGGTCCGGAGCCCAGAAGGGTTTGCTTGTATTTGTTCAAGCTTTCGTCATCCTTATCCAGCTCCTGGATCTCCTGGAGGCTTTTCTGAGCTGGAGGCTGGTAGTTCAAATCCTGTTCGTCTTCATCCTCCACCACAGGGACTTCTTTCTCTTTATCAGTCATGATGCCTGTGAAAGAAGAACCAAGAAACTTTATATCAGTCCACCACTTTTCTTATCATCACCCACCAAAGCTGTTGGTGCTTCGCCAAAATTGCCAAAAAAATGTCTGTATTTGCTAAAACCTCGTGCATTTCTTTTAGCATTTCTCATTCATTTTCAGGAAAGACCCATTCAATCGTACTGGTAATACATTCAGAATATCCTTTGTAATTTCCTGAACTGCTTGTTCGACTTCTAATGCATTTCATTGTCAAAGACGGCACATGGTGTTTCAGTGTAATAGAAAGAAACCACAATTCAGACAGATAATATAATGCTGCAGAGAGGAATAATACAGACCCAAAAAATATTTATATACTGATAAAAAGTGTGGGGAAACAAGTGGGAGTGGGAATGTGTATGTCCTGCTCTGTGATTGGTCGGCCACTTATTGTGTGAGTCCCGCCTTCAGGCTCAGAGTTGTTGGGATTGGATCCAGCACCCCATGACCCAGAAATGAAAAAGCGATTCAGAAAATGGCTGGACGGAAAAGTTGTACTGTTTATCTAATCAATTTCCCAAATACTGTACATACGTGTACTACAGTATATAAGTAGAGTATAAGTAAAATTATAATATATCATTTTACATACATATTGAATTTTTTTTAGGTGCATGAAATTGTAAACGAGAACATTGTCATAAAATCCTGATTGAACAGAATCAATAGAACGTCCTTGCTGGTAAAGATATAAAATAAAATATCATTCAATATAAAAATCCACCACCATCAGCACAGCACAATGGCTCACATGTCTTCCATGAAACTGGGGTTAGACAGTTTTCTCAAAAATAAAAGTAAAAAATAGAATCATCATCTCTCCATAAATTGAACTTGTAAAAAACAGGTTGAGTCTAAAAAGGCAATTTAAAAATGATCAGAATGTTATTTACGGGGGAAATGCATTTACTGTGGCCTGCAAATTTGTATGAGAAATGACAGTTGATATACAGAATATAAAACAAAATGATAATCTGAATATGAATGGATACAAATTAGTTCAGTAATAAAGCGTGAGAAGGAAATCTGCCCATGCTAAGCCCCCCTGAAATGGACATCTTGGGTTTTTCCATAAGTAAAGCACAGGAATCGGTCTCATTTATAAAGAAAGAACTGAAGAGAGAATTTCAAATAACTGTTTGCAAAAGTTGAAATAAAATCATTGCGAAATATGTGTGATGCAGATGGACTGAAAAACTACATCTCCCATAAGCCCCTGGTGCTCAGCCTTATCATGTGGCTCGGCAGCGCTGCAGAATGCCAAAGAACAAATAATTATGAATTCTGTAAAGCAAATTCAAGGAACTCTACATTTTTTTTAGAAACTCAGTGTCTATTTCAGTTTTTTGCCAAGTCTCTCTGTCTTTCGCCTCTCTGCGAATAAATAACAAATAAAATAATCATCTTTTGTGCACAGCAAATAAAGGAAAATGTTGAAAAACCCCATTTTAAACATTAAAATTCAGCAGATGCCTTTTATCCAAAGCCACTTACACAGCAGCACAGTTATTTTACAGTCCATCAACTTGCAAAGTGAGACGCTTGCAAAGTGAGAAACCAGATGTGTGTCCCTGAGTGCAGGTACAGATGTGCGAAGATGTGCGATCCTGCCCATTCAAATGGCCTGAAACTTACTGGGTGAATCAACATGTCAGCTTTTTAAAATCTCTATTTTGTCCTTCATGGAATCAAACTGATTTAGTCCGTGAAACGCGTGTCAGATCTCTGACTCTCATCCATCCATCACGGCGCAGTCGCAGCTCAGCTTCCCTGACAGGCTTCTTTAGATGAACCAAGCCCACAACATCTGGTTTTGCTGCTTTTGGATTCATACCATTCCAGCTTTTTATATATATTTATTTATTTAATGAATACATCATTTTGATATAATATACATATATAATGTATACAATGCTAATTATATATTTACATGGTACAAGTTACTTAGCTTTGGTCTTTTTAATAACACTTTATTGTTTTAGCCAATCGCAGTAGCCATTACATCATTTTCCTTCTGCTGAGCAGTCACATGGCATTTAGAACTCAGTCCATTGGCTCAAAATTTTGTGCAGAAAATAAGCATTTCACGCCTAATTTATTAAATGCAGCTAATATAAATGTTAAAGTAAGAATCCTCTGTTCAACATAAATTGCAATTATAAACCATTTGATAAAATATATAATCTTGGTCTTAAATGTCTTGAAATCTATTAATTTTGTCTTATATTTCACATAAAGAAATGAGCTGTCCACTTTTTGCACTTTAGGTGCTAATTTATAATTTTTTTTAAAGTATATCTTAACTAAACTGAGATTTATTTTGCTCACCTGCTAAATCAACATCCCGGAAATGTAATTAAAAGCAACACGCAAAAACCTGTGAATCAATACCGATCAATCAGTTCACCTTTTATCTGCATCAAATAGCAATTATAAAAATCATTTCAAGCTTGAATATGTCAAACGTTTTAACTTCTTTCAGCAAACCTTATGCAAATTCACAAGCACCGAATCCTGCAAAATGTACAACAATTCAAATTTAATCTCAAATTCCCGTCAAGCTCCTCCAACTTTGCACTTCTCAACAAGCATTAATGTCGCTTTTACCGCACATTTGATGGAAACAAAAGCAGGCTTTCCCCACCTCTGTAGCAAACTGTTAACCACAGCAGTTCAAGAAACTGTCCTCCCAATTCACAGACATCCAACCCCAACATTGCTCCAGAATTCCAGGCAATTTCCAACAGGGAAATACGAAGGGAAAAAGTAGAAAGCCTTTCGGAAAGATGCGTCTGAAGCACTTTTAAAAAAGCAGCATCCCTCTAGTGCCACCAAATCTAAGATACTGAATCACTGGGTGTGGGTTGGTGAAAGAGAGAAGGAGGGGGCCGAGAGAGAGAGAGAGAGAGAGAGAGAGAGAGAGAGAGAGAGAGAGAGAGAGAAGGGTGGGGGATCCGAGAGGGCGAGACAGTCCAAAAGAGAAAGGAGGAGAGCAGATGAATGCACAAAAGATCCGTGTCTGCTCCGTGGAGAAGGAGGCAGCAACGTGGGAAAGGTGATTTAGTCTGGAGACGGTATTGATTCTTCCACAGAAGAGAAGCAAATCCTCAATCTTAGTCCAGCACAACCCCATCACTCATAAGACAGGAGGCTGCAATGATCTCATCCTTTTCCTCACACACACACCTTTCCCTCGAACGTATTGTTCCTCCCATCCCCCGTTTTTATTTCTCTATCGTATCGTTTCCTCTTTCATCTCTCTCTGGGAAGTAACAGACCTTTCCTCTCCTCTCCAGCACAACCGTGATGTCTTTCTCCAGGTCGTCAAGCTGTCAGAGTTCACTCCAGGTGGCAGTGAGCTGTGTGCTGGTCTACTGAAGACTCAAGCCAGAACCTGAGAACCTTACTTGAGTAAAAGTACAGATACCTTACTATAAAAATTACTCCATTCCAAGTCACCATTTCCTAGGTTCAACCAAATTCAGATATTTGAGTAAAAGTTGTAAAGAATCCAATGTTTAAAAGCTTGAGTAATTTACTCATACTGAATTTAGGCTCAAAAAACACCAAGAAATGTGGAAACAAGAAACTCTTTATTTATGAGGTTTTATTTCCTAATGCAGAAATGAAATGTAAAGTTTCAATGTTTATAACTGGCAGAACAAAATAGATGAAACATGAATGAAAAAAGTCAGTCTCAGTTTAACTCAAATGTGTAAAAAAGTGCTAACTCACGTTCACCTGATTTATCTGATAAATAGCATCCAGTACCTTTAGCATCCTGCAGATGGCGATATCACATCACCCGCCCAAGAAATTAACCCCGGTAGAAAAAATATGCAGACTTGTCACGCACAATCATAGTCTAACTAATAACGTAAAGTGTTCATTCAGATGTAGTGGAGTAAAGAGTACAAATACTCAATCACAAATGTCGTCAAGTAGAGAGGCAAAGTTGCTTATATTTTTGATATTCAGTACAAGTACAAAGTACTTAAAATACTTAAGTAACAAAGTCAATTTACTTTACACCACTGGAGTGGAGAGTCACTAATAAAACAACGCTTACTAACAATGAATTTTACTTCAAATGAACTCACTACTCATTACTCACACTTAAATGTAATTAGCATGAAATACGACTCATATTATGATACAAAACCAGTGTGTGGTTTCTCAACACTTCCTCACAAAGACAGACTCGTGACCTCACCATATTTGGAGAAAAAAGGAGTGATGTGCTCGCACACGTCCTCCTTACTAAAGCTCCGCATGACTGAGAGCTGCAGAGACAGGAAGTCAGCAGCACATCAAGTCAACCACAACCTTCTCGTGTCAGCGCAGACTCACCGGTCAAAAAACGAGCATGTGCAGAGAAGCCACTCTAGACTGAAGAGACTAAGTTAATTTAACTCAACATGACTTGTCAGGCTTTGCTTACTCAAACCAGAAGGAACCGAGCAAGTCCAGGCCTGACCAGCAAATACACTGCTGAGGAAGTTAATGGCGGCTACAATCAACGGCTCTTGTTCACACACTTCCCCTTTACAGATCGGGCAAGAATGGTGATCTTTTACACCGTTTGAGCGCTTAAAAACCATGTGTGTGTGTGTGTGTGTGTGTGGGGGGGGTGATATATTGCATAATCCTTAATATGCATCGTTTTGCAGTTTTCAACGCAATTTCACAGTATAATAATCATATTGGTGTGAATTGCACTATTTTCTGGGTCCAATAGCAAAAATTTTGTTTCAATGCTAAATAAATATTTTATTCATTAAATATATAAGTGCAATATAACACTGCAAATAAAAATGCAAAATGTAAAGGTGGAATGAGATACATATTACTTCTACAAAAGTACTTTTACAAAAACGCATTAGAGCACACACACATACACACACAAAATATTGATAACTATTCACAGATCTAGAAATTGCCAGTAAAATGCGAATAATGCACTTTTATTTCTGTGAAATGAACATTACAAGCCTGTCGTCACTTCTGCAAATCAGATAAATTTGACGACTCAAACCGCCATTGAGCCACATAATAAAACAGAACTCCTTGAGTATTTATAAGATTTTGTGGTGATCTGATGAAACACTGGTGCTCGAGAAAAGCCGTTGATTTTTAAGTCAAAACAAAATCTCACAATAAAGCAGGATGTGGTTGAAACACCTTGGGCAAAAACGAACATTAAACGTTAAAGAGGAAATATTTTCTGATATCAATGCAATATTTTAGTACTAAGAACTAGTCGTGCTGTGAACGATGCAAAGCTAAATAATCAAGAGAAAAGTTAAGTCGAGTGTGCATAGGTTTCAGTGGCGTGAGAAAAGCACGTTTTAAGCACGTTCTTCCAAACTTGCACAAGACAATTAAAAAGCCAGAAATAACATATAAAGAGAAAAATATAGTTGTAGTAAAGTAAAACAGGTCTCACCACCTCGTTCTTCAGAGCAGACGATGCAAATGTTTCAAATTTTTCAGCTGAAAGTGTGTGTGTGCGTGTGTGTGTGTGTGTGTGTGTGTGTGTGTGTGTCTAGACCAGGAAATGAAGTTTGCCAATCACAATCTCCCACAGTCAAAAGCAAAAACCAGCCAATGTTGTTTGTTAATAAAGCAAATGCTTTGTCAAAAAACGTGTAACAACTGCTGTCACTTATTAAATTATTATTAATAATAATTTTGAGCTCTTAAAGGATCAGATTTAGACTGTATTGGTCTTCTGGAAGGTTGTCTGCAGGGAGTTCAGAATGTGGTTTTAAATTTAACTTTACGGTTACCTGTTTAACACAGTATACAATCAAAGTTTTCTTAAATAATGAAATGTGCATCAATGGAGATGAACTACCGGTAAACTCTTTAGTTCCTCTCCATTGATGTACATTTCATTATTTTATTATTTCTCTATTAATGTACACTAATTTCTTATTATGAAACATCTCGACTTTGGGCTCACAAAAAAACAAAAGGTGTTTTTAACAACTAGAACTTCAAAAACCTAAACAGAACCTTTTGCATATTTATGAAATACAATTCAAGGTTAAGAGCGTGATCCAGTTCAAGGTTAAACTGAAAACCCATGCTGTGACACAATATCATATTTGGAACATTTACATGTAGAAAAGGACATATTGGAGAAAATCTGGATCTGTTGGAGATTTTTGATGTTTTCAATCTTCAGTTTAGATTTTCAAGGATGATGTATGTTATGCTTCTTCCTTTCTTTATTCGCCATCAAAGACTCTTTCCTCTTTGCGTTTCTCACAGAAAACCACACAAAGAAGTGTTTTTTGGGGATATTTCTAGCCATTGTCACTTATTTGCCTGCTCACTGATTATTGTCATTGTTAGATTCGTTTTTGGCTCAGCACATTTGCACATGTGCAAACACGTTGTTCTAAAAAATGTGAGATATTGCTGCCTCAGCACGTCTGTAAATTCCACAAGACTTTCTGTCATTGGCTAAAGCAAACACTGCAGTCAGAGAAATAAGTTCATATTTTTAACTTTTTCTTTTTAAATATGGTATGATTCTTGTTCCAATAATTGCAACGGCCACATTTTACATGCCATTTGCTGCTATTAGTAAGCAAAATACATGTATTTTTATCTGTTTTACGCCTTATTATTTAAATGTACAGTCTCTTAACAAACCATTTATTTGTATTAAAAAACTAAAATTATATCTGCAATGTTTTGCTAATCTGGAGGACTGGAATGTCTTTAGCATGTTGAGGTAATATCAGCTTTTCAAACAGTATTGCAAAGCACTTATCTTGACGTACAGGTCGAAGTCATGTCGAAGTCTTTTCCTAAAAAAAGAGTTTTTTGGCGCGTGATTTTATCATTTTAATAAAAGGTTAGTTGATATGTTGTTATTGTGGCTTTAAAGTTTTTTGAAATTGTTTTAGATTTTATTTTCAATTATCAATAATCATGATTAAGTAAACACTGACTTCAGACTAAAGCTAATCGAATTGTTGATAGAGCGCTAAAAGATGACGTCATTATAAAAGTCATGTTGTAGCTGCTTCAATTTAATTTCTTATTGCCCCCTTCCGCTTGAAAACAGAATTACAGCTCTGACACAAATGAATGTCATTATGCCATCTGCTTTTAAGTGACACATGATCTTCTTAATTCTAAAACTGAACATCAGTCACAGATCTCTGTGTCTGGGATTAAACTTTAAGATCATTAACATGATGCGTAGCTCATGGTGTGTCCTATATATTTATTTCAAATTCCTATATCAATTTTATACGTATTTGTTAATAAAATCAAGTCAGTCAGCTTTTCTTTATGTGCACATCTAGAGAAACGTTCAGTTTCTTACACAGGGTCTAAATGAGACACAACTAAAGAAAATAATAAGCTTAATTAAAAAATAAATACAAGAACTGCCACGCAGGGCAAAGCAAACATTGCAAAAATGCCACAAATAACGCCACAAAACAAACACAATCAAAAACTACTCAAAGAAAACATCCACAATGGGCAAAGCCGTAAAAAATATGTGAATAAAATAACAACCAAAATTATTACGTAAAATTATTATAATTTTATAAATATGACTAGGGAAAGACAAAAGCGTGACAGATTTTTTAGCTTTAGCATTAGCTTAGCTGAAACACAAATAACTCTCATCAGCAGCAGACAAACAACTGAGGCAAAGGAGACCGGAAGACGAAATAATGGAGCGCATGAGAAAAAAGGGGGACACACAGGAGAGTAAACAAATCCAAGAATGAAATGTGAAATGAATGACAATGAATAACAAAATCCAAACATTTGTTTTAAATGTTTCTTGTCCTGTAGATTTTATTGATTTGATTTTACCTCAGGGACGGAGAACATTGGATTATAAAAGCAGATGCTCGAGTTCAAGTTCATCAGGTCTTCTCCCATACGGACCGGAAACCCAAACAAATGTTCCTTACAGATTTTCCAGATGTCCAGGAGACGGTGAGTTGACCATTGAGGAGGATTCATCAATGACAGCCGTGTTGTGTGTCCATGGTGACCCTGGCCCTTGCCCTACTTTGCCTGGATCAGGGAGCATCTGCCATGGATCCATTGACGCAAACACGGGCCAGACAGGGCGTATTTAAACCAGCTTTCCTCAACAGTGCACAGGAGGAATCATTCACCAAGAGTTCCACCGTCTTCAGAAACCATGAGCTCTGGAAGTAGCTCCGACAGTCTCAGCGACTCTCCAGACACCCAGACCAAGACCTCGGGGCCCAGCACACCACGCAGAGGACCTCTTACCTTCAAGCAGACCATGACCAGACAGTTTAAAAGCAAACCTCCCAGCAAAGGAGTCAAAGGGTAAGTGTCAACGCTAGCTGAGATATAAACCAGAGATAAACATCTACTCAAGAAGCTCATCTGGTTTCTGCAGATGTGGAGATGACATTCCAGGGATGGATGGACTAGGCGCCGGTAAGAACACTTTGGAGTTGTATAATCATTTAGAATTTGTAGATGCTCATCTTTTGATGCTGTTCACAGACATCACCGTGGTGTGTCCATGGGAAGCCTTCAGCCATCTGGAGTTGGACGAGCTGGCCAAGTATGGCATTATTTGAGCCTGAGGACGGAATGATTCGCTTGGAGTCACGTAGAAGACCAGACTAGCTTGGTACATGACCCACTTCTGGAACCCGTGTGAGCTTCAGCTGGACGCCAGCAACTTTGCCTTGGTTCTCGGCTGTGAAGAGGAGCTGAACAGAAACCGACCTACCAGAGTTAAATTTTAGCCTCCGGGATTAACAGTGAGAAGAAGCTGTGGAAGATGTGATTATTGTCTGCTTGCGTTTGTGTAGCAGTGTTGTGTTGTCTCGTATAGGATGAGGAATGTAAATCGAGAGGCCTTATGATGATTAGCTGCTCACTTCATCCACTTCGTCATATCTATTATGTTGCAGCTCTATCCTTGATTCCCTTTAACAAATTGTATCAATTTATACGTTTATAATAAAAACACGTTAGACATCATCTGCTTCTGTTCTGATTATGAAAAATGTGACGTTTGAAACGACACCAATACATTTCGCTAAATATCGTAGGTGGATAGTTTTTCCAAACGCTTCACAAATTAATTACTAAAAATTTACTTTTTTCCCTTACAATTTTCAACAGCAGAATGCCCATTGCGTTGTACAAAGCATATTTAATAACTGGTCCTAATCTAACACGCCACATCAAAGTAAACTAGAAAATAATATCATACCCCAATCTACTCACAACAATTATTACTTCCTGCTCCAAAATACCAACTTTATTATATATGCATATGTTTCTTTTTCAATGTCAATTATCTTTTAACAAAAGGTGTCTGGCTCAAGTTATTTTTGTTTACTTCTAAAAATGATCTGGCCATTCTTTCGTAATGTCTTGCTAATTCATGCAAACAAAAACACATAAGCGTCTTTCTTCCACTCTGATTGGCTGATAGTTAAAGCTAGACATGTGATTTAGTGGCGTATTGATTTAAAGGGTTTAAGAGAAGATTTCAGTGGATTATCCTAATCTGACGCACGGACATGAGCTGCAGATTTACCTTACGATATCTGCGTAAACAGGTTGGTCTGTTTTGAATTAATATTGTTGTTTCTCCATTATTGAGCCAAAATCATATCACAAAAATTAATCATCACCAAGATTCACTGGTTAGAGAAAGTGTGATTTAAAACTATCAAAAGCCAAAACGTTTGAATCATAGCTTTATTAGTTTACACACTTTAAAAAAAGACAATTTTTAAATTAGTAGCCATATAAAAAGTAGCAATCGCCGTCAAAAAGTGTAAAGAGAAGCATGTCAAGCGTTGGACATCTCGCAAGTCTTTGCATAATTAGAATTCATCGATTATAAATTGAATTTAAGGACACGATTTTCACAGAAAACAATTGCAGAGGTAAAACTCAATTTGCAGACACACTCCAAGCAAAAAAACGTATTAATAAAAGTCTGTGTTGATTGTAAACCACAATGGAGACAGAGGCGTTTAAAACCGGCATTACTTGGTTTTAGTTTCTGACATGAATGTGTTATATGGAAATTCAAATGAAAAACAGAAACGCACAACGCTAGTCACACACACACCCACACACACACACACACACCAAAAACCCAATGTTGTAGTTTCTTGCCTATAACACGGAACCAATCACATCAGGTGACATTGCACATAAAAACACACTCGAACCATGATGTAGAAACATGTTTGAACCTACTTTATGGTTTCTGTGGAGTCCTGTACCTTCGTGATAGTTAGTACACTTCTCTCACAACGATAAACACAATAAATACACATAATGGCATAGAACAACGTGTGTAACGCACACAGGAGGAGGAACTCGTCAAATATTGGAAGAAAATCAATCGTGACAGTGCAAAACTTAATCGACATTCTCACGTGTGCGTATCTGCTGAAGTTCGACAGGCGTTTAGGAAAAACGAAGTTCACATAATTAAAAAACAAAAAAAAAAAACAAACCCAAGCCCTTGAAATTCTGAAGGTCATGTGTTTGGCATCTTCACAGCAGGACAGATCCTGATTGGTTCCTCGGGTCAGTGAGGTCGAGGCTGGTGGATGAAGGTCATGGTTCAGGAAGAACGTAGAGAAACATCACGTCTGGGCCAGGTGAAGCTCCTCGAGTCCATCTTTTCCCAGATGGTAGCGTGCAAGGTCCTTCCTGGTCACCAGTCCGACCACCTTCAGACATTGACAGGAAATGATAAATATAAAATGATGAAAAATTTTACAATAATGATTAAATAAGTTTCATCATTCAAACTTTCACGTTTAGACATATCTAACATGACAAAAACATTTTTACCTTTTATGACCATTTAAAGTAATAAAATACATCACAAAATAAAAAGAACACATTTTTTTTTATTTCAGCTGTTAAGTTAGCAATTATATTAGTTAAAACGGTTAATTAATGTGCATATAATAAAAATCAAGACATTTTTTGAACATTGATCAAACAGTTATTTCTAATAAAACATTCAAGTTGTACAAAATTGAAAATAAAGAATTAATTGAACAAATCTTATTTATAATTTTTTATGCCACTAAAATTATAAAATACAAATTGTATAGATAAGTATTATCGAAAATGTGTTTTATGTTTTAATAAAATAATTATTTTATCTATAATTAGTATTCTGTAATTAACACGTGGACAATTACACGACTCAAGCCAAGAAAATGCTAGAATCTAAAAATTATGCAATATTTCAATATTTAGAAACAGGCGTTACAACCATTCTAATGTTATTATCAATAATATTCAATATATCGACAAGCCTCAGTTATGCTCAGCAGCACAAGCAGTGGAAGGAATGTGAAGTGCAGGTTTGCTCACTCTGTTCTCATTATCCACCACCACCAGGTGTCTCAGTCCCAGAGCTCGAAACAACTTGAAGACACGAGGAAGTGAAGTTTCCTGAAAATAGACCAGTGACTGTGAAAACTGCAGATAAAATTAACCTTCTGGAATTTCACGTTATTCATCTCTGAAGAGCTATTTTAAGCAACAGGAAAATTGTGCTGCATTGGTGTAAGGTTTGGAAAACCTGGGTCAATTTGAGATATGAGAAACCAGAAAAAGAGAAATAGACAATTTAATTTATTTTTATTTTTGAAGTGTAAATATTTAAATAATTAAACTTTTAAAAAATTATAACATTTAAAAAATATAGAAAAAATATAAAAAATTATATTATTCTTAATTTTCCTCATATTCTACGATTCATGTTTTTTCTCATTGACTTTAAATGGGATTCCTTGTTCAGCTTTCATCATCCCTCCTCTTTTCAACAACATCCCACCTTCTTATCCTTCATTCTAGTATTGTTGTATCAAATTGAAATGTCTCATGAGACTTCCATCTTTATCCCTTGAAAACAACTTCTTTGTAAGTTGTGTTTGTACTCAACGGACAAACTGACCTGAGTGACGGTGTACGGAGTTGGATTCATGAACTCGGTGAGGTCCATCATGCACTCTCTCTCATCCTGCGACACATGGATGGACTGGATGGGTGGAAAACGTGGATAGGCATCCCTGAAGTCCTTCAGCTGGAGCTTCCTCTGGCTGAGTCGAGAAGATGCCCTTTCCACAAACACCTATGAGAGACACCAGAGCTTCCAGGATCTACTTTCTAAGGTATAATGGCAAATAGAAAGTCCAAAGTCCTAACCTTATGTTTGAGGAGCACAATGAGCTGGGAGCGAAGAACTAGGCCGCAAATTTTGCCTGGCTGTGGAGATAAAAGAAAGCAGATGAGATGCTCCTCAGCTTCCTTTTGACGGAGCTCCATGCTGTGAGACAAACCTCGTCTAGTTCTGTAGAATGGGCCACCACTGGAAAGCCATTATGGTTAGTGGTAGTGTCGCTTAGAACATCCACAATGATGCCGACCTTCTCCACTCGGTTGAAGCAGGTGACTGGAGAACTCATCACCTCCCTGTGCTCAACACAACCATCACATTTAAACATCTGCATGATTAACATAACTGGGCTTATTTTAAAAAAAAGCACCTCATTAACTAACATGTTACCTAGTGATGCTATAATTCACCAACAGAATCAATGATAATCTATAACCAAAATCATCAATTGTGATTTACGTCATTGATTCATCATGAAGAAGCGTCAACTCATTCATATTTCACAGAATTCAGAGGAGAAACTCCTCTAGCAGCAGAACTTCTTTGAAAAGGTGCGAGTTCTGTTTAACAAATGCATTAGCAGTTTTGGCGTTTATTTTTTGTGATTGTTTGATTGAAATATTAGACAAAAGAATAGTTTTGTAACAATAAATGCGTGTTAGAGCTTATCAAAACTCTATGTGAAAGGTAAAAAAACTGCATTAAAAGTAATAAATTAAGATGCTATCAGGAGTGAAAAACGACTCTGAAAAGACAGATTACCCCGTAATTACTCAGTGAATTGATTTAATTCACAACTACTGGCAAAAAAAAACGTATAAATTGCATTAATAGAAAAAAACCCTTTTAACATGTCATAATTTCTCATTCTACCTCATTAAATATTAAGCTGTAAATGTGATTATGTTTAGCTATTTGGAAAAAAAATCTGTTTATTAAAAGGGGGGGTCCGGTTAATCCGGGGGAGGGGGGGGGGTACCTGCCGATTAATCGATTACCAAAATAATCGATACATGCAGACCTAATGCTACCCAATCAGGTTCTCGCACTAGTATGACTCATCAGAAGTGCTGTGTGATGCTGACGGGCGTGGTTACCTGGCCGTCAGCCAGTGTGATGTAGCCGGAGCCTCCCAGTGAAGGAAAGGAACGCTCTGCAGCTTAATATGGACATCATACAGGCCCTGTGATTGACACAAACCAGTCAGACGTGCACCAGACCAGCATGACTCAGCACGAAAGCAGAAGACAAAGTGCCAACATTTCCCACCTCTATGAAGTAATCTCCGACAATCTTGGCTGTCATCAGCACCAGCATGATGGGAAAGCCGTACGTCACGTTACCGGTGGCTTCCACCAAGATGACCGTAAGACTGAGGGTCATTCTCACAATCCCACCTGCCATGAGCACAAACAAACAGAACGTGTGGTGTACAGTAAATCACAAGACGCATTCCTGATTCACTTCCTTTTCATCCAGCACACAAAAACTCACCGAGCTGGGCCGCAGCCCCGATCAGCGCATACTTTCCCGGATCAGCCCAAATCTGTCGAACACAACACACTTAAAGCCACAGAGAAACGGGCATTGAACCCGAGAGCCGATCCTGGCAAATCTACTCACCGATTGGTCGGAGGCGATGAAAGACAGCAGAATCCCGAAGAGTCGGCCCCATGCGGCGCCAATGAGCAAGGAAGGGATGAAGACTCCGGCTGACACGGTCAAGCCATACGTCCAGACAGCCAGGAAGAAGTAAGCCAGGGTGAAGAGACTCAGTGTCACCGGGTTGTAGCTTCCTAAGAATCAGGGGAAATTTTTACTTTGATGAATCCTTCTGATAGAATCGATTTACTTTTAGTCGTTTTCCTTCTTAGATTTGCTTCGTGATAAAAGATGATGTAGATGTTATAGAACAGTGTGTGTGAAAGAATTGCTGTGATTTGGGGAATGTTAGTTGTTCTTAGCGCTGAATCTCATCCTCTAACTCTAGGGGGCGACATGAAGCCACAAGTAATCAGTTATGTTTACGTTAAAACAAGAAAATTTGTTAAAACTTTATTCACTTCTTATATTTCAATGGAAACAAACTCATAGGTCAAGTTAATTTCAAACAATAAATGTAAAATGAAACATCCTAACCCCAGGATTAACAAAGTCACTACTTTGATGGCCTACTCTAAACTACACATTCCACTCTGAAGAATGTATGGCCCCACACCAACTTGACACCCTACACAACACCCAAAACCACTCTACACTACATACTTCACCAACTCTACACACTGTTCTAGTCTACATTACAACCAACTATGCACCCTACTGTAGTCTACACCCTAAACTCTACACTCCAACAACTCTACATTCTACCCAACATCCAACTATACGCTATACACTATGCTTTACACTACACCAACTCTATATTCTATCCTACTCTATGCTCTAAACTATACCAACCATACATCCTACTCGAAATTCAACTTTACGCTATACACTTTGCTCTAAAATACACACTCTTTGCTATACACTACACCAACCGTACACTCTACCCAACCTACCAAAAATTCTACTTTACGCTATATACACTACACCCTCTTTGCTATAAACTACACTACACCAACTCTACAACCTACCTAACAAACTACGCTATATACTATGCTCTACACCCTGTCCTCATCTACACTACAACCAACTATGCATCCTACTCTACGCTATAAACTACACCAACTGTACACACTACCCAACACTACAAAACACCAACTCTACACAACATTCATCTCTATGCTATAAACTACACCCCACATTATTCCTTACACTACTATCTAACACTACAGCCCAACAACAGAGGACGAACCGCTCAAAAAGTGCTGCTGACCGTGTTGAACGGAGGATGACCACAACCCCACATTGTCTAAGGTGGCCACACCCAGCCACGCCTGTCCACGGGAACGCACCTGGAGGATTGTGGAACAAGCTCCTCACACTTCGCTCTGGAGTGTTGAAGAAAGCCGTTGCCATGGAATTGTATTCACCATCAGAACAGAAAAGCTGTGAATAGAAAAACCATCACCAGATCATGATGCTTGTTACCTGCTCCTTGTGTGAGCAGAAGGACAGACAAGGAAAATCAGTGGACGGTCACACCTGCAGGGGATATTCTTCTGTTTGATCTTCTCCCAAGGGTTGGCAGTCATTGGAGAAATAAATCATGGCGAAGGAAACCGTAGCTGTTACTGCGGCAACAAGCATGGCCTCCATCACCTGGAGACAAGGCCGGTGTACGTACCTGAGACATGACACATGTGGTTACTATTCAGTCAACTTCTTAACAGTTTCTTCTACTTATGTGTCACCAAAGACAAAAGAACCAGTTCTGAAAAAAAGCCACGCAAATTCATGGAGAATGTGGAAACTAGACACAAAAAACCCTGACTGTCCTCGAAATAAGAGTAAATTATATAAAAAACAGCTTTTTATTTTTACACAGTTCACAATGAATTTTAAAATTCTTTAAATAGTGTTCTATTGTGCTGGGAAAAATGTCAGCCGGAGGCTCTAGAAGGTGAGGAGCCAGTGACATCATTTCCTGTTTGGCTGTGGTACAGTAAATGCAAAAAATGTTAATCTGTCTTTGAATAGATCTTAGCAACTATACTGGATTTTTGTTTACTTTATGAAATGTGTATAGTATAATCTTACCTTATTCTGAAAATTGTTAACCAGTAATTGAGGACATTAAACAAAGCTCCTAATAAACCGCCTGTAAAATAGAAAAAAAATTGTATTAATAAGCCACGTGTCATTTCATAATTCAACCATAATTCCAAAATTCCTGCTCACCTAAAGCTCCCATTATAATGAAGAGAGGAATTTCATATAAATTATACTCTACACTCTAAAAAGAGAAAGAACATTTGATTTAGATGTTAATTCATCACCACCTTTCCGCGGCAAGAACATTCAAGCAATGGTTCCTTTTTAGAATTTTCCATTGTTGCAATACCTGGAAATTATTTCTTGAACAAACCTGTATTCTACAACACCAGAAATTATGTAGAAATGGGAAGCAAGGAAATGTAAAAGAAAGTGAAATAAAACACAAGCCGGTCTTACGTCACTGTCGAAGCGACCGAAGTTGATAAGACCCGGGCTGGATAATTCCCCAGGCTTGTCGTTATAGATGCTCAGGAAAAAGTTTAACGTGAAGGTGGAGATCATTGATGCAAAGAACTGGAATAAAAACCAGTTTCAGTCTCATTTACACAGTAGATGAATCTGAGAACGATTCTGTTCAAAACCACTCACTATTCTCCAGGTCAACATCTGGTTCCAGAAAGAAGCCCCTTCCTCTAAACTGAACAGAACTCCACCTGTACGGTCCACCACAATTAACCAAATGAGCTTTAAGAACAGGCATATCTTTAATTCTAACGACATTTTTTGGCTTACTACATCCATTTCATAATTAGATTCCATTCGTGATCCATAATCCATAAAATCCACTATTTGATCTAAAAGACTGATTGTTTTGATCCATTTAAAAACTTAAACTTTAGATGTGAAACTATTATATTAGTAATAAATGTCTCACCAACAGGAGCTCCGAAAGCCGCAGAAACTCCAGCTGCTGCTCCCGCGGACACAAAGTCTCTTTTCTCTGTGTCTCTACGAAAATACTCAAACATCTGGGAAATACAACGGAGAGATCAATCTGTGTTTTTAATCGTTAAGAGCACAGAAGACGAACCTTAAAGTCTTTCTTCAGCGAGGTGCTTCTGCCCTGGGACACACCTGCAGCCACCACTGCTCCAGAGTGAATCATGGGACCTTCCTGCGGGAGAGAGAAGCTCTAGAATCCGACTAACACACACACACACACGACATTGGCCATGTTCTAGAAACTGCTTTGGTTTAGAGTCGATTAAAATTTTTTTATATGTTCGATTTGAACTATAAACTAGACAATTAGAGTTTGGAAATTTTTCCATAGGTGTGAGTGAAAGTGGGTGGGTCTCGCTCTCTGATTGGTTGGCCACTAATCCAGATTCTGTGTCCTTCCTTCAGGCCCAATTTGCTGAGACTGACTCGAGCTCCCCATGACCCAGGAATTAAAAAGTGTATTAGAAAACAAACAAGATGGTTGAACAATATCAAATTGCAAGCATTGGACCGTTTAATATGTAATAAATAAATAAATACATTGAAAAAAAGAACTCGATATTTTCGATGCGTTTACGATTTAGAAGTTATATTCTCAGGGTCAGGTTTCATCTTAATGGATATGTTGACCTCTTCTTCATGACACCATCATTTCATAGATTAGGATGAAAAACGTCAAAAAGAATTACGGTACTGAACTTTTCCCACAGCCAGACCTCCAGCTACTGAGCAGATCACTCCAAAGACCTTTACCAGCAGGGTCTGGGAACAGAGCGGAAAAGTCAGATGGTTAGAAAGGATCCATGTCATGATCAAACTTCTTTAGAAGGAAATTTTTACATTATGTGAAATTTAAGTTGATAAGGCCATCACCTTTAATCGTACGACACGAGGGATTTTCACTCCATTTAGGTAGCATTTGATCTGAGGGATTCCACTTCCTGAAGCAATTGGCTGAGAGAAAACAGTAGGCCGTCATGGTTTTTTACACAAGAGTGTAAATTATACTCACTTATAGATTCTATATAAACAGATAAGATAGATGAATAAATAGATATTTTACATATAATTTATAATATATGTATATTTGTATACATTTGTTCATTTTGTATTTAAATATATATAATTGGATAAATAAATAATACAAAATATACATGTATATACGGTGTATAAATATATAGTTTTTCTTTTTTTAACATTTTTCTTTGCTATGATTACAGATTTTTCATCCGCCTTTTTCCCTCATAGAGAACAATTGAAAAAGTAGTAGCAACTTGTTTACAAGTTGGTTTTAAAATTGTTTTAATGGCAAAGCATTGAGAACTAGTTAAACACAAAAGATGAAGAGCTCAGTCATCAATAACTAAGAAAAAGTTTTGGCAGAAAAAAGTATTTACCTCAATAAAAGCAACAGCAATTCCCCCAACCATCACGAAAGCAGAATTCAGGACTGCCCAGAGTATGAGAGAGATGGACAGGCCTCCTAACTCTGTGAACTTCTCTACATCTGAATGTTCCGGTTAAAGATACAGTGAATGAAACAAGGACTGGACGGATGGATGAATGAATGGATGAATGAATGTATAGAGCTCTAGACTGTATCAGCGCTACAGGACGGGATACTCTGCTTGACGACAAAGTACTTGACTCCAGCCAGATTCTCCACCGCAATGTCTATAATGCAGGCGATGAGACCGGTCAGAAAGCCAATCAGGCCGCAGATCACCCACCGCCTGATCTCCAGACACCTGAAGCCCTACACGTGACACAAACACACGAGAAAACATCACTCTAGTCACTCTCATCATCATCATCAACACTAAATGCACAACAAGTATTAGCATTAGCTCTACAGGTTATATTAATATAAAGATAAAACTGCAAAAATGTAAAGAAAGCTATTAACATCAAATATGGAAAGCATTTTAACGCCAAGATGTTTGGTATTTGTAAACTTACAATTCTTGTGATTGGTTTAAACAGAAAACAAATCAAATTTTCCCCTGGCGCTTTTATTAACTTTTGGCATCGTCCTCACCATGTGACTCATCCGTCTCTCCTCCTCTAGAAACAACTGATTCTCACTGTTATCATAGTCCAGACTCTGAAAAGAAACAACACATACAAAAACTATAAAAACTTGATTTTAGTTTGAAGAGTGAGAGGTCGGCTGAAGGTCAGCGGGTCTTGATTCATCCACCTCGTATTTGAGAGACAGCAGCTTTTCATTATGAGGGATCTCCTTAGGTCGACTTCTCACAAACTCCTATCAGAAACAGAGATTATATGAGCAGGCGTTTAATGAATCCAGAAACTCTAAGCTTGAAATAAAACGTCAATGGAAACATTGATTTAGATATGAAAGAAGATTCAGATGAGGAACCACAGTGTTGTATTCTGATTTTACCTCGTCGGATGCCATCTCCTCCTCGAGATCCACTGTGCTCAGTCTGCCTATGTGAAATAGACTGTCTCCGGGAAACTAAGAACCAAACACACACGCACACACACATTTGATCATCATCTACTTATTTGTTATATATGCAACATCCTAATATATAGATATGGTTATGATGTGCAGCGCTATTTATTTATGGTTTTATGGTGTTTGTTTATTATGTGTGCTGTGTGTTATGGATATTGTTTCTTTATTTACAGTGTGTGCAGTGTTATTTATGTTTATGTTATGTTTATGTTATATAAAAAGATAGATAAATTATTGTGACTAATTACGAGGTCAACTCTTAGAACCACTTAAAGATCAGACACCACTAGATTAGTTAAGATTAGAATCGATCAGATCACACTGACTGCTTCACACGTCTGAAATCTCCAATGCATCACAACAGCCTTCAATTACACAGAATAACTACTCGTTCTAAATTTGTTCTTGTTTGCGAATATAGTGTCATTTCATCGATCTGGTGTGCATTTAGTTTCTAGAACAAGATGGAAACGAGAAGATGGAAGTACAAAAGCCCAGGGTTGCAAAACGCCTTTGGATTAGTTCTCAGATTAAACACGAGTTTGCCTGGAGCAGATTTGGCTGTTTTGTTAAACGGTTAAGGATTAATTTCTTCATTTTTAATCGAAAACTACAAATGTGTGACTGCTGCGGTACAGTACATGCTTTGGGTTTCCGCAAGTTAACACCTTATTAACGTTGAATAATGAGTATTAGTCTTCACATGAAGAGCTTTTAAAGCGTGTCTCCGCGTGTTTTGGTGATGTTTAGTGGTCTGCACGGCCTGATACCTGTCTGCTGTATTTCGGCTCCTCGGCTCCGTTTAGCAGTGGAGTCCGTTCCCCGCGGTCCTCGCCTCTTCCAGACCACGACACCTTTTTCGTAATGTTGGACATGTCTTCTTTAAAACCCTAACAGACCAAACTCCAGTTCACCGAAGCTTTGGGAATAGTTCCCATGACTAACGATCATAAGCGGTCTCGTGACGCGGCTACGGAAAGCGGAAAGGTCCGTGCTCATCTTGACGGGTAGAACTCTGGGAAATGTAGTTCACATGAGTAAGTTCCAACGAATCCCTGAAAGTGATAGGGAAAACACCTGGGTGTAATGTATTTGTATTTTTGCACAAGTAGTTTTATGCGTTTTTTTTTTTTGTTTGTTTTTTTGACGAAGACGTATTTTAAAAAAAACGAAACAATTAGGCAGGTAGGTAGGTAGGTAGGTAGGTAGGTAGGTAGGTATATACTTTATTAATCCCTGAAGGAAATTCTTGTTCTGCAGAATACACATGGGAGATACAGATAGCATTATTATGCATTCGTGCTTGTGACAATGTGTTAGAAACACAAAATACAAATTACGTATATAATTATACAAAATTATTTTATTAAATACTATTTAGCTATGTTTACTATTTAGGCATAGCAGAGAAGAGCAAGTTAATACACACTGTAAATACCATCAAGTGTGCAAAGGGTCAAATAACCCTTGGTGATGTTCGGGTCTGTGGGACCCTTTTCAGTTTTTGTCAAAAGAAAAATTTAATCATACGTTGCTTTTTCATTCTGAAATTCATTGGCTTTGGCTCATTTACTGTAAAGAACATAAATCTAAACACATTTTCATTGACGACATATTGCACACACACCCTATGCATTTTCATTACATACAAGGTGTTCACAAGGGCGTTTGACCTCCGACTAAAAAAACGTGTGAAAATAGTTGGTTCTGTGCACCTTCACACTGTATCCCTCCTTTCTGTGGTTACTGAGAGTGTTTATAAACTCAATATTGCAAGTGTAAGAAATAAATATGCAACACACCGACAGTAAATGTGCCCCTAATATTTTGTATAGGCTTAAGTAAAACAACAAAGTATCATAACTTCTTTACTTGACCCCTCTGGTTGTATGAAGGTTGTGTGTGTAAGTCAGTGTGCTTGTGTGTGGTATGTATGTATGTCTTCACTTGGTGTGGGGACTCTGGTGGCTTGAGGCAAGAGATTACATAACAGACATCTGGTTGTGAAGATGCTTTAGTGTGAGGTGTGTATCAGAGGGGTGTGTGTGGTCACCTACAACATCCTTTATCCATGCACCCGTGCATTTTCATTTCTGGGCCACACAAAACTGGAGCCAATAAGAACACACACACATACACACACACACACACACACACACACACACACACACAGGACAGACTGTACAATTTTGGGTTAAAAGCCAAAGACCGAAACCCTGATAGCTGGAGGCGTTTAGTTCTTGTATCAGACAGACTCTAGGATTTGACAAATTCCTAAACTATCTGCTTTGGTTAAACAGCACTTAAGGCGGAAATCTTCTTTGAAGAAATGTTTATACAAAACTAAAAAAATATATACAAAATAAAGACATTTTTAAATTGTATAGCCCAATTCTTCAGATTTTCAAAATATTAAAACATTTTGAAGGTTTGCAGTAGCTGTTTTGCACAAAAGATCCAAATTTAGACACCAGTTTTATATCAAATTTGACAACAAAACAAAACAACAACAACAGCCAAAGTTTTTTTTATTGATTGAAGATTATCATAGTAACAATAACACAAGAAAAAAATATTAGTTATATTATGAAATAATACTAATAATAGAATAATTAAGTACTCTCCCACCAATCAGCAGACGACACTGACGCCACTCCATTTCTTTCCCTGTACATCATTTGCGAAAAACTGTACAGCCTTTTTCTGGAATGTGAAGTTTAGTGGCCACGGCTGGAATGTGGCGGGACAAGTTTGACAGCACCACAGGAGTGTCGCACAAATACACAGCTGAGAAACCAAGCCCACTCTCATGATACCACGCCCGGACACACCTGCATCGGGCCCCTTCACCATCAGCGGTGCGGGCCCCGGGGGGCCTTATGCTCCACACTTTATCACCAGCTGAAACTGCGAGTGACTTTTACTGCTGTGACACTCACCTATTTCTTCTGTTCCTCCCAGATGCACAAGCAGCAAAGATCTCCAGATTACTTGCCAACAAAAGGATTGTGTATAAGTGAAAAATGCGAAACATGTGAGCTGTAAAAATAACCATTAAGGTATTTGACACTCCAGATAAACAGCATTATCCTAATTTAATAATACTCTGCTAATATTTGAGCATGAAGAGATCTTCAAGATATGAGATGTTACCTCCAAGTCACTGGTGTGACACTATACTGTGTGTTTAACACTATATTTCAGTAAAGATCACAAATATTTTATCTAAAACAATATCAATAACATAATAGTACCACATAAATCCATAAAATTATGCTGCAATTAGAGATAGATTAAACATGCTATATAGTAGTACATTAACACACATACGTACACCCCCCCCCACACACACACACACACGCACCCATCAAATGTATGAAATATGTAAATTAATATAAAATGACATACGTTTACGGACACTAAATGTTTAAAACATTTACCATAAAACTTTATAACTACCCTGTGTAAAAATATATAATAAATATATGATATATAATACGTTTTTGTGTTAAATGATAAACACAGAAAAGAAAAATTAAATTAATTATTGAATAGATAATAATTGTATTGAATACAAAAATCGGTGAAACTGTTTACAGTAAAAGATACTGGACATACTTACACACAAAACAAATGTGTAAAAAAAAGTTGAATGAAACGTTTACAGTAAATACAGTATAGTCACCACACACACACACACACACCACACACACACACACACACACACAACACACACACACACACCACACACACACCACCACACACACCCAGCCACACACACACACACACACACACACACACACCACACCCACACGCAACACACGCATACACAAATAAACAAATTAACCTATAATATCTTTAGTGGCTTTCCTTTAATTGGGACCAGTTTTAATATTGCATTTAGCGTCCGTGTTTTCTGGCAGAAACACAGTTTAGAATTATTAATATTTGTAACCACCCAAAGTATCTTTCAGGCATTGTCATGTGCTCGCCATTGTTTGACGTCTGATGGATGACACGAGTAAATACACACCTTTCGTCACACGACATTCATAAATTCTTCATTATGTTAATATATTCGCAGCAGGCGGGGTGGAGAAATACCGCGGTGACTATGAAAAGACTGGAAACGGCACTGAAACTGGTTTCAGAGTGACTATCAGCAGCCGCAGTCTCGACACAGGACAGGTGAGAAACTTCTCGTTCTTCTTCTCAGCCGCGGTGTTCTTCAGCCACAGCGAGACGTGAGGAGAAAACACGAGTTCTAATCGCCAATATTCAGTTTTGAGTTTGTTATTACTGGAACATTCTGTTTGGGAGTTTGAAAGGATAGTTTGAATATGTTTTGGTGTGTTTATTAGCACGTTAGCTCTCTCTAATTGATGGAAGATAAACACGTGATAAATCGTGAAGATGTGAGGAGACGTGATGTTAATTAAATTAACTTTTACTAACATGACATTATGTTGCTGAATCTCTGGACATTTAATTCTGAGTCTTGGGTTCTGAGGTGGTCTCCGATTCTGCATTGTTTTTTTGGGGGGGAGATCACAAGCTGAGAGGTGAAGATGTGCTTCACTTGAGGAGTCCACAAGCTTTAACATTCAGACAGACATTTCACATTTTATTAGACTTCCAGGTCACAACCTTCAGATTCACGTCACAGACAAACAATAAGGGAACCTTCAATCGTATCCGGACAGTTGGAATGGTTTTCTGGTGATGGCTTCAATGAAGAACCTTGACATCATTGAAGTCATTGGATGTTTTTAAATGATTAATAGAACGAATATAAAAACTCCCGCAAATGGCGTTTAGGCTGAGATCTCAAGACGCTTCAGGACTTACTACAGCAGACAGACATGTAGAAGAACAACATTCCACGTTGGGTTTTGGGTGGACGTCTGTATCCATCACAGCCTGGGCTTGTGACAACACTGATGCTTTATAATCTGAGGCGTTCACTTCACGGTATTGTAGTAACAGAATGTGCCAGATTTTTCTTGATATGACCAATCATCAGATACAATTGCGAAAGCTTTATTGAGGTAAACGAGAAGACATGATGGCATGAACATCCTCTGGGATGTTCTTACATACTATTATTGTTCTGGTTGTGTATAACTTGATTTGTGATCTTGAGTTTTGTTGTGTTTGGACACCGGACATCATTTCCCATGATCCTTTGAGCCCCTTTTTTTGATGTCTCTATTTGTTCCTCAGTTGTTGTAGTTTGATTATGTCTCCTCTTTTAAGGTTTTGTGAAGAAACAATCCTGTCTCATGGATCTTGTTTTACAACAAGTTACTAGAAGTCTTACTGTATAAAAAGCCTGGCGTTACTGGTTTAATGGAAACTAGTACTGTTGTAATGGATGTGATGTCATGTGGTTATGGAGTTGAATTACATTGATCAAGCAGGTTGAAGCTGAGCCTGGGAATATGATATTTTAGATCAGCTGAATTTGTGTGTGTGTGAGACATCTAACCACAATCATTTTTGTTCATCCAGTTTAAACCCAGTGAAGGAGAGAATGAGCGCTGACGGAACTGGGGATCCACCTCCCTACGTCATACCGAGTGAGTCACGACCCGTACGAGCAAGTCATGTGGTCAGAAATCACGTCACATGACTGGACTGAAATGTGTTTGTGGCTTCAACAGTTGAAGGTGAGAAGGGTCCGAATGTGCGAGTCTACCATGTGCACACACCGTTCGCCCCACAAAGCAGCAACGCCGCTGAGACTCAAGTGCAGGTGGATTCAGCCCAACCAGGTGACTTTCTGAATTGGTGGTTATACTGTTTCTGATGGTTTTACTGTTGATCTGAATTGTATCGTTATTTTTTATAAATATACAGTATTTCCGAAAAAGAAAAAGAAAAAAAAAAAATAGCAGAAGCAAAAGATAGATGGATGAATGGGCGGATATTTAAGTATAAATATATATATATATATATATATATATATATATATATATATATATATATATATATATTAAATATTAGGTATATTTAAGAAAATAATTTACCTTTTAGTGACTTTACTTTTAGTGCATGTCTTTGTCGAATATAGTATTGTGGTTGTTGTCACTTGTCTTTTACACAATGTAACAGTGATCACAAAAACCTACAAAGTAAAGGTCCTTGTTTATGATCAGAGAAGATTTTTGCAATCCAAAAAAACAGTCACAATGTCAGAAAATTTTAACAATATGGTTTACTTTTATTAATAGGAACCAAGAAATGAGTGATGCAAGAATAGAACGGAAAAACAGCAGACGGAAGCATTCGACAATTATCGCCTTATCAGCACTCGGTGTTTTCCTTCTGCGTGTTGTTTCTGACGGATTAAGCAGATACATACAAACGTTTGACTTTGACTGACTATATACAGTATTAAGATTATTTACGTGAATGTTTTTAAACTTTGAATGATATTTAAATAGTTTCACGTTTTTAAATATATTTTGAAACCACCACTGACAATACGTACATATTGCCAAAGTAAAAGTCACTATTGGGCACGAGCCCTTGAGCAGCACCTAGTGGTGGATTTGCACTTGTGACCAAATGGTTGCAGGATTAATGTTAATCTACTTATAATTATTGATCACACAAATGGCATCAAACTCACACTGATGTTCTTCTCTCCACTGTAGTTCAGTCCACATCGACCGAAGCTAAAAACAAATTCGTCAGCTACGATTCCTACGGCCTGGGTCGCAATCCAGGAATGACCACGTGCACCAGCTGCCAACAGCAAGTGTTAACCAGAGTGACCTACAAAGTTGGCACGTATGCCTGGCTGATGTGTTTACTCTTCATTTTATGCGGGTAAGAAAACAGGTTTCCACCACATGAGACCCATTCCACAGCCACTGACATGATGGCGATCTCGTTTGCAGGTTTGTTTTAGGCTGCTGTCTGCTCCCATTCTTCATGAAGTTCTTCAAAGACGTCTACCACACATGCCCCAAATGCAACCAGGTTCTGCACATTGAGAAGAAACGATGCTGCTAGCACCATTTATTTGCCTCGATTAACATATGAAGGACTGGAGGACACCAACTTTTAGCGGGTGTCACCGAAAATTTTACTTATTTTATCTATACGAAAATATGAATGCTTGACAGTTTTTAGAGTTTTTCTTCCAAGTCGAGAGCTGTTTGCACATCTTGTTAACATGCATTATATACGTTTCCATTCACATAACTTCGCTTTTTAAAGTGTTATAAACTGGTTGGATGACAAATCTGTGAGGCATTATAATCCCGAAACGTTTATATTATACTTCTATAGTATTTTGTTGCATCCCATTGCAATTTAACATTATTTGCAATTTTTAAAAAAAAATATTAAAATGAGGATGAAATTATAATTGTCTCAAAAGTGGCTTTCTTCCAATGGAGCGGTAAAAAAAAAAAAAGCTAGTTTTTATACGAAATCTGAAGTTTTTCCATCCCAGACAGGCCACAACTCACGCTGCAGCTTTTATAGAAAATTTTATTCAACATACATTTTCCAGCAAAAGGCAATATACAGGAAGAGTCGTCGTACACTGCTGCTACACGGAGGGATCAGACTGTGGGAGGGGAAAAATGTGATCTGCAGGCCGTCTTTTGCACTTCAACTGAACAATGTGAGTGAGGAAAAGGGAAAAAAAAAAGCCAT
>CM051506.1:6847234-6912966 GCA_028031935.1 Paedocypris micromegethes
AAAAAAAAAAAAAAAAAAAGCAGAATTCTAGGACAAACTTCCCCGTTAAAATCCAACTCGTGTGTCCAGAGAAACAGGCAGTCATTAGTTAGAGAAGCCAAGTGGAACAGCCTGGAAAAGAAAAAAGGATCACTCCGCTCGCTGAAGATTTCTGACACGATGCCCGTGCACCAGACGACGGCTGTTAAAAGTGGTGCACACACACACACACACACACGCACGCGCACGCACACGAGGTTTGGTTAAAGTCTGCAGTACGGTCGGTTAGAGTGGGGCTTGTCAGTTGTGGATCTTGATCGCTTTCTCCAGATACGTGTAGCGACCTCTCTTTGGAGCTTTGTTGAAGTGGTCGAGTCCTAACCAAGGCCTCGGGTGCGACATGTTTCCTGAAGCACAAACAGAAAGAAAGACGTCAGGAGGACGTGACGTTGAGGATGCGGCACACAGAGACGGAACTTCACCTGGTTGTGGTTCGAAGTCTTTCAGATTCACCTCGTACTCTTCCTCGCTGATATGCTGATGTCGGCCCATCACCACTATTGCAAACTTGAACTGAGAAGCACAGATAATTGACTTGTTAAAAAAAAAAAAAATCACTGTTTGGCTTATTGCAAATGCTGAGGTTGCGCAAAACAAGAGCAGTTAAAAGGAAATACGCAGACGTATAATGATGCAATTACAATACTGCACAATAGATGAATTTAAAAAAAAAAATACATCAACATGTCAATAGCATAGAAAAACTAAAAAATGAACAATTATTAATAACAATTTAAATAATTATATATGCAACAATAAAATTATATTGTAATAAAAATGCATGCAAATGTCTGATTAATAAAATATAATAGTTGTGTGATTTGTTGTAGAAACGTTTCTTTTACGTTACAATGTTACGTTACAAATCGTTACAAATAATTTTCATTTTACATTTTAAAATAAAAAAAATAACCCAATTCCTTGCATCTTCCATTCATTTTTAACCTTTCGAATATAATTCCTCCATTGTCATTGTATCACAGGGTTACAATGTTCAATTGTGAATAAATGATACTGATTTCAAAGCACTTCACTACAGGCCGTCTGTGACTCAAATTCAAAGTGTGTCTGTGAGAGAATCTTACCTTCTCAAACTCTTTCTCCTGAATGTCAAGCATGCTTTGGATCCTCTTCATCACCTCTCTGAAGAGTTCCCCCTGTCACAACACACACACGGGATCAGCGCGGCCCCCCGACAGGAGCCCACCTCCACACAGAGATGACAAACCTGGCGGATCTTGAGCAAAAAGGGAATCCCAAATGTCCCGAATACTTCCTTGTGGAAATGTGCAACTGGAATCAGCATTTCATTTTCCTTATCCAGGTCCACCTGGTCCAGGGGGATTTCCTGGTGAAGAAGGGGCGGGATTTAGAACAAATACACCTGTACAGGCTTGTGATTGGCTCAGAGCGAGCGTCTGCCACACCTCTATCCTGAAGGTTCGACTGGCTGCTGGAGATAAACATTCTAGCAATTCATCTTCCTGGTGCACACCGATAATTTTGTAGCTCACGATTTCTAGCAGCCTAAAAGTAGAAGAGCAGAGGCTTGAGTGAAATCTTTGTTTCGATTCTTTCCTTTTGAGAAAACGGACGAATGACGTTCAAGTGCCGACTAGAAACCAGAAGATACAGACCTCAGCTTCTCGGAACCTTTATCAGACAGTTCCACAGCTTTTTTACATTCCTCGAGCAGGTCTCGAACACAGCCATGCTTGTCGGGGTATAGTGTGATGTCCTGGCGTGATAGAGTAAAGAACGTCACAGATTGAGTAAAAGAGAACGAGGAGAGAGAGAAGCTGCGAGAAACAACCATACCTCTTCTCGAAACACACTGTTGAGCCAGATGGCTTTGAAACTCCTCCTGTTCTCAAAGTCAGTGATCTTCATCTTGAGCTGAGGGACGGGAAACCATGAATAAATAAGGTGACCTGGCCTTAACTAGTCCGAAAGGCTCCAATTCCCTTAAAAAAAAGCCGTGGAGATAAGGTGCTCACCTGCTGGTAGTAGAGCTTCTTGGGCTGCCGGGGCTTGAAGAACTGCAGCAGGTCTCGGAGTGTGCCTTCATAGTTGTGTCTAAGAGGGTTTCCTGGCCCGTCTCTGTACCTTAAACCGACAAAAGAAGGTGAAGAAATGGAAAAAAGCTGAAGTCGTCATTATCAATTTAATTCATTTAAAAAAAAACTGTTTATCACAGGTGGAAATTGCTTTTCTGGTGACACTTGCTCTCAAGAAGAAAAAAAACAAAAAGACAGGAAAAATAATGGAAACAAAATAAACTAATAAAATACAAATAAAGTGAATAAAAATGGATAATAAAATAAAAAACAAATAAAGTGAATCAAAATGGATGGGGAAGCAAAAATTGATCGTGATTACAGACAAAGAGCCAAGGAAATTGATAAGAGAGTTAAAACAGTGCATACACTGGCAGTGGTTATAGTGGTAATCTACAAATAATTAACATGTATAGCCCATAAATTGTATCAACAAATGAAATGAACATGTATTGCCCATGAAAAGGTGGGTCAGATCCTGAAGGTCAGAAGACTCACCCCTGTGACTTGAAGAACTGGAGGAGCATGGGGTCTGTATTTAACCGCTGTGCAACGGTCTTCGCCACCTAAAACCCAAATGATGTGAAGTGAGCGGCTTTATAACAACAGAACAGCAAATAGGAGACTATCATGTTGAAAGAGCTGGAAAACTCCACCTGGAAGTAGTTCATTCGGTTTGACAGTGTCACAACAAAGCCCGGGTCGTTGTGAATGGTCTTGTCACAGAAGATGACATCCACACGGTGGTACAAGTCTCTGAAGTAGTCTTTCGCAGTAGGCAGCTCACTGGTGTCGTTTTCAGGATCGTCCCTGTCGAAGACGCAAGCGAAACGACTCTAGCAACAGAACAAGAAGCAGGTTTGACAAGCTATGGACTTACTTCTGGAACACAATGATATCTCCATCCATAAGCTCATCCAGAGCTTTGTCCAGGGAGACATCGTAGTCTTGTATCCGCTCGGTTAAATTCGGCTTAACTTCCTAAAAAAAAAGAAAAGCAAGAAATGTCTGGTTTGAAACGTGGGAGCATGTGTTCATCTTTCACAACTCATGTTTAGCGTGCCAAACAAAGATTTAAGATCAGATTTGGTTCAAATAACATCAAGTGAAACTAATAAATCATTGTATTAGTTATTGTTGTGAATTATTGTGGAGAAAAAGTGTAAACGAGGAAGTCTTGCCTCATAGAGGATAAGGCTAGTTCCCTGCTGAAACCCTGCTCTTTCACACATGACGGGCAGCAAGTCTCCTGTTACGGTCAAAAGAAGAAAATAACGTCACTTAATAGCGTTAGACAATCATTACAAAAACCTGTAAAGCTCAGACATTTACTCACGTATTTTACAGGATATAGGCGTGTAGGTATGTCCACAATAATTTAAGCTTCGGGTTTTTGGATCATACATCTTCAAGAACAACATAACATCGTCTGAAAAAGAAAAAAAAAGTGATTACAAAAAAATATATACCGTATTTACTCGCTTATAAGTCGATCCGCTTATAAGTCGACGCCCCCACTTCAGCTGTGAGATTGTGGTATTTTGTTTAGACCCACTTATAAGTCGGGGGAAAGAAATGAGAGAAAATTAAAAAAATAGAAATGAGTAGAAACCCAATTTTGGGTTTCATATAAAGTCAACTGTGGTTATTTGGGGCCCATTGGGATAGAACAAATGATAGAACACCTGTTCAGATGCTCTTTAATCCAATAGAAATAATAAAACTATTCAGACATCCTTGGTGGTAAAGGGAACCTAAAAATCAAGTAACCCTATTTGTTTATGTTGGTATTAATCCATTTAGGTTATTGTTAATTTATGTTTAAGGTTTAAATTGTAATTGGTATGGCTGCATTATAATTTAAAAAAAATTGTGGGAAAAGTGCTCTGCCCCTTTAAGGGGAAAGATGCGACGGCTAAAGCTAACTCTTGGTTTGGGAATAAATACTACGTTCGAAATCCATCGTGTGACTCGTTTATTTGTGAAGCATCACGCCAAATAGAGACTGGAGTCAGAAGAGCCGCTCTTATGAGAGCTAAGACGAAAGTGTGTGTGACTGCGCGTGCGCGTCAGCGTGTGTGTGTGAGCGGACCATCAGCAGCACGAGACGAGCGGCGAGCGGAGTCAGTGCTACTCATTTGTCCGGCTTGTGCCGATTTCTGAGAGATGTATTTAGTTCACGTCATAAATGTTAATTTAATTACCGCGCTTGTGTCTCTGCTGTTTATTTTTGTGAGAAAGGGTGAAATATCTGCGCACTGTTCTGAGTAAAATATGTTCTATTTCGGTAGACCGCGCGTATAAGTCGACCCCCCACTTTCAGCCCGAAATTAAGGAAAAATCCTCGACCTATAGTCGAGTAAATACGGTATTTTTTAAATCCGTTTCTGGAACTCACGATCTTTGTCGAACTTGGCTAACGTTGCACCGCTGGCAGCCATTTCGGGATCCACGGTTTCCAGAAATATTGTCCACGGGTTCTCGTTGTCGCTCAGGTCAATCATCTAGAGGCGACGTTGAAACCAACAGCATTAGTACAGCAGTCTTGTCATTTCAGAATATCTCTAAAAACTATAAAAAACTTTAAACAGACTTACCGACTTGTTGCAGTCGGCTTCATAATCCAACATGGCGGGTCTTTTGGTGCCATTGCTTCTCGCTTGCATTGGCCACAGCCTCATCTGGTCCTGTGGGAAACCCTGAATTAAGGCATAAACGGGTTTAAAAAATAAAATCATCCCGATACATCGATGCCAAAGGTGGCTGCAATGCAAATTATTTTGGCAATCGATTAATCGGCAGATAATCTTTTCAATAAATTAGCAGTTCCTTCAAAGCTCAAATTTGAAAAGTTGAGCATATTCTGTACGGGGTTTAATGTGAGGAAGGAATGCATTTAATGCTTTAGAGCGCACGAGTTTTGCTTCAGTTTTCCGATTTTAGGTCGCCATAACCGGAAAGAATGCGTAACTTTTTAAAGTCACAAAGACGGTTTCACAGTCGATGATTTTGTTTGTCAATTTTGAAGAGTTACAGGCCGAGTGATGAATTAGATTGAATTCGCCGTGTTTCAAACTGCGACTTACGAGCTTAATTCCACGTCTCCTCCATATGGGAGAAATAAGGTTTCCTTTATTCTAACCCGAGAACACTTACCATGGTCTGCGAGAGGTTCTGCACAAACTCGGCAAGAGTGGAACTCTTGAGAATTTTGAACACTGTGTATTTCACTTTCTCCTCGTCGTACATGTCGTTGCCCTGGTGTCCACAAAACTGGTCTTCAGCCACCATCTGCAAAAATGAGTGTTGCAGGTCCCATCATGCATCAGGACAGGGCGGTGATGCTGCCACATACCTGGACCTGCATGTAAAGGTGAGCTTCCTGTCTCTCTTTTCTCTTCTGAGCTTCCACCCTCTTCTCCTCCTGCAGTCTCTCCACCAGCTGCTGAGGGATGTCCATGTCCGTGACGGGCTGCAGGACCTCGCCTGAACAAAAACACAGCACAGGCTTGATCGGCTTCCCTCACTCTTTCACCTGGGGTCCCAGATGGAATGGTAGGAAACCATTACGACAACAGTGGTTGAAGAGAAGAACACTCACTGAGTTTGGACTCTCTGATGTAAACCAACATGTACGCGTTGGTGCAGTGACGGACTGACAGGTCATCGTCGTGACCGCCGTAGTTGTGCTCGATGGCCTCCTCTTTGGTGCATCGTGACACGACGTCGTCGTCAAATTTGCACCACTAAAACACAAGCGCCGGAAGCGTTAAACGCCATCGTGGAAGTGAACTGCTCTCATAAAAACACAACATGCGTTTAAATAACAGAACATCCACAACAATTAGTTAAAATAATTAATGCTAAACTACATCATAATGCAGGATTTAGATTTTTTTTTTTTTTTAGATGTTTATCATTTCGTTTTTGCCAATTCAGCTTCAGAGGCCATTTGATGGCAGATTAATTTTTTCTTGACGTGACAAAAAATTTAATCTGAAAGAATCTGAAAAATTAAAATGAAATTATTTTTTTTTCTTTAAATTCAAGGAAAAATATTTTAATAGGTTTAAATAACGCAGGAATTCAGACTTATGCAGGGTGTACCACAGGTTACTAGGCCAACTAGTTATGAATCCAAGTATTTCGTTAACCGTTTATAATTAAACACAGATAATAGGGCATGAAAGCAAAGCAGCATGAGATGCATCTAAATGGTGGAATGAGCATAACATTATTATTACAACAAACAGTTGTGCCTCGTGATAATGCAAGGGACAGTTTTATGGGGTCTTGTGTTCTGCGATCTGATTGGCTGTAAACCATTGTCAAATCAATGTGTCGTTATCTGTACAAAATGAGTTCAGATTGCCAGCCTTACAGTAACAAACATCTGCACAAAAGCCAAAAAGCTTTATGAAACTTTTGAGGACAGCGAAGCAGGACAATGCAGAACCGGGCTGTTACTATTAATCATATCTAATGTGTCCAACCTCATAAGTTGATAGAACGCATGTTAGTTCTAAAATCCAGCATTATGACTTTTAAGGAAAACATTACGGGCAAAAGGGTAAACTTCAGCTCTTTAAATACATTAAACATCCACTGCAACCACATCCCACCCATTATACACCCACAAACAGGGACCCCTGAAGGAAAAGGTTCTCACTATTGGTGCGGTGACACTCACTTTGCCGTCTCCTTTGGGATTAAGGTAGACGACGTAGTGGCCCCCATGGTTGTCTCCGCTGTGCACCAGCACTGCGTGGAGAATGTAGTTGGCAGGGTCTTTAGTGTCCGGCTTCTGCAGAAACTCATCCAGAGGCAACTGCTCCGGGAACTCGAACCTGCAGGGCAAAGAAAATAAATCATCAGCCAATCAGTATCCACAATTTCCACATGTGTGTGATACTTCATTCCCAAAAAGCAGAATTAATAAAAGCCACTCCATCTAGAGATCAGCTCAACAAACCCAACACAACAGCCCATTCAGAAAACAAAAGACCTTTGAGTTCTGCCACCAACTCGCCCCGCACACTCGTCTAGGCTTTGATAGAGACCGTGACTTCCAAAGAATTTAGCAAGTCTTCTGTTTTGCTTTTACGCTTTGTGGGCCTCTTAAGCCACTTAATGAGGACCATAACAATTTTACATGAACGATAATGATGTGAGTGATGTAAAAAATAAACAGTAAGCAAAAAAAGGGAGGACAAGGTGAGGCTGTTTGTTACCTGTCGTTTATCTTTATATTTTGGTCGGTCTGAGGGTCATACATGAACCTCATCAGCTGAAGATGCAGAATGGGAGGAAAGGTCAGGAACTTCACACCCTTTTCTGCTTCCTGGAAAACACAAAACGTTTGGTGTCAAAGGATGGAGACAGAGTGGATTACAGCGTCTAAACCAGGAGCGGGAGTCTATCAGCTAAGAATCTTGATTTTAACAGTTTTATCAGATCCTTGTTTGGTTTGCCGTGTAAAAGGACGTGAATAGGTTTGAGAAATCTGCAGATGTGATGACTAAAGAGATTTTAAATCGAACGTGGAACCCAGATTCTGCACATGACTGGTGTTGGCATAAACTATAATTTAAAAAAAGTTAATTAAATTAGCTAAAAAAAAAAAAGAAAAGAAAATGATTGTGACTTTAAAACCCAATCATTCTAGTGTTGTCTACTGCGTCTGGAGAGCAGATTCAGGCCTCACCTGCAGGCCGTGCTCCCCTGCGTCGTACTTGTTATCCCCGTCCAGCTGTTCCACAGCCACATAATCCTTGAACGACTCGAAGACTGCAGAGGAGAAAAGGTGAAAAAGTCACACACGTGCCAAACTCATTTCAACTACAACTCTCAGAGCCAGAAGCATCAGTTGAGAATATCCATCAGTTACTTACTGTTTTTCTTTCCTTTTATGCTAAGCTGTATGTCATAGTAATCCTCTATTCTTTCAGAGCGATAGTCTACGTGCTTACACTGGATGTATGACTGAAATAAAGAAAAAACACAAAAAGAATGAGGAGGATCCAATGAGCCAGAGCAAGTACAAGTCAAAAGGTTCAGCTGACTTACCACCATCTTTCCTCTAAAAAGCTTAGGGATCGTACCCTCCACACACGTTCCTTTCATCTTGTTTTCCACATTGTCCAGCAGCTAGAACAGGGAAAATAGAAAATATGTTCAGCGCTTTTGAGATCGTAATTGAAATGGCTTGAAATGAACAGACACTCACCACCCTGCAGAGCTCCTGCACGTCATGCTGCATGAAGCTGTCCAGAGTCTCCCACCTAAACACACACATTACCCGTCAGAAACAAGAGATAATAAAACACTTCTATTAAGTACCCATTGCTGCACGGAACTCCTTTCAGGCTCAAGGCAACTTTCTTTACACTTGTCAGAGCAAAATCAACACTGAATGCCCAATTTTAATGGACGGAGCAGTTTTTCCTCACAAACGCATCAAAAGCTTTTTGCCATTTCTCCCAATGCGTCGAAAAGTGCTCGTGATTTTGCTTTAAAGAAGAATAAAGTGTGGTGGAGTACCACCGTTCCGCCAATCAAACTTTGTTCCACTTCATTGTGAGTTTTCACCATAACTGGGGTTGTTTTTAGTTGTTCTGGTTTATCACAGCACACATCCATGTGTTTAATCTATTCACAAATTACTCAAGATCATCTATATCATGCAGGAAACTATATAAAATCACAACCGACCCGAAAGACTTGGTCAGCTTCTTTGTCCCAACAGGTTTATCACTGTGCTGGAGCTCATAGAAAACCCTCTGGAGTGCGAGTGGAACACTTTTAGAGGAATCATCTCCTTCTGTGGGCATCATATAAACCGCCTGAAAAAGACAGACATTCAGAAATAGGGTACAAACGATTTGGCTTTACAAAGGCACATTTTCAGACACTCAAAGCTGAATCTAAAAATATAACAATTTGAAATGTTGATACACCATAGCAACTTCACATTTAATGTTGAGCTATATTTAAATAAAAAACAGAACAAATTAATATTACTAATTAAGTTCCTGGAATTCCCTTGTTCCTGTCCCTTCCCTGTAACCACCAGATAATTTGTTGTAAAATATGAGAGCTAGCGTAATGTTTTAAGAGCAGGAATCTTACCCGCCGAAGCTGGTTTGTAAAGAAGAGTGTTTGTAACAAGCTGTTCATGTAACACGTGGCTCCTTGGTTCTTCAGACCAACATAACCAGTGTGTTTCTTGGAGTCCCAGCTGAAAGCGAAGAAAACAACACAATCAAAAAACTAAAAAGAAAAAAAAACTGCATTGCTACAATTTCGAGACATGACAAATAAACAACAAACAAAAAAACAAACAAAAAAAAAAAAAGTACATAACTACAATTCCTACAAAATAGAATTCACAAATTACAAACAACAATCCACTGTATTTTGATGATAAACACTGATAAAGAACTGCTTTTTCTAAAAATGTTCTGTATTTTTTTTTTTACCTTTGATAAAAACTAAAATAAAAATGACTAAAAATGTGTTTGATGAATGACTTACGCCACGCCGTGAGGAGCATCAGCCTGCACATAAACTTCAAATGTGACTTTATCGTCCTCCACAAAACCTCGCTCTGGATCTGTCACATCCTAAAACCACGAGCATGTTAAAATGGTACTTGCCTTTAACAAGGACATGAGCAAAAAGTAAAAACTTACACTCCATGACATGAAGTTAGAAAAGCCCCAGTCGTTCTCTTTGTGGAAGAACAAATGGCTGATGCGACGGCTGAAAGATTTCTCATCATCTTTGTAGTTGATTATTTTGAGCATGGCTTGTGCATGACATGACCAAGACCTAAAAATAAGGGGAAAAAAGGGAATTAAAGCTACAGGTTAGATCTAAAATTATCTCACTGTAATCAAAGAATGAATCTAGATTATTTTAAACTAATGTCATGTTGTAGCAAATTAGTTTTCGCATTAGTTACAGGTTGTTTAGCATTTAAATGGCACTTGAGACTGAAAGAACTAGATATTGAGGTCCAAATAACTTTGGTCTTGTGGAGTTTTCAATTGAAAGTCTTCTTGGAAATAAACGGTATTTGTATGGCAGTTTTGAATACGTTTGAGCGGACTTCAATGGAAGCCCCTTAGAGTCACTGAGAAATTAAAAGTGTTAAGAAAAAATAGCGGGTTATAAAGTCAGAATTTATTCTTACAACAGGTATTTCACCAATAAAATTATATACATTCATATACAGTAAACTACATTCATTCAGCAATTCTGAGAGAAACAGATCATTATTTTTTATTTTCAGGCTTTCATACATTTGAAAGTCACAAAAGTGTTTCTGTTATATTGCGATTAGTCTCATGTTAATGGCTCATCGCTACAAAAAACACACAAACCATCAACATGGGAACGTTTGCTTACGTGGAGTCAGACTCAGCATTGCACTGAAGGAAAAAGCCAACGCTCTTCTGGTGAGGTCTGTCTGGGTAAAAGCGAGGCATCACCATGATCTTCCAGGGCAGGTTCCTCACGAAACATGGCGGGCCGAGCACAGACTCGCTCAGTCTGCTGAAGCGCTCCACCACAAAGCGGAAGGTGGCTTCCGAGCGCCAGCTTGTGTCTGCGTTGAGGACAATACGAAAAAAAAAACATTAGACGACGTTGTCTGACGTCAACAAGCACAAAGCACTCGTTGCCTTTCATACCATCCTCCATGTCCTCTTCTGTGTTGTTGTGCCCGTCAGCCATCGCTACGTTCCCATTGATGACTGGATTCTGTGGAATTCTTGGAGGATCATCTGGGTCCCCAGCTAAAAGACAAATTGAAATTCCATCAGCTGCTGCAGCACAACAACAGAAAGTCCAAAACAATTTCAGCTCTATCCTGAGATGAACTTTGCAAACTAACGTGATTGGCAGAAAAACCCCTTTAACATCAGGACACAATTCCAAGATAAATTATACCCCGATATTCCCACTAAAAGGCACACAATTAACCATAATCTTTTTTAACAAAGGCACACAATTGTTCCAGATTATCAGAAGCACAGTCAATTTTAAACACTTTTGCATGCCTTACAATGCGAGAAAAAAAAATTAAAAAGGTAGTCATGATATTTCTTCCATCGTTAATCACAGAACATCTAAAGCCTCCGTGTGATAGGCTGACACCTGAGAGGAAGGGCACAGATTATTTTGTCAACCCACCAGATGTGTTTATGAAACACTGAAATATTCGATCGCTTAAATGCGGCTTATTACAGGAAGAATCAGAACCTGGACGTTGGGTGGATTTGCAGACAGAACAAAGACGTTCCGTCTATAATCAAATCATTCTAGCGTGTCTCATGTGTACAGACCATCAAACAGTAAGATGATGAAGAAAGCGATAATACAGGATGGTAAATAGATGCTTTGGAGACGGCAACAGAAATCCAACCTATTGGATAACGACGACAGCCTTTTCCCTTTTTCCGAAAATGATTTAATGGCAATTATAATGTTGTGTGATGTTTAAAAAACATATTGCAACAAGACGGAGGTGACTTCTATGATGAATTGTGATGACTCGTTAAGGGACAAAAAAGGAATAATTCCAAACATACATGACGCAGAGCTTTCAGCTAAATGCCAAAGCGTTAAAAAGCTACTTAAAAGGCTGTGTTTTGGCTTTATAGACTAGTCTGGCACCTAATATTCTAGTACAGGTGGCGATTTTAAACCCAGACAGCTGCCTAAATCCCGAGGAACAGTCTCGGTCACCGCGTTTAATCCACGCGGGTCTTATTGCGGGTCTCGAGCGTCAGAAACGCCCCCACACGTGCACTGCAGAACTTTACCGTAACGCAGCGCAAATCAAGCTTCTGGATCGCGGTGAGTCAGACCACCAAGCAAGTGCGAGGGCATTTTCTGCGTTATTAGCGCGACTGCGGGTGTGTGAGAGCCTGCGAGTCGCAAACAGAGACGCGGATCATTAAAAATGGCGAGCGGTGCCGTTGCATGACTCGTTATACAATAAAGCATCGCCGCGGACTGAACCACGCTGGACTGGACACAGAGTCACATCCAAAAAAACCGCAATGAGAATGAAAACAGTATTGACTATGAGCTCACGATGAAAGCCAGCAGTGCATCCCGGACTCTTTCCGAGTTGATCCTCTTGTTTAACCCCCTCCCCCTCCGCACACACGGTTAGCATCCCTGCTAACGCTTCCCCGCAAACAGAGCTCCGATCTCGCGTAAACCGGCCCGGCTCGGTCGGTGGTAAACACACAAGAGTGCGAAGCAATTACTCGGATCGCCGATCATTCGCTGATCCATCAAGGCGCGCGATCCTTGTTGCCCCGGTGATAAAAACAAACGCAAACGAAGGCAGGCCCCGCCGAGAACGAGTGGTGCGAAATACAAGCCACCATCTTGGAATCAAGCTGCCATCCACTCCCCCCTGCCCCACAAGCGCAACTTCCTATGCGGATCACATCCAAAACCCACAACACCTGCAGAGCTTAAACATCTGAATGGCGAATAAATATTTAAAACCCGACCCGCAGTGTTTACGCTTTCCAGCGGAATATGTTGACGCCAATCCGCAAACTCGGGACATGTGGATCTGGTGAAGAAGCCCAATTAGGCGAAACGCACAGAGTTCGCAAAGCACAACACATAAATGGCGACTTTTCAGTCACTTATTTAATGTTTTGTCGGCCTGGATTATGAAGACCAACGACAAGCTGTAAACTCGCTTTACTCACATTCTACGCCGGAATGGTTGCCGGTTTCGCGTTAAAACGAGCCGTGTTTACCGCCCGACGCTCCACGAAGGTTGCCCGCGGGATGTGCAGGTGTATTGCCGAGGGAAGCACTTACATAACCGGATAAAATACCCGACACGAGCGGTTAGCAAGAAAGAGCAAACCCAAGTTAGTGCGAGGAGCTAAACGGCGAAAAACGAACGAGCGGTTGTCGCTTGTAGCTTAGTTGAGCTTTAACGGGTTAAAAATAAACATTTAAATCGCAGACTTGCGTTAAAATGTTATTTGCGAGTTGAGCTGCCGATCGGTGGTTTGAGAAAAGGTAGCGGTTAGCTAGATGCTAACGGGGTCAAAACATGCGACAATGTGGAGCCGATTTAACGCGAAGTCTGGTAAATACGCGATTATTGTCCCGATGCTCGGCGCGCTGTTCGTGTTTTAACAGAAACGGGTTAAATATGAGCGCCAGGCCTTTGCTTACCCTCCATCTCCATGTCCTCGGGCTCGCTGAGCTGCTGCTCACCGGCTTTCTGCTGCTGCTGCTGCTGTTGGGTATGATGATGGTTCATGTTGGCGGCTGTTGAGATAGAATGTCTGGACTCTTTGTCTCCCTCGGGGCGGTCTGAGGACTGGTCCTCGGGGAGAGGAGTCCGGAGCGGTTGGTGGAGTGTCGGAAGATGCGGAGGTGGGGTAAACAGGTCGAGCCTTTGCGGCTGGGCCTGCACTAACACGACCTCGGCCTTGTCTGCTGTCAACGCCGGGGATGAAGGAAGGGAGGCCGGCGGGGGAGCAGGCAGAGAAACGCGGACGTATTTGCTCGCTATTCGCCCAATCTCGGCGCCTGGGTGAAGGGATGTTAGAACTACCGACAGTCTTTTGGCTCAGGCTTCTTTTTCCAAGAAGGCCCAGTAAACGCAACCCCGGCGTTCCCGGAGAAAATTCAAAGCCACAACAACCTGCAGCCGCCTGTTTGTTTGCTAGCCGCTGCAAGATAGCTCACGCTAGCGAAACGAAAAGATAATAAATACTGCGAGCCGCGCACGTCCGAAAAGCATTTAAATACAACTTTCCTTGCAGTGTTTCCAGTCCGTGTGCTCCTCCGATTGTCCCTCTTCTGGGGGGGAGCCGAAAAAAAACCTATCCATTCAAACCAGACTCTAAGGTGAAATCGCTCTAATTTAGAAGTTTAAAGTCACAAAGATGCCGACGGTTCGCCTCGCCGTTATCCCAACTAAGACTAACCTCAACGCCTAGCGACTAAATGCACCTCGAAACTGCATCCCAAACGAAATTTTGAAGCAGAAAAGAGAATTGTGCCCGGTCACGGCCCGTCTTTCTCACCCGCTCTTGTGGATTGTGATGTTGAGTGTGAGGTAAAACTCAAAATGGCGGCCTCGCTCCTCTCTGAAATGTCACATCCGCATGGAGATCCAAACAGTGGCGCACAACGCCAGCGCCATTCACACTAATACTTCCCCACGCCGTAGTTCGCTCGATCTTTATCAATTCAAATCACGTTTAATAATGTATTTATTTTTTGTTTTCCTTCGAAATTAAATCAATAACGTTTTACTAACACGATATATTATATTGTTGTTTTTAAATGCGCTGAATTAATATGTTTCTGCAAAACGATATAAAAATACGTACAGTTATCGTTGGTTCATAATTGTTAATTATAAAATATTAATTTAGAACAACTAACTAGAATTAGTTATGTCTTTGTAAACTCGGTAATAATTGTTTATTTAGTTTAGTTTTACTTTTTCATGTATCTACTTTATTATTAGTGTTATTATTTATTTTTAACTTGTTTAAATGTAAAAAAAAAAAAAAGGTCTTTGTTCAGAAAGTATTCAACTTTATCTATTAACTTTATTTTTCACTTTTTTTTATTGATTCAACTTTCTTTTCCCAAGCTGTAACTTTGGCGTTCAATAATAGATTGGTGCCTGAAGTTAGCACTGTGGTGCTTTTAAACAAGATATTAAAAAAGCTTTATTATATAACGTTATATAAAATATAAAAAAGCTGTATTGTTTTTCTGTTAGCCTAGAACCCTGTACATTTAATCCACAATCAGTTTTAGAGTTATGAATGTTGATGTGTTAGGAATTACTGTATAGCGCTGTAGTGCCATCTTGAGGCCAATAAGCCTTACAAATGGAACACAATGTCTATTGTGTGTGTTATCAATCTTTGGGAACTTGCCATCGCTAGTAATACATAAAAATTTACACTATTGCTCTAAATGACCTAAATATGTGTATTGGTTGCTGAAGCGTGCATTGAACAAGCGTTGACTTTTGAATAAAAACAAAATACTGGTATAAGAATAAATATAAAGAAACTACGTATTACTAAATCGGTTAAAAATAGCCAACTTTATTTAAATCACAACTTCTTTTGAGACCTCATAATATTTGGGGTAGAATGTTTATTAATTGATTTTTATTTTAATTGTAAATGTATTACAAGATACAAATTATGTTTGTATATTTCATTTATACGTATATTTAATTGTTGCATGAAGTCTTTGTTTACACTTATGTCTTCAAGGAAACGCAAATTATTTTCTATTAAAACATGGAAACGTTCAGCAATAACTATTCCATTGCCGTTAAACTCAATGTTTCCATGAAAATTAGAAATATTCCACGGAAATTGTTTGTAGCTGTAATGAATGGAATCATACCATATATCTGATAAATAACATCTCAATGTTTTGTATACACTGTTGTATACACTAACTCACATTTTGCATTATTTATTTCATTTATTTGATTTCCTGCATCACTCACTCCATCACTCACTCACTCACTCACTCATAGAACCAAACCATCATTTACTGTATATAATACACTCACAATAAAGAGCACCGAGCTATAGTAATAATACTAATAATGTCACAAGAATAGGGAAAAAATTCTGCAACCTCAGCAACAAAACTTTGAAACTGAAATAGCAACTGTGATTGGTTGGCCACAGTTGATGATTTATTTAAAATTGATCAGGAATTGTTCGAGATTTGCGTTGTCTAGACTACTCTTGATTACATATCAAAAATGCTTCTAAAATCACACATCATCATTTATAATTATACAATTGCAAAGCAGGCAATTTTAGCAATTATATTTATCAATATAATGGAGGGGGGGTGGGGTCTGGATGGCAGACTAAACTTTATTACCTCAAGACAGTCCTCAGCGCCAAGGAAGCATCAGTTCTTCATCCTCTTCATCCCCTACTTCCTACACATCACACACTGAAAAAGACTCTCAAAGAATTCCCCTGTTAGCTTAGGAACGTCCTAGAAAGCCGTATACACAGTGTGGTCAAGAACAGGGACAATTGGTGAAAGACTAGATGGCCGCCATAAAGTTCCTGGTCTCAGTAACCCTGAGGGAACCTGAAGAAACAAATAAAGGTAAGGTGGTTAAGTGATTTGCTTTATTTATATTTTATTTTATTTAAAAAGAGCTTTTTGTGATATTTTTAACCGATATTTTGTAATGCTTATCGGCGAGGTAATCCGCGCATGCGTGAAAAGAGGGCGTGTTTAAAATCAGAACCTCCCTCATGTAGGGACGTCTAGATCTGCGCAGGGCAAACGCCACCCTCGAACCTGGAGAGACGGCAGCTACCCTCCGGGATAAGGACATTTCGGCGTCACAGACGGAAAAAACATCTCGGTTTATCGCCTTGTAACACCGACAGAGAAGTCCTAAGCAAACAGGAAGCCCACCAACTGCTAATTATCTGATTTCGAAGTTCAACAGAGCGAATCGGTTCATCAAAGGACACACCGCCGTAGTGCGACCATCAGGAGTTTTCCGAAGTTTCTCAGCGTTTAATCATGGAGGAGAAGAAGGAGGAAACCGAAGCGGAGATCCACGAACACGGACCCGAACATTGGTTCTCCAAGTGGGAGCGCCAGTGCCTGGCCGAAACCGACGGGGAAGAGCCGAGCGAGGAGGATGTGGATCAGAACCAGGACAATCTGTGGCATCTCTTCCAGAATTCCGCTTCGGCGGTGGCGCAACTTTATAAAGGTCCGTGGATGGAAAACAAGAAGACCAGCGACCAGCAGCTGGGCCCAAAACCGTCCACATTAGGGGGAAAACCACACACATCGGACATTCACGTCGTTTACTAATCACCAATCGGCGACCCAATGTGCTTTATTTCATTCGGGCGACCCGCTTTGCGTTCATGCTAAGTAGCGTTAGCCGTTTGACAGCTAAATCATTGTTGTCATATTGGCCTTGCTAACATGCTACCGGGAAAGCCGGCTAGTTAGCCCGAAAGATTCGTATTATTGTTCTTGATAACAGCAACACGCGTTTGCGGTGTTTTTTTCAACACGTTGGAATTTAAACAACCTGCCTGTTAGCTAAGGTTATCCGCTACACGTTGTCACATTTAGCAAAATACAAAGTCGGACGTTTGCGTTGACTCGTGCCCGTTTTCTTACGCCGAGGTTAGTATCGGTTAGTTAAACCAACATGCGCAACGTTTAAAGTACTTTTAAAATGGTCAAAAAGACCGAAATCGAAGAATCCTGTGTTTTAATACACGATATATGTTTGGATAAGTCAAGCATTTGTGCTAGTGGACGAACTAGCTTTTAATATTTGCGTTTGGCCGAAAATGCTAGCAGGCATTTTGTATTTCAAGTTCAAAATGGCGAATATCTAATTTTAGCATTAAAAAAACGTTTTAGGCTAAATCCATAACTGCACGTGCCGAAGAACTGAGGGTGTGTTGGTGCCATTTTAATCCCCGGTGTAAAATTGAGTGTGATTGTTGCACTACATGTTTTATAATTTAAGTTTGTTGAGGATATTTCTTTTAAAGAGGCATGTATTTTTTTTCTTGTAGATCGTGTCTGCCATCAGCAAGGGCCGTCACTGTGGTCTCCTTTTCAAAATGCAGCAACGGCAGTAACTAATCTCTACAAAGGTAAATCTGTGTGACTCTGTGTTCGTGAAGCAAAGATTTGATGGAAGTGCAGGTGAATAATCCAGAAGTACTTGAGGATATAGAATATTTCCACACTAAAATATGTGAGATAATATAGAATGCTACAAAATGAACAAGAAAACAACAAATTGTTTCTTTCCTGCTTGACTGTTGATAGTCCTCATGCTTTATTTGTAACTATTTTAGCCACACAGTTTAAAACTGTGTTTATTGGTGCTTAATAATTTGTAATTTGTATTAAAATGATTAATACTTTATTAGTATTAACTTTTTTTTTTGTACTTTCATAATTCTTCCGGCTTTTTCTTCTACTTCATAACACCGTTTTCCTCTTTATTTTATTTTGAATGGTTGTGTATGGGGACACAATAAAATTTCTGTAAACAATCCGGCCCCCCCTGGATTTCGTGGGATTTTTGTGATTGTTCGTGGGATATTTTGTGATTGTTGCGGCCTAAAATCCCAAAAGTTGCGAACCCTACATTGCCCAGGTATTTTTCTTTCAGCTGGTGAAATCCAGGAATGGAGAGAAAGAGTAAACGGAACATTCATTAGGGCTCTGTAATAAATCGCATGAGATTTTTTTTTTTGATCAAATGAAACCACAATCTATATCTGAAACAAATAATTGTTTTAATAGTGAAGTGTGTCATTATTTCACAGTCTTGAAAAACGCAGCATTAGCATTATATGCGGCATTAGTTCCATTAATACCACTTTTCTTCATTTATTGTGATATCAAAAGAAGGACTTAAGAATTTAATAAGAATAAGTATATTTTTTTGTTCAAACGGATTTATTGGTAGAGAATGTTTGTTTAACTCAATTGTTTTTCCCAAATATTAATAAATATGTGACCTGCCATTATAAAAAGGATTTTGCCATTATTTTGCTTTAAAAGCAGCAGGTACGGAAGCCTCTGGGTGCGCACAGCAAAAAAAAAACGCAAAGTGGACCCGGATCTCATTGCTTTCACAGATAACAAAATAATCGAACCACAAACGGCCCGCTAACAAACCACAGACCACATCCCCCATCCCCAAGGGGTTTTGAGATCGCATGGTGTGTTCACATACGCACCGAACCGCTCCAGGAGTGTTTGAAAGGGTTAAACGAGCGCCGCGCGAAAGAAGAACCGGCTCTTTTAAGATAGTCGAGCCAAAAGAGCCGGACTTCCCATCATTATAAGGAAGTCGTGCTGTGACGAACCAAACCGAGTCACCAAAATTGCAAGGTCGCAAAAAATTGCAGAGTTTGACTGAATTTGCATGATTTGGAGCGATTGCGCAGTCGTGAAAACCTCGAGGGACTGTTTTATCAGTACTTTGGTCTGTCGCAAATGTGGTGGAGCATTAATAACAAGAATGTTCTTTCTCCCACAGAGAGTGTTGATGCGCACAAGAGGAGCTATGATCTGGGTATTCAGATTGGCCACCAGCGGCGTAATAAAGATGTTCTTGCTTGGGTCAAAAAGCGAAGGAGAACTATACGGAGAGAGGACTTGATAAGCTTCCTGTGTGGTAAAGCACCACCACCAAGAACTAGAGCTGCCCCCAAATTGACTGTCATGTCTCCCAATCGACCACCTTCATCAGACACCATGTCGTCTGTAGAGACTGATTTACAGCCCTTCTGTGAGGCCATAGCACTGCACGGTAAATATTTCAGCTTACATTTAGTCTGCCGGCTTGTATAATATTCTCTCTATGTTGACTTCGCAAACAACGGTAGTAAAATCTATGAAACGTGATGAAATCCCACAATTGTAGACCTGTGACATCACACCAGCCGTGTGTGGGCAGTTGTGGTCTAATGGTTGGGAGTTTGACTTGTGACCCAGAGCTTGTGGGTTTGAATTCCAAACCAGTAGGTTCTACAACTGTAGTGTGTTTGAGTAAGACACGCGACACACAACTCAATCTGATCATTCAGTAACTCCCTTTGGATAAAAGTCTGCCAATTTTTTTTGGAGTATAACAGTAAAGAACACACACTGGTGCAATGGACACACAGACACACGCTTTTACTCACACACGCGGGTATTTATTGATTTGAATTTTCCTGAATGCATTTTTTTACACTGGTAGGAAACCGGAGAACCGGTGGAAACCCAAGAGCAGAAAGAGCATGCAAACTCCACACCATAACACTCAAATAGTGTATATGCCTCTTGTGTAAATTTATACACACACAAACACAATTCTAATGCTAAAGCTGTTCATTTACTTATTAATTTTACTCTTAATCCGGTTGAACTTTGTCTTAGTCAAAAGCGATCTGTCTGGAGAAGTTCTATACATCACTTAAGTTTCTTGGTAAATGAAGTTGTGGGTTAATAAGCATGTAATAACTGTGTGTTTGGCAGGTCTGAGCGGAGCGATGGCAAGCGTCAGTGTGCGCTCCAGCACTCCCGGATCCCCGACTCACGTCAGCGGTGGCTCAGGCTCAGGCCGCAGGAGGAACGGACTGCACGACGTGGACCTGAACACTTTCATAGCAGAAGAGATGGCGCTTCACCTGGGTGGCGCCCGGAAGCGGAGCTCAGTGCAGTGTGCCGACGTCACGGACCCGCCGAGCCACAAACGCAACCGAATGATCTGATGCTGCTTGAAATAAACACCACTTAATCCTCAACCTCTGGCTCCACACTTATAAAGGACGCAAGAATCACACTAATATTGAGTCCAGTTTTGCAGAAAAGTCTGTGACGTGACACCTCGTCCGTTTGACCGTCAAACTTTATTTTTTTTTTAATTTGAGGATCCTCGTCTCGTATATTCGTGTGCGTATCTGCGCTTCATGGTGTTGCCAAGTTTGCTCACATCATTTATGCACACGTTTCTTTATCTTTTCCCTGTTTAGTTTCACTTATTTAATGTTGTGTTGATGTAGTTTAGCTCACGAACTTGAAACTGCTGCTGATCCGTGTCTGTGAACTCGAGATGGTTGCAATAATGATTTTGCACTAATGCTTTTCAGTCGGACTGTTGTTTTTCACGGGAAAAAGAGAGAGCTTGACTGATGCGTGTGCGCTCGGAGAGGTTTTTGGGCTTTGGCGAGGCTCTGGTGGTCCAAAGTCTCTGGCGAAATGGTTGAAGTGGCCTTTAAATGCTTCTCAAATCCTGACGGAAGCTTCTAGAGTAGCTGATGACGGCAAAAGCTAACAGTCCAAACAGTTCTGGTCGGATCTTTCGACAAATTCATTTGTTTCTGCAATTCTTTCCCCCTCTGTATTGTTTTGACACAATCTGTAATTGTAACGTGGTCCAGTTCTAATCAAGTTAGGGTTTCAAATTTTCAGTGAAATCTTTTAGTTGGACATGTTTAGTTATCAGTGTTTATTAGGCAATTGGATATCTGCGTCACTGCAACTAACTTTTGTGTTTACAGAAGCGAAACACAGATGTTTCAGACAAATTCTGTTTCTTGGTAACGTTTGATGCGACACTTGTTCGATTGAAGGTCTTAACGTGTCTGATAATTACGTTTGACCGTACAATGTGGAATTGCTTGGATTTTCTAGATCTTGCTGATACCACAGTTGCCATAAATTAAACTAGAATTATAGGCGAAGTTATTAAAATGATGTTTGTATATTCACATTAAGTGTCTGTGTGCTTTTTTGTAATGATTTTGTTTTTTCAAATTACTGCATATGTTTTTGAATTTAAACAATTTTTATTTCATTTTCAACATCAATGACCAGTGGAACTTGTGCTTAATTGTGGAATCTTCCGTATCTAATTCACGTCTGCCATCTTGTGGCACGTTGATACAGCAACAAGCATCAAAAATAACTAAAACAATTCTATAGGAATGTTTATAATAAATCTTTTATTCATTTTGAAACACAAGCTTGCACTATTTAAACCCTCACTTTTTTTTTTTTTTCAAAATCATTGTTGTATTTAGTGGACTTTGATATTTACTCTGCAAAATAACTATGATTCAGTTTCCACGAGATAGTTAATTACTACAAATTTAAATGTACTTGAATAAATTTTAATAAAATATATATGTATAAAAAGATATATATATTTTTTATTGTAATCGGACAAAGTTGAATTTGATTCTGGGAGGTAATTGAAAATTAAAAATCATTGAGGTGGGTCTAGCCACTAGAGGGCGCCAGAAGTTCATGATGAACCTCGACACCGGATGGTCAGGGGGCTAAACGGAATACTGTACAGTATATACAGTGTGTATATATAAAACTACGTACAGTTTATGAATAAATATAATATAAAAAACCCACACACATTATATTTATTATATTAATAAAGCTTTTAAATTTATTTGTTTAGATGTAATATTTGGAATCCCAAACACACAAAGCAAGCATTCGAAAACTCATGAATATTTTCCAAATTAATTATACATAATTAATCACGTGCATTGCTTTGAAAAAAAAAAAAAAAAAAAGCAGTAGAGAGAGAGAAAGTACATTTTGGGGCCAGAGAATTTCTCAAGACAAAGCGTTGGAAGAGTCGCTGGTGCCAAAGCTCCGAGCCGCTTTGGCAGGGCACATGCTTTTCTGCATTAATCCCAATTGACTGGCATCGAGACTCGACAAGACATTTTTTTTTATTTCGCCATGTTTCTGACTTTAATAAAAAATGCAACACCACTTTCCCCATCTTGAATTTCCATAACCCCGGAGTGTAAATTATGAATGCGGGCCCCAGCTGATCTATGAGCACAAAGTGAAGCAAAGTCCTTCAAATATTTCAGGTCTTGATGTTTTTTTCTTTTTTATTTGTGGATCTGTACCACCTCATCCATTCAGCGAAGGCCGGAAATGTGGATGGGAAAGTTCCAGATGAATTATTTTACAACACTTCTTCCTCGGTCTGACAGATTTATTGCAGTTAAACCTCTTAGTACACAAGTGCTCATTCCCTGATGTGTTCATGTGCTAAGCATTCGTGTCATTTCAGATGGAATGGGTTTGTATCCTTTAAAGCTGCCTTCACCATAGAGTCTAGTTACGTCTTCCAGAGATTCCAGCTTCTCTAATGGAAAACGTTTTGTTAGTCGTGTCTTAGAAAGTACAAGCAAATGTTTTCCATTTAAAACACATAAATTATTTATTTATCAGCGTTCGGTTAATATAAAAGCTTCAATACATCAAACCTATTTAAGCTTCTAGATGTACTTTGAGAGTCTGTAATGAAACGCAATGGATTTTACAAAAGCTTATTTAAAAATTAATTCCAGGAAAACCTTTAAAAAAATTTAGTGCCCCATGACCCAGAAATAGAAGAAGAGGTTTTGAAAATGCTATTATGATTATCATACATGTACATATTTTAATTCATAGCTGTTTGTAATTTATATGTAGACAATTAAGCAGATAAGTATGTAGTTTTTAGATTTTACATTTCAGGTTATTGTACTTCATTACTTGTAAACCTTTCAAGCCACAGAGGAGTCAGTTTAAATCACTAATTTAAAAAAAAAAGAACAGGACAAAAGGGCTCTGGGCATAAAACAAACAGAAACAAGTCTTTTACATCTTCTCTCTGGCTTTTTCTCGATCTTTGTTTCCTCTTTAGTTGCAGCTTTTCCCGAAATAAAGACACAGGCAATCGAGAAATTCAGGTAGGGTTGAGACTCCTCCAAGCTGTTTGTAAACCTATTCGCAAACGTCTGTTGTCGTGTGTGTAGACGTCAGAACTTCTGATCTGATTCGATTTTCACCAGGCTGATTGCTCGAGAAGCAGCTGTCCATGGTCCTAAAGCTCAGACTGCCGCTCTCTCACAGGCGTCTCACACTTTAAACTTTTTTTCGTACCAAATCTGAAAATGTAACATTTAAAAATCATTCTGACCTAACTATTTAATGACAACAAGCTACAAAGATTCATCCACTCATCTTCCAAACAACTTCTTTCATTTCAGGGTTATGGGGTGCTGGAGCCTCAGAATCTCTGGGCCTAAAGGCAGGAGGCCAGCCAATCACAGAGCGACACACACACACACACACATACACACTTTACATTTGTGGAAAACACAGAAATGTGTTACGGTGGACAGTGCCTAAAGATGCAGGCATTGGCTCCAGCTCCCCCTGACCCAGAAATGGAAAAGCACCTTAGAAAATGGGTGGGTGGAATTATAGCACATTTTACCAAGTTTTATCGAGTTACGTTAATTTAAAGTGAATATCCAAAGTGAGTTCAACGCAAAGGGCAAGTGGTAAGGCCTCGACCGGTCAGCGCCCGAGTGAATTATTAATAAAGTACACAGCCATTAGTCAGCAGAAATTACTCAAGTACGGCAACATTTTGCATGCCAGCCAGTGTCGAAAACACCAATTATTTGTGAAGGTAATGGATGAACTAGAGGCCATCGGTTGAGAAGACCAGCCGTGCATGAAGATGCTCTGATAACAGCACGGAGGAGACATCGCACGCCGCGTAATTTTATTACGATGTAATATTCACAACCAAATTTTGTTGGATAACAAGATATGAAAATTAGAATGCAGCCATCGTGTCCTGAGTGCGCTTTGTTAGCGAGGAATGATTCCCCTTGACAATTCCAGTTTTAATGAAACACATTTTAAGCAATAGCAAAGTAGGTCAGAGAATGTTAATAAACCATACATTCTTCGACCTGAAGTGTTTATTTTTTTGGCAAGTTTAAAAGTTCACAAAATCCCACACAAATTCAACAAAGTAATTAAACGGTAAAAAAAACAGTACTATCTTTTACTTTATCATATTATATATTGTACATTCAGTTACATTTTTATATTGAAAAAATTATAATTTAATGTGTCATGTTTAGTTACAAAAATTAACATTTTGATAATATTTCCAATATAAAGATTGAAATTAATGAATATAAAATAAATAATTAATTAAACATTATATAAATTGCATGTTGTAATTATTTAACACAATTTAAGACTATATTTTTACATGCAGATGCAGAAAACTATATTTTTACATTCACATGCAGATTTCTTCTATTTGTATCATTTTGGCTGCTTTCATCTGATTTCTATCTCAGTTTTTCTATAAGGGATACGACTATATTCGCAGCCTAAGCCCGGTCCATATCAGACATTACTAGAAACATTAAAAACCTCTTATTTCCCTTGAGCGCGTGGAAAAGGAGTAAATATATCAGCTCCCGCCCTGTGTTGAGATAAAGGGAGATCTCCGGAAGTAATTTTCAAACAATGCACTTGTATCAGCGTTTCTCGCATCATTATGTGCGATTGCAAAACTGAAGAGGCCATCAGTGTAAAATGAAAGCTGTGAAACGTCCCCCTCGACACTGATTACCATTAACACGGAGCCACGAGAGAGACGCTTCCATCACAGAAGACGCTTCACTGGGGTCAAACACACACCGATTGCTTGTTTGCTGGAGAGATGTTGGCTTTTATTGGGGAGAAGTTAGCGGGGAGAAGACGTCAGGCGTAGGAAGTTGATTTCCCAAATCTTCCCTCGACTCATTTCCAGTGGAGCGGCATAGATCTGAGTTTAGTTTTATTTGTTGCCTGGTAATCACGTCTGGCTCCGGTCAGCGAGGCCTTCCCATAAACTGTTAATCAAAGAAAATGTCTGGCATTTATGGAGACGTTAAAAAGGCTATTCATTAAAACCAATGCGGTTACAGGAGATATGTATTAATCATCTTAATGGATTCCTGACCGCATTTGTTACATTGACTATCTATAATATGTTTCAAAACACACTTTGGCACGCTTTTAATTCCACAACGTGATCTTTTACAGAGATTTACATCCATGTTTTCTGAGAATGGACAGGTCATGATGGTCAGTGAAAATTCATCGCTGTGTTAATTAAAACCTCAAGATGATGAACTCAAGTTGATATTACTTTGGAATCAAATCTTATTTTTCAGCAAAAGTATCAAGTTGCATGATACATACATTGCAATGCATAAAAGTGTGTGTCAAGTGCATTTATGAGTATAAACTTGTTGCTATGGTTTTTATCATCTCAGTCAAAATATTGAATTTTTAGCGTGAATAACTACGCTATTTTGGGAAAACTGAATTTTTTGCAAACTGTCTCTTTTCGTTGTAATACTATTGCTGGATTTGTAGATTTAATATGATGTGAAGCTTTATAAAACACTACACAAATGAGACAAATAAAAAAATCCATCATTAAAAAATTATTAAATAAATACATGAAATAATTTTTTACACATAAATAAAATCCGTACTTTCATTTTCTGGGTTTCGAGGACATTGACTTCTCACGCAGCTTGTGTTTTCCTGTTTGCAGCGTGACAGCGTGTCCAGGACGGGGTGGAATGAGCTTTGACATGACATCAGGTGAAAACATGGACGCGGCCACTCGGCTGACAAAAGGATCTGAGCAGGAAAGGTGATTGCTGTTATCCACGCTCTGTTTATCACGTGTAGATGGATGAGTAGTGCATTTCACTCGATGGTGAGCAGGTGCTGGACCTGAAAAAGCAGGTAAGAGCGATAAAAAACACACATATCAATGGGAATGTGGAAAAAGCCAAATATTTGGAATTAAAATGGACAAAAAATGAACAAGCTTTTATTTCATTCCGGTCTCATTTACAATGATTTACCAGCACGTTACGTGTCTTGAATCAGTTTTGCTCTGCTGATCTTCTAGGGAGTCTTAATTAAGGAGTAAAGTCGGGCCTGTATAACAGCTATCACGCTACATCTACTGCAGGTAATGAAATATCACTTCAATATTGAGATTCGCCTGGCATCGCGTATTGTCCTCGCCTGAACCCCGGGACCATCATCATTCACCATCTCAATCAATAAAACAAACCCCTCAGAAAGTTTCCTGTCTTTGTCTTTATCTTTCTGAGGAAATCAGCAGAAGGATAATTACGAAGTGACTGAAATGGGGCTTATCTCGCTCTCATGGGTTGAAGTACGTTTTTAATAAGGCCCAAAGGGAGTGAGGAAGCCATGTTGGTGGTGGAAGAAGCTGTGTTCTCTGTAGGTGGCAGTGCTGCTCCTTCACTTCTCCGTAGTACTGCACAGATTACTAAAAAATAAACCTCTAGCTAAAACAATAACACTAATAATGGTCCCAAAAAATTATTCTATTAGATGAAATAGACTGATTGCTTTTAAAATGCTTAGTCAATATGATAATTGTTTTCTTGATAACTTCCAATTAGTATGAAAATAAATTCTCACATAATGTCATATATCCTTAAAATAACAATTTAAACGTGCATTTTCATTACCATGACAGTTTTATGTGTTAACATACACAACAACAAACACTAATAAATATAATTAACATGCACCCGGATTTTCAGGAACTTGACACTGTATATACATATTACAATCTATATGGACTGCATAATTCAGACCTACTGTCTAACTAATGAAAGCTGAACCCTGTCATTCTTTACCATTAGACTTTAGCCTTTGTGAATTCTTTTTGCGTTAGCTGTTAAAAATGTATTTTATTGTGACATGAGTCACTTCTAATGTTTCTGGGTTACGAGAAACTGGAGTCAATCCCAGAGACTCTGGCCCTGAAGGAGGGGGATCAACCAATCATAGAGTGGGAAACACATACACACTCTCACTCTCACTATTAGGGAATTTAGTCATTTCAGCTTCCTGATTTGGAAATTATCAATTTGGTTTGGACCTTCTTTCAAAGAAACAGCACTACCAAATATTATTCTATTAAATATGTTTTTTTACAATATAAGCATATCAATAAAAATACACATTTATAATTTTTCAACGCATCAAGTGTAGTTTAATTATATCCAAGTGGGTTCTATGAATGTGAATTGTAAAAAGAAGCCACTAATATATTCTTTCAGAAAATTATTTCAAAAATCTTGATTTTGACATTTTTCCTCAGAGTCCCATGAAATCCATCGCAGTCTAATTTGCATGGTAAATGCATGGTTTTCAGTTTAATATCGGCAGTAGCAAGCAATAGCCTGTCCTTTACCAGCTCTTTCACATAACAGCTGAAAGAAGAGGAACTTTAAGAGGAACGGTTGACTTTCAATCACTAATCGCTCATCATCCAGACAAATACGGGCCGAGCGGAGACAGCGCTCAGTCAGTAAAGTTTGGGCAGATGGTGCTAAAAATCCGAGTGGAGACTGACTAACCTGCGAGACATCAAACCAGGACGCTGACAGGTATTTGGGATGGGGAAAAAGGTGAAGAGAAGGGAGATGTCATGGCATTTCATGATGCCTCCAGGGAAAGAGGAGACTGCCAGAGTTTAGAGAGAGAACAGAGTGCCATCTGCCGAGGGCATCGCGTGCCAGTGACTGTGATGGTCCAGTGCCTGCTGCTCTTTACAGGCCTACAGGAGGATCAATTCGACTTTCTTAACTCTCGAAAAGCAGAGATTAACTAATATGGAATCAGAATGGTATGAAATCGAAATGATGGCCCATTTTAATCTGAGGAACTTTTGTGAGGAGTCTATACTTCCTCCAGGTCTCTGATTTCCTCCTACAGTCCAAAAACACAAATGTGAGAGAGAGTGTGAATGTCTGTGTGTCCTGTTCTGTGATTGGCCAGCCACCCAGCCAACAAATTGACTCCTGCTCCTAGTGACCCAGAATTGGAAAACACAGTAGAAAATGGATGGAGGATCCAGGTAGTGGACCCAAACGTGGGTTTCCTTCGGGTCTCCAGTTTCCTACTACAATCCAAAAAAATATGCACTGAGGAAAATCACTTACAGGTGTGAGTGACAGTATGAATGTGTGTGTCTGTGTCCTGCTCTATGATTGGCTCAAGCTCCTCATGACCCAGAAATAAAAAAACGACTAAAAAAAGGATGCATGATAAAGAGTCGGCTATCCTAATATGGAAATCGTTATAAAAAGCAAACTTCACTGAACGACTTCATGTTTTTTCCTGGGAGTCGAACCTTCAGTCTTGGACTTGATGAACTACAAAAGTAGCTAAATGAAAACAAAATGAAAACAACAGAAACAAAATGTTCCAGAACATACAGGATAAATTTGCAATTACGCAACAGCAGTTTCTGATCATGTGACCCTCTGATCATCTGATCAATCTGATCATGTGACCCTCTGTTGTGGAACTCCATCATTTAATTGAGCGAAGGCATGTGCATCACTTGTATTTGCTTGGATTGAAAAGCCATCGAGAGAGGGTTAGGACCTCATCACTTCTCCCCGCGAGAGATTTAAATGTTCTGATCAGGACTGGAGGAGGACCTCGGGCCTGCGTTCTCTTCATTAATTCTTTGCCATTCTCTTTCGGCTCATCTCATAATCTCCCTCTGATTTGGAGGTGTGCAGCGGGGGTAATCACAGCCCACGGTGCCGAGGGTCTAGTTCTCCTTCCCAAGTTGACATGTCAATCATGGTATTGATCTCAACTAGACTCTAGAGAAGAATCAGATAATCCCATCAAGTCAGATAAGAACTGAAATCCTACAGAAATAAGGCACACGTGAAGGTCCAGTGGTCTAAAGTACTTGAGTAAGTGGATTTCTGTACTTTACTAAAGTATTATTTTTGCCACTTTTTATTTAGTTTTTACTTTATTTGTTACATTGTGATTGTGCAAGATGAGTCTGGATCATTTTTCTACCGTGGGTAATTCCTTGGGCGGACGAGGTGATATCGCCATCTGCAGGATGCTGAAGGTACTGAAATGAAATAAATGAAAATGCTTTTATTTGCCCCACAGCGGGGAAATTGAATGTCACAAAAGCAGATAGAATATATAGAGGAACAAGTTCATTGCGGTAATATGAGATTTAGCAGTTGCTGTTTTTGGACATTTGAGTTTGACTGAGACTGACTTTTTATTCTTTTTCATCCATTTTTAAACGTTGAGGTGTTAGCAGTAAGTTTTATATTAGGATTTAAAACAAACGTTTTTCGTTAAAATGAATGTTTTACTGCATTGCTTGGTGTTTTTTTCAGCCTAAAATCGATACAAAGAAAAAGCTTGTTTTTTTTTATTGGATACTTTAAGACTGTTACTCAAGTCTTCTTGGAATTGGTGACTTGTAATGGAGTAATTTTTACAGTAAGGTATCTGTACTTTTAGTACTCAAGTATTGTTTTCAGGTACTCTTTACACCTCTGTATGGTCACGTGATCGCATCTAGGTTGCGTGAATCGAGACATGGTGACACACAAACATCAGAAAACAACGGCTTTACTTTTGGTTTGATTTTCGGTGGTTGTAAAGTTAATTCTAACTGTGTGGAAAACAGTGTAAATGATGATTCAGGACGTTCTTGTCATTTGCTGCAGTGCTGTGGTTAACGGAGCTCTCAGGGCTCATATAGCATCCACCTTTCCTTTTAACTTATTATGTGACTGAAGAAAGAGTGCCGCTATTAAAGATTGGCTCTCTCTATCAATTCCAAAACAGCTGAAGAGGCAGAAAGAAGTTCTACGAAAACGTACAAGGAATTTTAACATCGAGTCCCTAGGGCCCAGTTCCCCTGTATCCTAATATATTCCATATTTTAATATAAGTCTATTCATCCTGCCACTCTCCTAAAGTTGATGTCTCTCATTGTTCATTTCCAGGCCAGTAATAGAATGACCACACGCTTTAGAAGATGCTCAGCTCTTACCATAGAGTATAAAATAAATAATTTTTTGTGCATAACAATTTCATTTTTTACTCAAAGAATTGTTAGCTGTGGAATCAGCTTCATGAAACTGCATATTTAATTTGCACGTTCTGTGCTTCTTAACTTGCAATTGTTCACCCATACAGAATAGAATAGAAAAAGTGCAAAAGTAAAAGAACACACAAAATAAAAAATGTTATGTATGAAATATGTTCATACTTGTGTGTTTAGTGTTCATTTGACCTTCAAGTCTTGTGTTTTTCCCACTGTATTTTTATTTTACAATCTTTTTTTTGCATTATATTAACAGTATTCTATATCTTATATACATATTCTTACATATCTTACATATTGTATTGTATTATGTATAGGTGTGTGTTTATGTAATTAATTACTTCTCTATTTATCCCCTTGTAACTTCTTTATATTCCCTGCAGTTACGGGGGAAAAGAATTTCACTGCATATCATACTTGCACATCATATTGATTTTGGTCACAATGAGTTTGTAAAAAAAATTATTAACCATATCTGTGGTCATTCATTTGCATTTCAACCAACCAGAGTCATGTTTTGTTCTTGTACTTTGATTTTCTGGTACATATTTAATAAGATCAAAGGCAAACACACTGATTGAATATATCAATTTATATCAGTTTGAAGACTTAAGTTTGAATCTATTTATTTGTTTATTACATAAACCTGTCCGCCGAACCGTAGCGTGCAAAATGTCTCATTCAACCAAACAGTGTAAAGTGGATATTTCTTCTCTTTTTATCACAATTACATGTCACAAACAGTAACACCTAGCAATTGGAGGTTGTATGCCAGTAAAGGTTTATGAGCGAGTATGATGTCCTGTCAACACAGATAAGAGAAATGACGACATCTACATAACTCTGCTTTATGACCTCGCATCTAATGATGCATTCCATTAATGTCAAATCACATTTGTCATATAGATACTGCATGTGGCTCACGCTTTCACTCTATCACAACCAGAGGTGTTAAGTACTTGAGTAAAATTTTAAAATTTTGTAATTTGCAAACACTTACACTTTATTGATTGCGTGAATTTATTGAGACTGCGTGAATTTAAAAGTTGCTTATAATTTTGATAATCAGAACAAGTACAAAACTGCCCAAAAATGCACATAAGTAAAAAAACATTTGCAATATTTACAAATTTACAAAAATTCCTAGTTTATTCAAGTACTTTACACCACTCACAAATATTTTAGAAAAATATTTAGTCTATATAAATAAAAAAAATACTGTGTAGAATGATTTATATTTAGCCACCCATCCAGAGTATCCGCCTTCAGACCCCCCGTGACCCAGAAGTAAAAAAAGTGGTTCATTTGAATTAATTAAATAAAAAAAAATGTATCCATTCAAATGTATTTTCAAAACCATTTGGTTTTACATTTGTGGTGTTGGTCGTCATGGGCCTTCACAAGAGACTCATTTTATTATTAATATTATTATTAATAATCGTTTTATTTCAGCAAATTTTAAGGGCTTCATTTATTATATTTAGAGATGAAAGATACCTTTTTGCTGAATACATTTTGCGCTCTTTTGAGAACCGTTTGTGCGGCGTTGGAGATAGATGGCCTAACCTCACTGCTGGAGACTCATTCATATCTCCTCATGCCTCCTATTCATTCATATATTCATTCGTACATGTCTGTTTGTGCAGCTTCAGAAAGCACCATGAGATCCTGCCGCTGAAACGAATCCCCGTACCAGGGTGAAAAGCATGGCACAGGAGTCACAGAAGGTTGTCCTGGTCGAGGTTGATAAGATGTTGACTAGCCACTCATCCTTGTTACAGTCAGCAAATATGTCAGACATGGAGACTAAATACAGAAGCCAGTGGTGAGGTTTGGTCTGGCTGCAGTTGGTGGAGCAGACTAGCTGCTGTCATTTACATGCCTTTCATCTTCAAACCCGCAGCCTCCGGGGAGAAATGCTTCTCTTGGAAGGCACAGTTCAATAATTCAGAGACAGGAACGAGACCGCTGCTCTTTAAGACTTAAGACCCAGCGTACTGATATGGAGAAGTTAAGATGATTGGCTGCGTGTAAATTGCTTTGCCACCTGCTCTTTTTTTTGATTGCTATCAAGCCATAGAAGTCCTTTTCATCACTTGCTCTCTCTCTCTCTCTCTCTCTCTCTCTCTCTCTCTCTCTCTCTCTCACACCAATTTTCTCTTTCTCTCTATTCACCTAAACGTTCCCTCTCTCTTTCTGTCTCTCTTTTTTCTCTCTTTCCACTTGTCTACACGTTTTCTCTCACTCTTCATCTTTCTCCTATTTTATCTTTTCTTCTCCCACATCCTCTGTCTCTTCTCTTTCCGTCTTCTTTTCTCTCTACTTGTCCTCTTTTTCCATATTCCTCACACACATTCTCTCTTTCTATTTTCCCTCATCCTCCCTCTACCACTTTTTCTATCCCTTTCTGCCCTCTCTCAAACATTCTTTTTCTCTACCCCCTCCCTCTCTTTTCATCTTCTTCTCTCTCTCTCTCCTCTCTCTCTCTCTCTCTCTCTCTCTCTCTCTCTCTCTCTCTCTCTCTCTTTCTCTCAGATCTCCTCCATTCCTTGTCTGCGCCTTGAAATTCTGTTCATAAATATAATGAACAGGGCCGGTGATGAAGGACAAGCCTGTCTGAGTCCGACAAGCAACAAGTTTGTCTTATTACTGGCAATGCAAACTAAACCTCTGATATCGAACAGCTCTCAAACAGGGTCCTGCCTTCCATACTCTTGAAACACCACCCATAAATATCACCCTTTTTAAATAAAATTACCCTTTTCATAAAACTAATATTTAAAACAAAGGATACATTTTCAGGTTCAGGAAAATGCATGGGTTCTTTATATAATGGGCACATAAATCCCTGATACAACATCCATCATGTCAACTGTATCCCATTTTAGTAGCAGTTTACACAATTAACATGCACAATTACTCAAAAAGCAGATTAACATCGATTGCCAATATAAACAACGTAAAGTTTCATGTAAAAATGATCTAATATGTAAACAATAATCCCAACTCCAATACTACCTTAATATTTGATATATGGTTATGTATGAAATGCAAAATGAAAGCAGTTGTAACTTAACAAATACTTAATCAGCATTTTAATTGTATGTTGAGAAGAATCTTAAGATACGTTACATAAGGTAAACATCTATGGTTTGTATTTATTTGTCATAAAAATGACCTGATATCAGACTAGCATGTTTAAATAGTGTGAGCGCATGAGGTCACATTGCAATTAACGGCTAGAACTTGCAATTTGCATGGTCAATTTTGTATTTTATAATGAAGCCTTCGGGGTTCAAGAGGTGACATCAGTAATCACCCCGTATAATCTCAAGTGAAGCTTTAATAAATACCCCGTGTGGTTCAGACTATACTATTTACATCAACAGCATGCTGTAAGGATTTGGAAGTGAATGTCTGACATACAGGCACTGCCTCCTTTACAGCAATTAAAGGCATCAAGCTTTCAGAGCACAGCCATGGCCACTGGCAATAGAAAATATTTTAAATTAATTTCTTATTTTGGATGGAGTATACAGTGGTCATGAGTGTGAAAGTGTGTCTGTGCGTTCTGCTTTGTGATTGGCAGGCCACCAGTTTAGGGTGTGTCCAGCCTTTGGGCCAGAGTTGCCAGGATTGGCTCTGGATCCCATTGACCCGGAAATGTTAAAAGTGTGGTAAAAATAAAATATATAGATGGTTTTCAGTTTGGATTGTGAATCAGTTCGAAAACATCTGACAAGTTATGCAATTTTTTCCATTCAAAATTTTGTTTTCATTTTTGTTTTAAATTTTGCCAATCTCGTATTTAACTCATTTACAAAATCAAATTGCATATAATAATCTTTTGGCCTAAGCCTTTTGAAGCCGATGCTGTTTTCGGGATAAATTTTCACTTCTGGCAAACGATGCTGTAAATGCAGTGCAATGCACCGCTCTATTGCTTTAATAAAATTACATTAATTACCACAAATTATAAAATGCAAATCAGAATACTTGTTCTAATTGAGACTGTTTACTTGGTTTGCTCATTTACATTCACTATTCGGTAAACAGTGGAGCTGATGCAACGTGCATTACAATTACCAATCTGTTTACAACTGGCCACATCCAAAAACCTTTGTGGCTCGGATTCACTCATAATCTAATAGAAAATAAACCCAATAATGTGAAGTTCACATCTGTCATTGATTTTGTACTTTCTACTGAGACTTTTTTTGTATTGTAAAATGCAAATTTGATTCTCTCTATGTTCTAGTGCAAATTTGAATATTTGAATCATGGATTTTCAGATAGACTCCCTCAAAGCAGCTCTACAAAATAAATAAAACAATGAGAATAATTTAACAACGTCTTGTCAACGCCATGACCGACCCAACATTTTTGTCTTTTATAGATCTTTTAGTGATTTTAGTAAATTTGGAAGAAGGGATTATGACTGTACACTAATATTAGGATCCTATTTGAAAAGACCTTCCAATGTAACTAAAAGACACATTTAGAGAAAAATATTCACAGTTTTATGCCAAACTGTCACCAGTGAACCGTCTAAATTTGCGAAAGAAAAGACTGGAAAATGTCCGGGTCATATTCTTACATTTCCGAAAATAATCATTTTGTACTAACAATCAATGTGAGACCTCTTGATCCAAACATTGATTTTGCTATTTTTTACTCACATTTGGGCAACTACACAAACACACTCACTTTCTTTTCTTCATTCAACATTAACAGAAATGTTGACGTTGACTCTTATTGTGTTGGAAGTTGCCGACCTCCCTGTTTTTGAGATTATTGCTATGGTAGCTTACAAAGGAATTCAGTCTTCATTTAGCTGAAATTATCTTTCTCAGATGCTTGTCAAAATCCTCTGAGTGTTTAGGTGAATGAATTTGACATTTTATTTGTTCTATTCATTTGAGTTTTTAGGCACGTTTTCTTGAGACGTCAAATTGGAGATAAAAAAGGAAATAGATGAACATTGTTTGCTCCTTTTGCAGGTTTTCCAAGGTACTTATACACTAATAAGTACTTTTTATCAAAAATCTTCAAAAATCCCACACAGATGAATAAGACGTAAGGAAATAGTTTCAAAACTTGAGAGTTTATTGGCGAAACTTGAGGCTCAAAACGACACTTCATGCAGAATAAATGCGACTGGAAACTGGAAGTCATGCTAGTGTCAAGTTAAAGAAACACTCGGCATTAAAATTAAACCAGCAGTTAAACACAAAACCCAATTCTTTGAATCATTGAAAGTGGCTTGAGAACCGACACAATTGGCATGAGAAAAAAGTCGAAAGTCCCACGACATCCAAGGACTTTAAATATTTCTCCCGGAACTGGAAGACTTGCTGATGAGCCTTCACATATGATGTTTGTTTTGCCTTTCTCATTATCTCCGGGGTGACAGTGGATTTTCTTTTGCCCGTCCAATTACGGAGAAAACACACAAAGATCAGAGTCACACTGGGAGAGTTTTTCTGTTAGAGGGTCTTTAATGATTCTCTTGAAAATGTGATCTCCAAATGATGTTTGCCTTTTCCGTGTACATTACTGCAAACTCTGAGTCGTTGATCGGCATAAAGTTTTCTTGTCAAGCTTTTGCTTGAGTTATTAGCTTTAATGGCTGAAAAATGCAGCTCGGAAGGGTTCAATAAAAAAAGTGTTTGTTGAATGGACAACAGCCAAAGAAATGTACAGTATGAATATTAATGATCATGTACGCTACAAATATAACACTACGTTGATTTAAGAACTTTAAAATGATCACCTTCTGTATTCGACCGCTCGTGAAATAATCAGACGGGCTGCTTTAATGAGGTTACCTACTTTACAGACACACTTGCAAAATCCGTGACGCAAAGCACGTGGTGATTTTATTTATAGTGAAGGACAGTGAGCTAACCCACTTTTAGAGACTCGGGAAACTCATCACGTTGGATTTTTTAAAACACAAATACTAATAAGTGAATGTTGGTTGCTGCTTTCTGTTCAGAAACAAGGAAAAATAACGCGTGCCGTTCAAAAAAAAAAAGAATTGTTGGATGGATTCCTAAGTTTGATAGTAAAGCCAATGCAAATTGTTTTTAGATAATAAATTGATAGAATAAAAATTATAACTATATTTGTTCTTCAATGGGGAAATTTGTCTCTGCTTTTGACCAATCCAAAAACAGTGATCACACGTAAACTGTTGTTCTTGAATACTTATATGGACATATGTTTAGACAAAATACACAGATAGTAATAGTTCTTTAAGCCTTCTGTACGTTTGGTGTGAACTTTAGTTATTTAGCAGAACTCAAAACTCAGCTCGTGCTCAACAACACTTCTCTAGAATTTTCTAGATTTATTTTTGCAAGTGTCTAAAAACATCAACATGTCTTCCAATCCTAACATGTTTCATCAGCATTAGTTCATAGCTGCTGACATTGAAAAATTTGCGTTTGTCAGATAAACCAGACACGTGAGTTCAATGTTCTGGGAAGCCTCACACGTGGCACGAGAGAAAAGGAAAACTGAATGATGGACTCATGAATGTAAGAATCCCCGCAGCAAGTCGTCATTTATTCGCCGCACCCTGACAAACAATGAAACAGCTGTTGGAACGATGTGATCCTGGTACAAATCAGATCAGCTTGAGTTCCTTGTGTGCTTGTCGGGGCTTTAGCAGCAGAAGGCTTTGAAAGGGGGATCACGGTGGTGAGAGAACTGCAGCAAAGCCTCTGCGTCTTGCACAATGCGGTGGGAGTGAGTACAGGAGAGGCACAATGAGTTTTGCTGAGCTGAGCGAAAGGTTTTCAAGCACAATGCGATACTAATTACAGCATCTGCTTGCTTTTATTCCAAGCCTGGAGTCGCATTAGAGGCCGGAAACGACACCGGCTCATTTACAGTGGTGGATGTGTCTACGATTGTAATGGAGACTGATACCAAATTACATCCATATTCAGTAAAATTCATCTTGATCAGTGGGTTTGTGTTCATGGCATCAGATTTGTTCCAAAAATATCAAATGTAAATTTCTAAGAAACTAAATAAAATGCTTCACATTTACATTTGGTTTTTAATATTTCGCTTGCGATCTTTGAGTTTTCGTTTGAAACTTTTATTTTCACTACAGATTTTTTTGTTTGTTTCTTTTTTTTAACGTTTGTAAGTCAAAGTCAAAGTCAGAAACTTTATTTGTCCCCGAGGGGCAATTAACGAGACAGTACAAAGCAGCAGTGAAACAGTAAATAAAGAAACAGTAAATAAAGAAACAGTAAATAAAGAAAAGAAAAATAAAGTGCAAGGTAAGGTAAAAGGTAAGGTAAAGTAAAGTGTAAGGCACAAGCCTCACGTGGGTAAGGCCCTTACTGTGATTGGCTGGTGAGAAAGTATGGACAGCTCCGTGACCAGGAAGTGGGGGAGAATCTGCAAGTTGTTGTGTATCTGTATCAAAGACATTTTTGTTTCATAGATGGGGCGCTTTAGAGTATAGTGATGATAGTCTTGTGATGAACTCAACCATAACGTAAAAAAAAAAACAAACATGGCATGAACACTTGAAATCCTACAAACATGGGTGTAACTTCAATAACCCCATTCTGATCTTCAGCAGTCCTTAAATAGCAAGACACAAGTGCCCACAGGTGTGTGCTGGAGATCATTGTCAGGTGGTTGATGAAACACTTGTTGCTTCCCTCCATCGCCACTAGAGGGAGCCTTCAGTGTCACACTCACAACCAGGCTGCCAGAATATATTAATAATGGTATTAATTAATAATTCAATAATATACTAACAATAATAATAATAACTTACATAACAATAATAACTTACATAAATCATAATTTGAAACCTTCACTTAAAATTCACTTTTTTGCACAATTTATTTTTTGTTGTGGTTTATAATGTCTTTGTTGAACCGTTTGACTATTTGCTTGCTGCTTTTAAACAAGGAAACGTACCTTTGTGGAATTAATCAAATATAATCAGTGCTCAAAAGAAACATTTTACATTTTTTGGCAGCATGTTCATATTTCGAAAAATGTATTCTGCTTATGTCTGATTAATTCTGTCTTTATGTTCCAAATCGTCTCGTTTTAGTCTGTTTGCTCAAAATGTTTCCCAATGAAGATGGTGTCACCTTCAAAGTGAAACGCTAAGAAACTAGACTTTCTAGCGAGCGTCTGGTCACTTCAGTTGTACTTCTGCAGGCCATTTTTTAATACTTTAAAACCAGCCAATTTATCACACATGAATCTACAAATTTTGAAACTTGTAATTTTAGGTGAAATAAGTGTACTTACTTTTTCCGCTAATTAGGACACATAAAAACTGTATACTTCCGTTGGCTCAATGTATACTGTGTACTTCAAATAGCTCATTTTCATTTGAAAATAAACTTTAAAAAGGCCCCAACATTGAGGTGTGAAGTATGGTGGACGTGAGCTTCTGCTTGCATTTTGTGAACTGCATTTGGAATCCCTGTTCATATGTGAGGTGTAGCATGATACAAAATGCATAATTCATGAAGCAGTCTACAGGCATTATAAGAGGTTCAGAACCCAAAGTCCAGACCAGATGTTCTTCCTCCAGGCCACATAAGAGCTAAAAACATCACTCACCATCTTTGCACATCAGTGGCACCATATTTCTCACATCCCTGAATGCCCATATTGAGTATACTAATGGTTTTGTAAGGATATTTTTTTCATTAATATATATATATATATATATATATAAATATACATACGTATATATAGACACACACACACACACACACACACAACGTATGTAAAGTATCCGTATATACAGTAGACGTATATTACATACACACATATATATATATATGTATAAATTGTGACATCCAGGCATTCTGTAAAATGCCTAGGTAATATGAAAAGTGAGAAATAATTAGCCTGAACATGTTCATTAATGAGAGTTGGCGTTAATTGGACACTTATGATCACAAAGATGCAGTTGCATGTCTTTTTCACTTGTTAATTGCAGCACATTGAGATTTTAGATGGAGCTCACAATTTTTCTTTGATAAGTGAGCTTCATTAACTAAATCCCCTGTTACAGTGAGAGCAGAACGACTTTATCTTTCTTCATCTCAAGAGATAATTTTAATTGTAAATGACCAATTAGAATCTGAAAAGTTTTAGGTTACAATTTAGTAGTCCTGGAAGTTAAATTGCATTTAGCGACAGGTTTCTTGCAGCTACATTTCTATCATGTAGCTTGAGGTTCATGTCATTTAAGACCAATGCGCATAGCAGTTTGCTTACACATTAATTGCAGCTAGTGGCAAGTTTAGGTAAGACACAGCGAACCTAGCATTTAGCTGTGTATACATGTATACATATGTATAATACAATTGATTCTTTAAAAAAAAAAAAAAAAAAACTATGACAAACGCGTAAAGAAATTGAAAAAAAAAATCTTAAGACGTTGAATCACTGAGAATAGTATTTGTACTTATTGATGGCGTGAATTTATTTGGACAGCGTGAATTTAAAAGTTGCTTATATTTTTAAAAAAATATTTACATTACTTGGTGATACAGAATATACAAAAATTCCTAAAGTGTACTCAAGTACTTTACACCTTGGGCTTTATCTACAGGTTTGTAGCATTTAGCTACATAATCATAGGATCACAATTAGGTACAGGTTAAAAAAAAGTAGACCACCGGTTCATAGGAACTATCATCGAAGTTAGATACAGCTTTGTACCAGTTAACTACAGGTTCAAAGTTTTTAGCTACATGTTCATAGCTGTTAGCTACAGGTTTATTACACTACTGCTTTGTAGCAGTTCAGGTGTGCAGCATTCAGACATGGTCTTAACAGTTAGGTTTAGGTTAATTTAGGTAGACTACCGGTTCATAGCAGTTAGCTACAGTTCATAGCAGTAAACATGCTCATAGTGGTTAGTTGTATTGCAATTGTATACAGCTATTTAGCAGGCAGCTACAGCTTCTAAGCAGCTAGCTATAGGTTGTAGGTTTCTATTTATGTACAGATTTGCTTTAACACTCCAGGAAACTTTTCCATTTAGATTTTTGCACTGTGATAATACTGTTTATTTGTTTTAGCTTTTGTTGTGAACTATAAATATTGGTCCCTTGGGCTGTATATCAAATCATATTAATAATCTCAGACACATTAACTGTGTAATAATAAATGTGCAACCCCCTCTTAAAAATGTGAACAAAGCATTCCTCTGGTCCAATTAAACAACTTTAATTAAGGTGTCTTGTCTACACACCTCATAAACGATCCAAAAGCAGAACCGGACTGAACTTTCTGCTTCTTGGTTGTTAATATTGAACTATTTTCCTCTCTGTATCAAAGGACTTGTAAAGTAAAAGGGAGATCAGCGGAATTAAACTGTAAATAACCTCCAAAGCAAACTTTTGAATTTGCTTCAGAAGCATTTTTATTTCCCAGTAATAAGATGATGAAACTACTAGCTATTTTAAATTATTAGCATCATAAGCATAGTGTTGCAATCATGAACTTTGGTTTGTTTTTGGCAAATTTACAATTTTCTGTTGAGCAACAAAATAAATATATCTTTTTACACTTATTTTTACGGACCGGTATGGCTCATAAACACCAAATCATCATAGAAGAAAACTGTAAATGATCTGTACAAAAATATATTATAAACTACCTGCGTATATCTGGTTTTTGGAATAGATTACACAGTAAATTGTTCACAAGCATTAAACTCTATAGTCTAAAAAACAATGTGGCTAATTTGCAGATTTCACTAACAATCTCAATTCCACCAATAATTTTGTCCTCGTCAGATCAGACCAGTGAAATAACTGAGCAGCTCCCAGCGGACCAATGAAACGATTGCATCTGTCGGTCAGTAGTATTTAATGTGTTCATGTTAAAGTCGATATTTATGTTCTCTAAGCGAACAGACTGAGAGAAGTTTGGTGTATTTAACAGTACACCAAACGCAAATATTGTTTTTTTTTGTAGCACAAACGCAAATGTTGTTAGTTATGAATCTGTACAACTCTATGGAATGTATAGAATATTATTTAGGCAAGTAGATAATGTTAAATAATATGTTTCCTTTTCAAGCTAGTGTTTGCGACATCAAGGTTGTGGGTTTGATTTTCAGGCATTGACTATAGGCAATGATTTGGACCAACTTCTGTTGACGTCTGTATTATGAGATTCAGGAGTGACAATATCATTTTTCTGCTTGTTGTAGTTTGCTTGTCACCTGCAGCGATGACAGTAGCCACACGAGAGCCATCTTCTCCTGATCAAAGACTCCTACTTCCTGACAGTAGTCCTGCTCCTCTACTATTACGTAACACGTCCTGAGTGTGTGGTGGTCTTGGTGAAACACACTCTAAAAGATTTGAATGATTTCATGGCCCTCGAGAATAATGCATTACCGCTCTCAACATGAAACAGAATATCTGAGTGCAGAACTCAGTTGTAATAACAACAATCAATTTATAGTGGGGGGCTTTTCTGTTACCGTGTGAATGAGTGAAGTAATGAAGACGAGGGTGTAAAGAAAAAGAACCTTTGGATAGTCTGAGCTTTTCAATTTTGTTGATTATTTCCACTAAGATTAAAATGTGAAACATACAGTATTAAACCGTATATAGTCACTGTTTTATGTCATTCCTCATTTTGTAGTTCTGTTGGTGTGTTTTTATAAGTGTATGTATTTAGGTAATTTTACATTTTTTTTATTATCTGTCGAGTCTCTACTGTATGTAAATGTTTCAATATATATTTTTAATATATTTATGTGTATATATATATATATATATATATTCTTATGTATTTATACGTCATTATACTCATAGTTTTCAGATTTTAATATTTTATAGTTTTTTATATTCATATGGCCAAATATTTTAATGAATGAAATGGAGTTTTAAACAAAGCATTAAAGTGTGTGGGAATAAAAGGCAGAACTTTCATTCTCAGTATCATATAATAAATGGATCTGGCCTGGTACGCGTTCTTCAAGGCCCTTTTAAAAGACATGGCTGTTTTATTTATGATACGGTACACTTATATTTTACCCCTGCCCTAGGAAATTTAACTACGTAGATGTTTTCTACCGACATGGTAATTCTTTCTTAAATAAGGTGCATTATTGATGAAGAAAACAAACTATTGAAGATTTTCTGTCCCGGTTTCCCCAGTCTGTGTATTAAACACAGTAAGCGGAGCCCACAGGAAGACTTTAATAATTCAGTGTTTAACTATTTTTAGTTATTGATAACAAAGAGGATCTTATATTGCGTTTGCTTAACCATGTTTATAACCCCCCATAGTGCTGTCCTCCGAAAAGACATGCGGTGGAGTTTCTTTCTCGGTTTATAATTTGTCTGAAAGCAGTCTTGCAATTTCTTCCGCCGACACATATTTCTCCTGTGGTTCAGCAGAAATCCCACATCTTCCCTTTCAGACCCGCCAACCCACCTCACGCCATCCCATTATTTCCAAATGAACGCCAGCAGCTCGTGGCAGAATTCTTCTCTCTGGTTGTGATGGATCAGATGGCGAGTCTTTGGTGTTGTCACGCTGTTTGAAGGTGAGGGGAGGTTTGGTGGATCCTTCCAGTTTGATGGTTGGTGCTTTGGCAGCATGAAGAACATGTGCGGATAATCCATCAGTGTTAGACGTGTCTGTGGAGCAGGTGGAGTCTGAAGGTTCTTGAAGGTCACACGGCCATGCCAGAGACCTCCTGCTCTCTCCAGATCCACCTCCACCTCCACGCCAGCGGATTATCCCCTTATCAGTAGATGTAATGGAGATGTCATTTACGAGGACACTCTTTTAAATCAGCAGTGAGCAAATTTGCTGATTCCAGTGTTGCCAGAAGAGTTAACTGTCAGCACAAATGTTCAAAAACACCTTAGAAACTTGCTAATTACAGCAGCGTGTAAACAGAATGCATTTAGGCAATTCACACACACACATACATCTTGCATTTATATCATAGTGGGGTCCCAACATTGACTTACAGACGAATACATAGGCATCCTTCGCTCTCACACAAACCATCAAAAGATTCCCCTTCTTCACCTTTATTGTGAAAACAAAAACAACAACAAAATTTTAAACTTCAGCCCCAAAATTGCAAAGTTGTGGGGCCCAGCCATAGGCCACTTAGTGCTTAAAGCCTGTACAGACACACACACACACGCACACACACACACACACACACACACACACACGCACACACACACACACCACACACCACACACACACACACACACACACACACACACACACACACACACACACAACACACACACACCACACACACACACACACACACACACACATTTCCTCCCCCTCACCATAATCCCAACCATCAAAAATGTTCCTTTCCCAACCCAAAGGGATTTTACTCCAACCTTAGCCAAGATCCGTAAAATTCAATTTTGACCCTCGGGCCTTAATCGTTTTAGTTTCCAGTCAAAGGTCCCTAACCCCAAGCAACAGAGGATTTTCCTTTTAAAATGTAAAAAAAATGAAATAAAAAAATATAAATAAATAATAAAACCAAATGCTCAGATCAATCTATATTCTTATATTTTATCCTTTGTGTGTGATTATTCCACTATAGTTTGTATCAATTAACAAACACAATGTCAATTACTTAAACATAACTTTCTTTACCGTATATTTAATGTCCTCACAAGTAAAGCATTTGCCATCTGTCAGAAATATATATCAGTTTAGTCAACTGAACAATTGACTGGATTGTACATGTATAAAACTGTATCAAGTAAATGTAGTTTCACAAAGCAAACACTAGATGGGGCTCATCTTGTTCTACATCCTCAGATCTACACAAGGTGTTGCAGTCGTCACAATCACAACACTTGCAGGGATGCGGGACTGTAAGTCCGGGGCTACAACAACGCTCACATCAACCTTAAACTCCAAACGATCTGACCAAAAAAAACACATTCTCACCCTTTAAGGTTGACTCATCACTTGGAGCGACACTCAACAAAGAGTCCAAACAGGCCATCAAAGATTATTAGCCGCATTTTTTTATGTAAACCGGCTTCGTTTTAAATAGGTCATGCTTAGTGATCCGCCTCCTTCCAGTGGAACGTTGTGCGAATGGAAAGACTATTTTTACAAATGTGTCCCAGCCCAAAAAGTAAAGGCTTGTATTTTAGGTCACTGTGACCTCACAAGTCTAAAATAATAGATTTGTGGGTGCTGCTGTATTAAAACCCTTCCCTCACCTTGTTAAAAGCACTCTTTTACTCTACTTTCTGGTTGGAAAATGCAGAAGATGGAGGTATTTTGACTTGGAGAGTTGGACCTGCTCCTTTATAAGACACTGTTCCTCTGTTCTTAACGCTGCCCACTGCTCCGGGCTCATGTATGTTCACTGGACAGAAAACACAATTTTGATACGTCCCCTAGTGGCCATATTGACACTTTGGCTTTCTCCTCCGATTTCTCCATCACATCTTCTCCGGCGCTGTGACCCTGGTTATCAGCGCCATCATGAATGATGTATGCTGAAGCCGCGCAGATCTTTTTTCATTAAATGTGAGTGCAGCATATGCTACGCTGTAGTGCACTCCGCGGTCACAAACTTTGCATGCCCTCTGGATGTTGTTTACTTTTTTGTCGCCGTGACGGACAGGTCACGTTTTTTCTCTTCCGACAGCGGACCAGACGAGTACAGGGCAGACAAACCCAACGTAGCCTGTCCCTGTCTGCAGCCATCTGGCCGTGTCACTGGCTCTTTGTCATCGCAATGGGACACGGAGCTGACGGAACCGTCCTCTTCTCTTCTCTTCATCGCCTCGGACGTGATTTTGGTAACTCTGTGTTCCTGGATCGAGCAGACGTCGCTTTGGCTTTTCTCTGTGTGCTACAGAACTAGACGTTTCTAATTCATTGAGATGTTACGATGTAGTAAAAACCACTTGATGATATCCTGGGAATCGAACCCAAGACTGTTGTGGTTGCAAACACTCTCTCTCTCTCTCTCTCTCTCTCTCACTCTCTCCCTCTGTCTAACTAACTCTCTCACTCTCGTTCTCTGTCTATCTCACTCTCTCTGTATCTCTCTCTTTGTATCTCTCTCGTTATCTCTCTCTCTTTCTCTCTCTCTCTCTCTCTCTCTCTCTCTCTCTCTCTCTCTTTGTTTAACTGACTCGGTCACTCGTTCTCTAACTCTCTTTCTCTTTGTTTGTCTAACTGTCTCTCACTCACTTTCTCCCTCTGTCTAACTAACTCTCGCTTGTATTCTTTTGTCTCAGAATTCTATAAAATTGGCATACAAATTTGAGACTCCAAACATAATTATACAAACAATACTTAACATACATTTACCATAGAATATGTTTACTAAAAATACAATTTCTGAAATAATCTGATTTCTAACTATTAAAAATTACAAAAACTTAAATATGTAAACATGAAAAAACATGTATCTATAAATGTGTTTTAATACTTATGTGGTATTAAAATGAAACACAGTTAAATATTAGTACAGTTTAGTGTGCTATTTTTAGGTCATAATAAGCAGAACTATACAGAATTTTAAACAACTTTCCATTTCTTTCTTTTTTCTTTCTCGCTGTCTTTGGGAATCAAACCCAGGACAATGTTTTTGCAAACACCATCACAAGCCATATCCTGTGAATCTGACTGTTGAATTACTGTACAAGTCATTGTGTGTTTCTCACCAATTGACCTTTTTGAGATGTGACTTGTTAGAAGGTTTAATTAAACAAAACACGGGCTAAGTGAGTAACTCAGCACTGAACGAATGAAGAAAGAGACGAGGAAATGTAAACTGCTCGTCTGTGCTTGTGCTTGAGAAACCTTACTAAAGGTTTTTTGTAAAAGGGTTTGGGCGATTACTCAGAAGCTTAGGTGTGATTTTCACATCCGAGTCTCCCTTTTCAAATAAACTTTAGGGGAAATGACATTAGCTGAACGGATTTGTATTTCCATAAGGAAATAATAGTGACTGCAACGCAATATTAAGAAGATTTTAGGGAGATGTAAAGCCTTATTACGGTGAATCAGAGCGGCTTAATGTTATGATCAAATTCAACGTGCATTTCGGTCTTTTTGAGTGAATTTTAATTACATTAAAAAAAGAACTATAATTTTGTCATTAAAATGTACAAAATCCAATAAATGCTTCTTTCTTGCATGCAATTTACAGTAGATGTGCAAATGACTGTGAGCTTGTTTAATGAAATATTCCTGTTAAGATCACATTATAAAGAGTGTTTAAAAAGTTATTATTGGTTTAAAAATAAAAAAATAAATAAACACACGGCTTGATAAAATAAATTTATATACATGTGTGTATAAGTAAGTACATACGTTATTAAAATATCTCTGTGTGTCTCTCTCTCTCTTTCTCTCTCTACATATTTTTTTAATATATATTTTATACCTATATTTATAATTATATCTATACTTAGATACACTTTACACACACACACACACACACACACACACACACACACACACAGACATAAATCTATTAGTGTCCAGCAGATGCAGTTTAGTGTGAAATTGATAGTGTGCAATATTCTGTCGCATATTGCAGGTCGTCGGTAATAAGTTTAGGCCTTTATTCCATTCCGCAGCTTTTAATATCACTGGCCGGTCATTCAGGAGGACTGGCGTAATGTTATAAATGAGGCCGGGCATTAAAGCCGGGCGATGAAGATGAGAGGCGGTGTGATTTAAAGCCACTCTGTGTTGGCCACCCGGGTGACGGATGATGGAGACGCGGCCTCACTGTGCCATAGAACCAGGCTGTGGTGCCCAATGCGACAACTGCCTCTGAGTGAAGCCACGGAGAGCTGGCAGAGATGACACACTGCCATGAGAGGCATTTGCAGGAATCGTTCATCTTCTCCGGTCGATGGCTGGGTTTGCATGAGGTGATGTGAGCTGGGGTTTGCTGATGGGGCAGAAACAACAAGCATTTTGTCTTTTCTTGATGCCGGACGTGTTGAAAATACCATCCTTGAACAAGTAAAAGTCTTCTGTCTTCTCACGTGTTCTGAAACGGTTGTTCTACTTTGGTCAGGATGTATATATCGTATTTGCGCAAATATAAGCACTTGTTGTTTTCCAATTTTAACGGCTTAAAAACTTGCGGGTTGATTATAATTGCCGATTTCAAATATCCACGTAAATATAAGCGCTCATTTCTTTAAATAACGGTTCTGGAGGCAGACGTGCTTATGAGTTTTTTAAGCTCAATAACAGAAAGAAAAAAAAATATTAGAAACGTCGCAGAGAAAAACGCGACTGTTCTAATGTTTACGTCTAATAAAAACCAAGCTCAGTCAGCTTTACACTATGCTCTTTTAGCGCAAAGGATCATGGGAACCAGTCAGCAGCAAACTAGAATAGATAGTAGTATTTTAAAGAGAAATGTACGTAATTTAGCCAGAAACAGAAACAGAAAAATCAAAATGGAGCTTGAAGGAAACACGCTTCCTCTATAGATCAAAATGTGAGTTGATCTATCGCGTATCATGGAAAAGACACATAAAACTAACATTCCACTTATTCGTTTACAATATTTGGGTCACAGAATTTTATTTGAAACTTAAAATACAAGTCAAACAAGACAAAACTACCCTCACACTTGAACACATAAACATGTATACTGTAGATGATAATGTACAATATACCGTGTGACTATGGCAGACTAATAAATCATGCAGTGTACCCTAGATTTATCAATAATTAAATTATGAATTTGGTTTATCACAGATTTTCAACATGGAACGTAACGACCACATTACATGGTCATATCTTTCATTTTAATCTGCAATATTATTCTATGCAATCTGTCTGTCAAAGCATTTTTTTTCTGTGCGGTTACATTTAGCTTATATGACAGCTAAACTAGAATTTACTCTAAATGTTTTATAAATATATCGAGTGTGAACTTTTCTTTTTATTCAGTACAAGTCAAACATGAACATATGTCTATAGAACCAACTTTACACAAATATAATCCGATAAAATGAAAGTAAGACCCTTGCTCTTGGGTAAAACACAGCAAACGCACACAAACGCTGGTTTTTATTGTGCCATTTGTCTAACGTTGCTCTTTAAACATCTATTGAACAGACTTTCCAGAAACTGCTCGGCCGTATCTAATCTGCACATATCTGGCTCAGTCTTAAAATATCTCTATTGATTTGGGTCAACTCAGAGAGAAAAGTAAAGCTGTTATCTTAAATCCCAAATAAGGTTCTTTGAGTCATTAGCTTCATTTTCAGAGAGACCAAGTCGGCTGTTTTGGGTCTTTTATAGCCTCGGCAAGCAAGATCTGCATTATTATATGTGTAAAACTAAGCAACATCTGCATTATTACACGTGTGAAGCATAAACATGACCTTCATTTCTCTAACAAAAATGGACAATGTTAGATTGTGTATGAAATTAAATAATATGTCGCAAGATTTGGTGCAGTTAACTTAACGTCACCAAAAAATGTCAGAAAATAACTTGTTTATATAGAACAAATAGGCAAAGCATTTTTTTCATTTATTATTTTATTTCTTATGACAACAAAAATTCTCTGCGGGTTGAAAGGAATTTTTTTAAATAGGACATTTTTTCTCATAGGAATTTGACAGCACAGACATGCAAAACTGTATATGCGTACAGGAAATGTTCTTAATCATCAAAGACAATTTATTATTTTTGGAAGAGGCTGTTTTTTAATGTTATGATTATATGTTCACATACAATCTGTTCAACCTGAAGCACCTTTGGAGAAAAGCTGCAGGAAGGCTTTTACGGCAAGACACCGTAATTTGCATTCCTCGCATATATTATTTCATAAAGAAGAATCCATGGAGGAAAAACAGTGAGACCTATTTAGCAAAATTTGGGGTTTTGTTCTCCCTTCCCAGTGTGCGATCACAGGCCGAATCGTGTGATTTAGCATTTTACGCGGAACCCCCGCAGAGCAGAGCAGCATTTTTGTAATGCATTTTTAAACGCTTGTTCAAACAGTCCTATATATAAAACCTGGCAGTAGACGTTCACGCTCCAAATAGCAAGAAATCTGGAATGAATTAGTGGAAATTTTACATGCCAACTGAACAGTGATTCCGTTTTTAACCCCGGACAGCTCTCAGTCGACGCTGAGACGGTGACGCTGCTGTTCTGATGGCTTCCCCTGATTCGGTGGCTATCGTCGCTGCGTGTCAATCACCGGACGGATCTTCACATGTTCTTGTCGCTGTGGATTTTATGAAATCAGATTAGTGCCAAAAATGTCAAACGTAAATTTCGAAGAAACGAACAAAGATGCTTCACATTTACGTTGATTTTTTTTCCGCTTGCAATTATGTTAGTTTTTTTTTTTTTCGCTCAATCTATACGCTTTTGTTTGAAACTTTTTTTCCACTTCAGATTTTTCGTTCCTTTTCTTTTTCGTTTGGATTTCTGGCCCAAGTTTCACGTGGGGGCGGCCCTTACTCTGATTGGCTGGTGGAGAATGTGATTTACAGCTCCGTGACTAGGAAGTATAGGTGATTTGGTGAGCGGTTAAACACATTCAGAATCAGAGCATCTTCATCGTTAGATTATTTATTCGCCAAAACACACATCTTCACATCACTGCACCACAACAACAACGACTGTGATCACGCGGCCTGCACTTGTTATTTAGTGCGCACGTATACAGGGTTTCACGTTAGATTCTAGTTAGCACGAAATTATGAGTTTTAAAAATAAACAGAACATATTATCTTCATTTTTATTATTATTATTATTAAACATAACCCGAACCATGAAGGAGTAACATGTGAGCCGGTCTTTTATTTGCATATCAACACACTTTACTATTTAGTGATTTCCGTCTATGTGGAAGCAGTGGCCATGACTGTACACTAATAACAGAATAACTTTCAATCCGAGACAACATTCAGATGTTTATGGAGGTCAAATTTAGGGACAAATATAGTTTTAATGCTAATCTCTCAGCAGTGAATTTTCCAAATTTGTTAAAATTACAGCGCCGTTTGCAAACACATACGCCTGTGAGCAGATTTTCTCTCTGATGAAGAGCAAAACCTTTGTCTTCTTCAATCATACAATCATCTTCATTCTGTGTTGAGTCTGAATATTCTGATTTTGTATTGCAAATTAGCTCTATGATAAAACAACTGCAGATGGTGAACTCGTCAATTGGTAATTTCTAATTTCTTATTTCGTGCCTTGACTACACATTTTAAATTTCCCTATGTATCATTCGTATACGTTGTGGTCTGTAGAATCAACAGCAAAGTCAAGTTTGGCCCACAAATTTTGCAAGTTTGAGCACCAGTGATCTAAGCAAAGCAAACACGAAAGGCTTCCATTAATCTTGGAAATCAGTTTTCCGCAGGAAGTACTGCGAGAAACATACTTCGGTAAACAGATCTCCAAAGATTCGCTCTAGCATGATAAAGCATTCGTTTATTATTAGGAATCGTGGAAGTATTCATGCAACAGTGGTGCAATATTAAAATGTCACAACGGGCAAACGCAAACCTCGGAATAGCAACTGCATGTCAACATTGGGAAAAGAACAGAAGAGTAAACACAATCTTGCGTCAGGGCCAGAAGACGATGCAGAGAGAGAGAGAGAGAGAGAGAGAGAGAGAGAGAGAGAGAGAGAGAGCTCAGGGCGAACGAGAGGGGCGAACTGCAGCCGCGGGCTGTGTCACATGGGCGTCAAAATAAAAGTCTGACGCTCATATTGACGGCTGCATTTTAAAGATGGCGAAATAATTATGACACTGCAGGTGACTCTTTTTCACCAAATGTCAGTTGGTTTTGTCATTCATTGGTGCGTGTTGTGGCTCCGTCTCAATCGCCGCTGTTGGTTTTCAGCCCAGTGTTGACAGCCAATCTGGAGAATGCAGTTGAACCATCATATAAGATAAATGTCAGGTTTCATAGCAGTCCTGACCTAAAGCATTGTAGAAATGTCATCTAGGCAAGTGTTTTCTTTCTTCTCGACAGCTTTTGAGAAGCTCTGCAGCTGCCTGGAGGTAAACAGGAGCCAAGTTAGTATTGGGATTATTAATGAGCTTGCCGCAAAACCGTTGGAGTTTAGAAGGTAAATGTCAGGAATGCTTGGCTATTTCTGAGGCTAATGAAAGCAAGCGTTCCATACCATTCTGCTATTGTATAGCAATATATATGTACAATATAAACAATATTGGAATAAAACTTTACCAGAAAAAGAAGAAACTTAAAAAATGAAAAACAAACATGTAAATATTAAAATGTATTTGAGCTCATTTTCAAATAGAATTAAGGAAAATATTAACTCGTATGTGTATTTAATGCATAATACAAAATATTTATACTATATGTATAAAATGATCTTAAAATTATATGTATATTTTTTGTTATATATACTGGATGTTTAACATGCATTTAGACTCAAACGTTTGTGTCAAGTGGATCTGTACAATTTTGTCTTTTAACAAGCAAATAACAATTTTTGTGTGTGGCACAGTGACGTGTCATGATGCAAGACACGCCCACTATGTAAAAAAAAATAATACAAAAAAATCGTGTTGATTGCAAAAGTGTTCCTCACGCAAAATCATGAAAGATCAATGAAGCTTGACAAAATCTATTAAAGGCAAATGGCTTTTTCCCAGCGCAGAACGGAAGAAACCCAAGCTAATGAATGAAAATTAATTCTACATTATTGAGCATGTTTTCTGGCTTTTATGTGCCATCTATTTTAGCTGGACGCGCTGGAAGGCCTCCAACAATTTAGCACCTTTTTGCTGGTGAAGCAGAAAGGGTTTGAAATGGATTCCGCATAGGGGATGTGTTCCTTCCTGCCTTCAGATCTCTCGCTCCGAACAGCGTTAGACATGTGGCTGAGGAATATATTACAGCAATCTACCGTACCTTTTATTGAATGCCCAAGGCTAACAATCGCCTGGCCTCATGCCAAAGTACATTGTCTCTACAACATCTCCCAGTCTCTTGGGAGATGAGCTGCTGTTAGACGTACAAGACAAAATGTGTTTCTTTGCTGCTAACTGACTCGATTCTGATGATGCAACACAACTCGCACATTTACACGAGGAGATGGGACAACCAGAGCTGGTCATGTTCCTCTAAAAAAATCATTAGTTATAAGAGTACCTAACACATAGTTGCTGCGTTATTATCTGATATACATTGTTTTAGAAGTAGTACATTCAAGGAAAAGTAAACATTTTAAAAGTACTAAATTATCTAGACTATATGACGCACTACTGCGAAACACCTATTTATTGGTATTTTTTGATGCATAAGCCTTTATTCAGGATTAAATGGCGCACACACCATTTTTAAATGTGTCTCATAGTCCCTAAAATACAGTAAGTAATGACCTACCTGACCTTTTAAGTATCTAAAAGTAAATATTGGTTCAGATCATTACAGTTTGTCTCTGAGAACTACATTACCCACAATCCTACAGTCCAGGTGGAGGAATTTGTGAAGAAGAACACTATTTTAATGTTTATGTGTTTAAAAGGTTGACATGGGGTGAAATTGTCGCCTCACAGCAGGACGACCTGGAGTTTTCTTCAGATGTTCCAGTTTCTCCAGGCCCAAAAATCTACGTTCATCAGTTCAAATTTCATTTAGGAATTTGCTCAAAGGTCAGAGTGTAAATGTGTGTGTGTGTGTGTGTGTGTGTGTGTGTGTGTGTGTGTTGCTCTGGTGTTGATTGGTTGGCCTCCAAACAATGTGTCTTGGATGTCTGGATGTTAAGGATCGAAAGAAGCGTCTTTTCTTCCCTCTTCACATTGAGACTCTTCTATCAATTCCTGCATCTCGGCATAATAATCAATAACATTTATTCGTTTTGAAGACAATAGCAAACTCTACTTTCTTTGCCCATTGTGCAACAACTGATCTAAATCACAACGTTTCTATTCTTCAGAAAACGGAGCTTTCGTGATCCCGAGACACTCCAGGATAATGAATTCTGGGATTGGAGATTGCAGCCTCTCTGCTAAGAGATCTATTATCTTCCACCAAATCTGATTCAGCTCTAATTGAATGTGTGAAATATTACTCCTCAGAAATGAAGCCGCTTTCCATAGGCCCGTGTCCTCATTTGAAGCCCATATAAGTGCAGATGAAGGTCTGTGCTCTTTTTCTGGATCCGGCTTCATTTTTTAAGAGATTATATTCAGGCCTCTTCACAATATCAAGTGAAATTGCACGAATCTTGGTTTTAACGTGTCATTATCACTTTTAGTGTTTCCCTGATAAAACTTGTGCCGGCTGTACACGCTTTCTTAACTTTAAATGTGTTGCGTAATGTCTGGAAATCAAGCGAGATCAGCATGTGCTTCAGTGACAGACATTAAAAATGCTGTTCGTGGATGTTTTCACATCCTGTAATACCGACCTGAACAGGAAACCGAGCCGCTCATGCATTTTAAACTATTAAAAGTGCAAATTTCTGATTCACACATTCTTCCTCCTCTATTCTTTCTCCGTTTGATCACATTTTAAGTGCCTGTTTAAACTTTTATGGGCTTTGGAAGTGCTTTTATTTAAAGTTATTTAAAAAATGCATTTGGGTGTAGCTCAATAAATTTGAGTTTGTACAAATGTAATAACGACACAAAACCATCAATATTTTAGCCTTATATCTCTCACACTTTATTTTAATTTGTGGCAGTTTTTATGCTTAATGAGTATTAATAATGATAGTTTAATATGAGATAGAAAAATGTCTGAAATAATTTGAACAAATATGAGCAGAAAGTTTATGTGCGTGTGTGTGTGTGTGTGTGTTTGTTTGTGTGTGTGTAATAGGTTTAAAATAAAAATGACAGATAATCTGACAGATTGTATTTCGAAAAACAAAAAAAACTCTCGTATTATCGTATAATGGTATTATCACTGCAGTAAAATTACTGTGGCTAATAATAGCAACAACAACAATAAGACTTTTGTAAACATCTATACATTGTCAGTGTACAAATTAATAGTTTGTTTTATTTTTAAATGTGTCTTTAAATAGTTTTTTTGTTTTAATAATCAGTGTAAGGAGTTTATTCATCCATTAATCCATTCATTTTTTACTGAACTGCTTTTCCATTTCTGTGTCTGCAGTCCGTATAACAGAAATCAGTACAGCCCGACCAAACACTATTGCCCCGAAAAAGTCGTGCCTTGTGTTCAGAACTTCCATTTATTGTTTGTTTACTTCTAATTACATTAATTGGTTTCTCTGTGCGTCTTCAAAATAGCATCTTTCCAGCGTTCATTCATAATTAACACCATCCCGGCGGATCTCTAACAGTCAAAAGCAAATTGTAAAGTAAAATGAGCTGACATTTTAGTTACTGACTCAGAGTCTTATGGGCCTTTTATAATACGTCCTTAAGACCAGCCAGAACACAACATCTAAAAGTGTCTGGCTGATTGTGAGCGATGGCGAACAGGCACAAAGCGCTATAGCCCACAACTAAAAATAGAGTATCGTGCTTCAGAGACAAAGCAGTTCACTTGAGGCAGAAAGACAGAGAGACGGAGATTGGATTCCTTTTCCCCTCTCGTCTATAGCGCCAGACAATGCTGAAGAAATATTAAAAAATCAGTGATTCAAAACAAAGTAAAATCGTAAACTTCTCATAAAATTATGAAAAGAATGAATTTTCTTTTGAGTGTTGAATCCTGACCATCAAAATGAAAACTAAGTAGTACGTGTCTTTGAACTTTAACCTTCAGAGGTCACATGAAGATCTGCTTGCGTCTGACGCTCACGTTGTTAGCATGTTAAAAATGAATTGTCTGTCTTTTTGCTGATGGAAAGCGAGATGCGGTGGCGAGTGGCGAGTGAGGCGAATCAGAAGTGACGTGGCACTAAGCGTTCTGAGAGCGTCGGTGAGCTCGGAGTGCTGCACGGCGTACTAAAACATTTTCAGTGTACTAGCATTAAATTTTGCTCACAAGAGCAATAGCTAGTTTCCTCAATTTGGCTTAAAGACGGGGAGCACAATTCAGAAAGTACGCGTTTTTTTGTGCGAAGTTAAAGTTTTGTGAACGTTCATATGTAATATGAAATCAAGTAAAAAAAACATAAACAAAATCGTCTTTCAGAATTATATTTAGCCTGAAAATAAGCAGTGATGTTAAGAAATTAGATTTTTACACATCATTTGAAGCAAGCACTTTGTCATCAAGATTTTTAAAATGACAACATTATAAAACGTGAATAAAATCTAACAGCATACCTTGAGTTTCAGTTGAAAAACAAATGTGGGGCTGCACATTTATGGGTGTGGCCATCTTTCATAGGCGAAGCCATCAGTAATGGGTGGGGCCACGTTTTTGAACTAGTTGAAATTGTGGCAATGACACATTCGCTTCAGAATGAGATTTTCTGATGCAAATCAAAATTAATTTGCAGTTGTTTTGATCTTTTATCATTCACTACATTTATTCATGAAGTGATGTCACATCATGAGCATAAGAACTCTGAGCACCATACAATTCTAGCAAATTAATCGTAAATTCCCGCGAAGCTAAAATTAAAATACGATCAACGTACGAGTAAAAAGTAGAGGAAACACTGGTTCGGTCTGTTATTATTTGATTATTGTGTTGAGTGCTCGGTTATTACTCAGAGGTGTAATTTATATGAAATCTCATGGTGACCCGGATGACACTGCACGCTGCAGAGTGACATAAATTGCTAAAGTGGGTTTATTTATGGCTGCGTGCGCAGTTTGACGAGACAAAATTAATGAAAAACATTCACATCTAATTGCAGTTTCCTCGAGTGAGGACCGTTTTCAGCTACCATTTATCAAGCCTAGACTTTTCTGCAAGCCACGCCATTATTGCTAATAACGACGCTATCTCTTCACTGTAATCTGAACGTCTCAAACTACACAAAGTTACTTGGAAAGATCTGTACAACAGCCAGCTATATAGATGCTATTTACCAAGTCGGTGATCTGACATTTAAAATCCAGCGAGCCATGGAGATGGCTGCAGACAGGAAGGCCTTTAAGGCATTCATGAGGGACAAGCTAATTATTTTCCACCACAAAGCCATTCCTGAGTTTGAATGCGGCTCGTTTAGCGCAGCAAATTAGCGGGTTAGTGAGCGTTCACAATTCAAATCCTCCAACATTTTAATGCGGCTATCACCAGTCAGCCAGGTAGCGGAAGTTCGGTTGGCACGGGGAGCTCGCTGAGATTGAGGGAGAATGAATTAATGGCCACCAATTTATCTCCGCAAGATAGAAAAAAAAAACACATTAGGTTTTTTTTTTGAGGAGGGGGGGGTGTTTTAAATTCTGTCACTTTGTTCCGTTTCCAGATAAATGAATGGGAAACAGCTTTGCGGCATTCATCTGCGCACGGCAGAGACTCCTTGGCAATAATGTCAGAGACAATAGAGCCCATTTCCTTTCAACTCAACATTACTTTTATTTGGCAAGTTAAGCCCTCTTTTAAAGTGGAGTCAGTGGAGGGGATTGAGAGTTAGACTGCAGTGGGAGAGTCAGCAGCGCTGGAATTATTGCCTTGTCAGATCACATCAGCAATCCAGCCGTGGTGGTGTCGACTGGCCTTTCAACCCATCTGTACGTGGTCTCTCCTTCCTTCGCTCATTCAGTGGATCACTTTCTTTGGTTTTATCATCTCACAGTTCATTCTCTAACCATAAGGGTGTCTTCCCTTCAATTCTACTTCCATCCAGATCCAGTTTTTTTTCTGGGTTATTGGGAGCTGGAGCCATTCCCAGCAACTCTGGGCTACATAGTCAGGATTGGTGGCCGACTAATCACAGAACGGGACACACAGACACCAACATTCACACTCTCACTCTCACTCTCGCTGTTTGACACCAATTCTTCCGAACACATGAAAAGCACATGGAGATCATGAGAAAGATCCCATTAGCATGAGTTTGCATTTACCCTTGGCATGTGAAGCCAAACTTTCTTAAAATCGCTATTGATTCCTCTGCTGTTTAAATATTCCTCGGATTTTCTCTGAAACGTCTTTTCCCCAGTTGACCCTGATGAAAAGAGACGGATCCCTCTCATCTCCTCTCGTTGCTGAGATGTTAGGGATGCCACATGAAGGTTGACCTCTTGTCTGTGAAGCAGTTAAGGGCTCTTAGTAAGTGATTCTGTTTCAGAACTATGCTAGGAATTTGTGTTCCACAACTGCCATTAGGATGTTCTGATAAAAAAAAAAATATTCTGGACGGTAGAATCGGAACCGACCAGTTTAAACAAAAGTTCAAGTCAAGTGGCCAAGTGTTTTAATTGGTTATAAAACCTCAACACGTTGATGTATCGTAAACATTATTGCAGAAAGACTTCTATGGAGGTCTTCTTCCAACCTTGGTGGGAATCAAACTCCTCACAGCTTGGTATTCCACTGACCTATAAGTAATTCCCATTTGCCTTTGAGAACAGGTTCTCGTTCTGAATGCCACGGTGAACCGAGCTCGCAGGCCCGGTCACCTTTCTATGACAGGTTCTGCCGGGAGCAATTTGACACAGTGACTTTCCAAATGCGCAAACTCTTTTCATATATGTTCAAGCAGACATGTCTTAAGGGGCCCGGTCTAAATAAAAATGCAAGACCAAGGTGACATCAAAAGTGTGGCCCGCATCTAAGTGACTGTACGGATGCGAGAACTCGGATATCTAGTGAATATTGTATACGTAGAATAAGTGTTTATATCTAGAATGGAATAGGTTATGGGGGGTAAGGGTTGGTTTAGGTGTTAGGGTTAGGATCGGTAGGGCTATGGTTAGGGTTAGTTATAGTAGGATAGTATGTTTGGGTTAGTTAGTATGTTTGTGATTTGTGATAATTGACATACATTTTTACACTGATTCTTGACTCCCAGAAAAACAAGGCGGATTGTATAGACCATTTCATGATTCTCACAAATCTCTTGTCATACTATTGACCTACCACTGACTGAGTGGCGCAGACAATTTGTTTAAAGTGGAAAAAAAGTATAACTTCTAGACTTTTGGGAGTGGCTAATCTAAAGTATGCACCCCCTCATTAAGTAAGCACACACCTCGCATGTTTAATTTGGTGTACTTAAGAGAGAGGCAACTGTGAAATAACATATTGCGCTTAAAGAAAAAAAAATTGCATTCATGATCCTAGTGCTTCATTTACAATTTAATTGATACATTGTGGATTATTCTTTTTGTGTATTGCAGATATGTGTAAAACTCCACTAAACTTCTGTTTTGAAGGTAAAGGATGGAGCAGCTGGCATTTACATGCCTCATGTTCCAGGTTTGCCGCCTTCGACACCACATGCCCAGGCAGCACACGTTTGCCTACTTTCTCGGGCTCTTTTTTCCCCTTTCTTATCTCTTAATGTGTTCATTTCTAATCCTGGCCCATCTCACTAAGCAAAGGGCAGCTCGGTATGTGTGTCAGTGTCAGTGCGGCTATTCCCCTCTGCCCCGCTTTTCACTATTTTAAATCACAGCTGACTGGACCAGGTGGTAGGAATGACAGGGAAAAAGATTCACTATTACTATTTGTGCATTCCACATGGCAAAAATTCTCCCGCTTTATCCCCAGGGAAATAAGACAGTTTAATCCTGTGCAAGTTTGACTTTTATTTTCCTGCTCCTTTATTCAGCAGTGCTGAAGAAAGACTTGACGGAGCTCGTGTTCTGATATTAAGTGGTAGGGAAGTCAAATTAACTCCACTAAAAACATTTGACCCATTTTATCAGCTCTACATATCACGCAAGACTTGAAATGTGTTGTAATGTTAATTAAACACCCTTAGCTCGGGCTTCAGCCGAAATGGGAACGACTGCAGAAACAAAGCGAGGTCACACCGGTGGTCTTCATTTCAGAGGTATTTTACAGTAATTTGTTTCAAAACGTCACAGATTTAAAACAGTGAGCCATGTAATTGACATTTCTTGGTTATTACCCAAAGCCCAAGATGTTTTACACACGTTGCCAGGATTTACCTGTCACGATTTAATTGTTTTGAATGTGCACTGTTGCATTGTGGGATAAGCTATGTCTTAGGTACGGGTCACAGTTTGATCACTAGGCTGAAATTGGAATTTTGATTTAAAAACGAATCTGCATTTTTTTAACTAACGGCAAAATATTTGTACTCAGAAATGGAGGCTCAGCAAAAGTGTCTGGAAAAGCTGTATATATTCATGTAGCAATGCAGAAAGCAGAACACTATTACAGAAGCGATTCTGCTGACTACAGACCAGAGCAGCTTTGTTCTAAAACAAACACTAATGCATTTTATGCGGATGTTGTGATCTTGCTGTTCCAACTTTTTGCTAAAATTAAATGGAACATTTTCATTCCTTTTCTTGACTTAGTTGGAATAACCCTCAGGTGTGGATTATGAAGTTGGACATACTTTAAAGGCTCCGTGCTTAATAGTAAAGAAATATCTTTGAGTTGGACAATGCACAAGAATACGTTCACATTTGCCAAAGTAGCCAAAGATACTTAAGTAACAAAGTCCATTTACTCAAGTACTTTACACCACTGCATTTGTTAGTGTTCATGCTAGCTCATTAGCTTCCTGATAGCTCTCCCTGTACAGCCACCATCTGGAATACCAAAAGTAATGTGTTTGTTTCTGAAGAATAACATTGGTAAGTAACTAAATATAAATACTGAACAAATGCAAGTTTAAAATAAAAACCACTGTTTTATTCCATAGACAAATGTTCCACAGCAGTGTTCATTTTGACAAAGATTTTTAATTTAGTTTAGGTCAAACTCAGTTTTGTTTTAGTCCCAATTTAGTCACCTTAATTCAGAAATCTGAATACGTAGTTTACCTAATTTTGATGAATTTATTTTTATGAACTTTTTTTTTCAATCCAAATAAATCAATTCTCATAAATGAAACATTTAAACATTTCAACAAAGAGCAAATTAATTACAGTCAAATAAATGAATTATAATTGACCAGAGGGCATGGGTGGGTCAACACAGAGAGAACCTACAAAAAGGTCAGAACCGGATCTCAAACAGGTCCTTGTGGTGAGGAACCAGTGCTACCCACTACGCCACCATGACTCCCAAAATAACACATTGAACGTTTTAAATATGTCTCAATTGACCATGTTGATCCTTTTTGTTTTTTGCCGGACTAGATCAGGGGTCAAGGGTCTGACTTTGACCGCTGTCTTAATTTGAACATCTCTAGTGCTCAAGAATGACCGACTCAATTGGCTTCACGTGGAGATAACACAAAGCTTCACGACTTTTACTTTGTGACTTAACCCAGCCTCAGGAAATCACTTAGAACCTGAGGCTTGCAACTCTCATAAGGTCACTCCTCCCACCTAATCCTCTGACCTCATATCACAGTTCCGGCCAACTCATTTAATCTCCTGCATAATGCTGTTTCGGATCTATTGATTTTCAGTGGGAGTGAAAGGAGATGGAGAATCAACCGTCTGTCTGCAATGCCCTGGCTTGATTCACTAAAGTAATGACATTTTATTCCATTGTTTTTTTATTCAATAGTATAAAAAAATGCATAATATGCATTATGCATAACATAATATATTAATATTAATAATATTGTGTGAATAATGATGTGATACAATATAGTAATATTATAGCATAATGTATTAATATTAATAGTTAATATTGTATTAAAATAACAATATAATATACTCACACTCATTTAAATTGATTTTGTAAATCCATAACATGTATGTTAATAGTACACACATTCAATGGAAAAACATCACATATTGGCATACAACATTTTAAATACTGTATATAATTGTTCATTTTGTTTGTATACGTTTAGCATCCGTATATGGTCCACTCCATCCATCTTCTAATATATGATTATCCAAACACACTTGTTTCTCTAGCGTCAAAGAGCCTCTTTTTTTACCCATGTCGCCTGCATTTATATTTTATATGTTTACTCAGGCTAAAACACTCTCGTCTTCATAGAAAAGCTCTTTGCTTTCATTTAGCACACAATTTGGACTGCATTTGTCCTAGTGTTTAACCATCCATGACACCAATATGAATCCAGCTGTGTCCCTCACTGTGAGTCCAGTGACGTCCGATGATGAAGGACAGAGTGTACGTGTCTCCTCCCGTTAAACATGTGAAGAAGGTTCTTGCTTTAATCACTGCAGTCTTCAAACACACAGTAGCACACATTCTCAAGGCCAGAGGAGTGTGTTACACAACTGAGCTCTAATGATAATTGAGACGATTATAATTTTTTCATTTATGCACATAATCTCACATTTCAGCATGGCACTTGGTCGACTTCACAATTTCAGAGAATTACTGTTCTACAAGAAGATGAGATGCATGTTTCAGGCTTGATTCAGTTCGAGTAAAGATTCAGTTTAAGTATTGGTTCAGTTCAAGTACATGATTCAGTTTAAGTACAAAATATGGTTAAAGTACACGATTCAGTTCAAATTCAAGATTTGGTTCAAGTACACGATTCAGTTCCAATCCAAGATTCGGTTCAAGTTCAATTCATTTGTTGATTCAGTTCAACTACATGATTCAGTCAAGTTCAAGATATGGTTCAAGTACATGATTCAGTTCAAGTTCAAGATTCGGTTGAAGTACATGATTCAGTTCAAGTTCAAGGTTCGTTCAAGTACACAATTCAGTTCAAGTCCTTGATTCAATTCACATACACAATTCAATTCAAATACATGATTCAGATCAGATACACGATTCTGTTTAAGTACATGATTCGTTTCAGGTATAGGACTCAGCTCAAGTACACAATTCAATTGGAATGGAGCACAAGGTACATCCACCAAACCAATGAAATACAGTTAGCATCTAAACTGAAAAGGCCACCGGGAAGAAGCTTCAAGTACAATTTAGTTCAAGTAAACAAATCAATTCAAGTACATGATTCACTTCAGGTACATGACTCAATTTAAGTACAGAACAGGAAGAACATCCAGAGTTGCTTTGTAGTAGTTGTTTATACAAAAAAAAATGCGTTGGCAAAAGATAGAACATAAAATGTAATTTTTAACGTTAGTGTTAAACCAGAATTGTTCTTTCTCTCCTCATGGTTCAGGTATAAAGCTCAATGTTGTAAAGAGGCTACGTTTGTGTATGTGTGTGTGCGTGCGACGTGGCCGTCGTTCCCTGATATAGGAATAATCCGATACAATGTGGCGTTCGGTTCTGTGAGATCAATCACCGGAGAGAAACGATGGAAGCTAATGAGATACACTTCTTCCACAAAGCTCTTCCTCCGCAGCATTAGGCTGATTTATCTTTTACATTTTATTACGCTGAAGTTTCACCGATGCAGTCTAACCAGGGATCATTTATTACTTGCCTATTACCTTGGTGCTAAAACACAATGTGAGGTGCGGAGCGATGGGTAGTGACAGCGAAGGCCTAGCTCACAATGCTAAATGCTAAAACAGCTGTTTTGGGCTAAAACAGCAGAAAACCCTTTCAGACGACGCCAATCCCTGCTAATATCAACGATTAACACTTATAGTGGCGGGAATATAAATCATTGCTGGGTGGGTTGGATGGGGTCCGCAATTAATCTTCACAGTTGGTAATTCCCCGCAGCTTTTCCGATTATGGCGCAGGATGTGCTCGTTTCAACTCACGATGTGCCGAATGCAGCCGCTGAATAGGGAACGGTGAGATAAAACCAATCGTTTACTGGCCGTCTTCGCAAAATGACCTTTTCATTGTGAGGTTTGAAGACAAAAGGCCCGTGTTCTCCAGAGAACAATCCTAAAATAAGCTTCTTTTCCATGGTGTGGACATAAAAGTCTGCTCCAGCTGAAACCGAGGGACGAGGAAAGAGCGTTTCCTAGTGTCCTACTTAGTCAGTGATGCAGTAACGCCACACGTACGTATCCGGCTGCAGCCATGGCGGCGAAAAACATAAGCTGACATCACTTGACAGTGCGAGTGACAAGTTAATATGTTATTAAAGGGATATTTCCTCCCAGCTATTCAAATCATATTTTTATTCATGCTGTATCCTGTAAGCTGGATTTATCGTCGCTCTTACCGAGATAGACCAGCTCAATTGATATTAGAAATGTCTGTGGAATGTGTATTAAACGAGTGGCAGCGTGGAAGAATGGTACGTGTAGTTTTGATCTGTGTGGAGTTTGCTTGTTCTTCTAGTGCTGGTGTGGGTTTCCTCCTGGTCTCCAAAAACATGAGTCTGTAGAATTGGGAGTCAGGAAAATTATCAATATCAATGATCAATTATCAAATGTGTTCCATCTTTAGATCCAAAGTTGCTGGGTTTCAGCTACCGTGTGACTCAGAAATGGAAAAGTGGTTAAGAAATGAGATTTTGGACATTTCTAAGCAAGAACTAGATATTTGCTCGGTTTCAAGTAACATAGAGGTCAAAGATCCTTTAGCTTCTGAAAATATTAAAACAGTGCATTGTAACGATAAAAAGAATATATAAAGATGTACAGTTTAAAGAAATTGAATTTTACCAGAGGTGATACTTAAAAACCGTATTTGGGAAAAAATACCTTATCAAAAATACTCCATTCACTAGCTTCACAAGTCACCAATTCCAAGAACACTTGAGTAAAAGTCGTAAAGTATCAATTTTTACTTTACTTTCACTAAGAACATAAGTATTTTACTTGTACTGAATGTAGGATAAAAAAAACACCAAGAAATGTGAAAAACAAGAAATTATTCTCTTTATTTATGTTTTATCTCTTAATTGAGAAATGAAAATGAACGCCTCAATGTTCGTTTTCAAAATGGCAGAATCATAGAGATAAAAGAGAACAAAAAGTCACGTGATTTAGCTGATTAAAAAGCATCCAGTACCTTCAGCCTCCTGCAGATGGTGATATCACTTATATATAATTAATCACAGTAGAAAAAGAGGCCAACTTGTCGCGCACAATAACATTGTAACAAGTAAGGGTAAGTGTCAATTCAAATGTAGTGAAGTTAATAGTACATTTACTCAATCAAAAATGTAGAGAGTAAAAGCCCAAACAATAGCTTGTTACTGCACATACAGTAGAGCAATAGTAAAAGAAAATCCGTCTGTATTTTACCCAGTGTCAGATTCGTTTAAATATGGAAAGGCATTTGCATCCATTTCCTGAAATCTGTTCTTGCTGAAAACCATGTCTTGCTTAGTGGTTGTGTAGGTTCTATCAGCAGATATCAATATCATCTGGATCTGACTGGATGCTTATCTGATGCTTTTATCCGGGTGAAGAGTTAAATGAGCCGTCATTCCACATTTCTCCGTGACTTATCGTCATGGTGTTGCAGTTCTCGCCGGTGGTTTTTAATCATCCCTCTCGGAACGGTTCTCCATCTCTTGATATTCCCAGGTTCGGTGCTTTCTCGTTCCTGGTTGATTTTAGCAAGGCATGTAGAATTGCGTTTCACGGGGCAATCAGCTAATCAGCGGTGTCACTGTGTAATTTACAGTTCAGGGGATTGGTGGAAAATACGGCTGCTCTGAGCTGTTATGAGCGCCGCGGCAGACTGCAAATCATGCACTTCGGGGGGATTCTGCGGCTGAGCTCACGCCGTGTGGATGAATGGACGCTTTTCTCCACTACTGGTCTCATGAGCCAGAGGAATATACTCACACAAATGTAGATGGACTGAAAACAAAATGGCAGACTTCTACAGATTGTTTCCCACAGTGGCGTCGCTCTATGATCTGGTGTTTGTTCCCAGTGCTGTTGGCCTAGAATGTTTAATGTATTCCTTCTCGCCAGCTAAGATGATCTCATTGTGTCAAAGTCAAGGCTTTGAGTAGTCACTCTCAAACTAGCTCCGAATGCAGCGTGGCACTTTCTCTCTCTGCTTCTCTCTCTCTCTCCATCCACTTCTCTATCTCTCTCTCTCTGCCTCTATTTTTTTCTCATTCTCACCCCCTTCTGATCCTTTTTTGCTACTTCTCTCTGGTCGTGTATTTTTTTCTTTTGTCCATATCTCCCTCTATCTATCTCTATCCATCTCTCCCTCTGTCCGTCCGTCTATCTCTCCCTCTGTCCGTCCGTCTATCTCTCCCTCTGTCCGTCCGTCTATCTCTCCCTCTGTCCGTCCGTCTATCTCTCCCTCTGTCCGTCCGTCTATCTCTCCCTCTCTCACTCCATCTCTCCCTCTCTCACTCCATCTCTCCCTCTCTCACTCCATCTCTCCCTCTCTCACTCCATCTCTCCCTCTCTCACTCCATC
>CM051506.1:6912975-6940475 GCA_028031935.1 Paedocypris micromegethes
CATCTCTCCATCTCTCACTCCATCTCTCCATCTCTCACTCCATCTCTCCATCTCTCACTCCATCTCTCCATCTCTCACTCCATCTCTCCATCTCTCACTCCATCTATCCATCTCTCACTCCATCTACCCATCTCTCACTCCATCTATCCATCTCTCACTCCATCTATCCATCCATCCATGTCTCGCTCTCTCCGTTTCTCTCTGTTTCTCAATTTTTATCCTTTTCTCTTCTCACCCTTCCTCTGTCTTCCTCTCTGTCTACCCCTCTCTCCCCAAGTCTTTTTCCTTTTCCTACCTCTACTCTCTCTTTCTTTCATTCTTTCTTTCTCTTTCTTTTTTTGCTTTCTTTCTTTCTACTCTCCCCTTCTTTCTGTCTTTTTTCTTAGTTTATCTCTCTCTCTTTTCCTCTCTTCATCCTCTCTCTCACCCTCTTTCTATTTCTACTTCTCTCTTTTCATTTTCTCACTTTTTCTATTAAAATCCTCATATACAAATGTTCTCTGTCTCCCTGCGCCTTGATCTCTCTCTCTCTTTGTCTCTGTTTCTCTTTTCTCTTTCTGTCTCTATCTTTTTATCTCCCTCCTTCCCTCTCGCTTGCTGTTCCTTTCTCATTCTCCCTGTTTTCTCTCTGTCTCTTTCCTTCTCTCTAAATCAATCAGCCCCCCCCCCTCTCTCCTCATGTTTCTATCGCCTGCTGTCTCACTGTTTTCCCCCTTCCCTTTTGACTTCAGACGGTCTCTCTCACTCTCCGTTTTGCTCTTTTTTAATTTGACTAAACCATAAATAGTCTAGCATCAGATATCGGATACCATCTGATAAGCTGAAGGAAACGGTCCTATCATGTTGAATATATTAATAGTAATTTATCAGCTCCGTGTTATGTGTTATCATCTTCTCCCAGTCTGAAGAAGAAAGCACTGACGTCTGCTTCTCTATCACTCCCTCAAACACCGCTTTTCTGAACCGTTTCACCAATGCGAGCTCAGTGACGGCAATCTGAAAGAGTGCCTGCAGACCTGGCATGGAGAATTAATGGTCCAGAATTGGACTAATGCATTGGCTCCTCACTTGGCAACCGGCGCTGGACTGTAGTCAGGAAGGGGTTGCAGGAGGCGCGAGCCGATATGATTGATGTCACAGATCATTGCGGAATTATACTGCAGTGGGGCTGTATGGCCAAAGAATCGTGGGAGTCACGGTTGGGGAATTGAAGCAGTGGATAAAACCAAAAGGATTATTAGGGTCAAATAGAGTCAAGATGAAAATTGTATTATCTGAAGTTCTAAGGCTAAAGAAATTGTGTGTGTTTGTGTATAAAAGTGTAGTTGCAAATATTTCAATGTGGAGCCTCACCATTAACATAATATATTCCCTGACCCTAGCCATCATAATATTCCCATTCTCCTCCCCTTCCACTGTAACCTTAACCATAACTCCTTTGTAACCCCAGTCTTAAAAACCAAATCAAACTATCAAACATGCCTTCAATGTTGTGTGTACCAGCCAAAGGTCCCCACAAGTGACCACAGGACCCCACTTTGTATTTGAAGAAATACAAAGCCGCACGCGCACACACACACGCACACACACACGCACACACACACGCACACACACAAAATTGTAGCGAGGCGATAAAACAGTCTTATCAATAAACATCATTTATGATTTTTTGTTATATTTCTGAATTATCATTAATATGATAATATTATTATTAACATTAATATGTTAATGTGAAGTCACACAGCTCCCAAAAATAAAAAAGGCTGATGAGACAGTTCTTAAAGTGTCCTCAAGGGGGCAGCACTCACTTTTCCACAGGTGGGGTGAAGATGCCAAGACCACACACTGCAGCACAATGCAGCAGCAAGTGAAACGAGACCCTCTCCCCTTCCACTATCATGTGTCCAACTTCTTTTTTCTTTCGGTCTTCTCTTCTTACACCCTCCTTTCTGCATGATAACTCACTCCCTCCATTTCGGATTCCACAATCCTTTACTGCACTTCATTTTTACTCTTTAAAAATTTAAACCCTGTATGTTTTACTCAAAGTCTTAGTGGCACTTAGAGTATTGTTCTTTAAAAGCCATTAGAGTCAATTACAAATGCAAGTTTGAACCAAGAAGTCGTTCAATCCACCAATGTCCAGTCAAATTGGTTTTCTGGTGTAAAAATTAAGTGATAAAATAGAGTTAGTAACACCAAAATGATTGTTTGACAACAGAAATGTTAGCCATAAAATATATTTGGCCTCATTTATTCAAGCATTAACCCATTAATTGATATCCAAGCCACATTTATGGTTGCTATTTTTCTTCTGTGAAAATGGAAAGGTAAAAATGTCTGTCTCTTTATTTGTAGCTATATGTAGCTTGTGAAAATGGTATTTACATCCATTGTCTAAATTGTTTTTTCATTTCAGGGTCACAGGGAGCTGAAGCCAATCAAAGTCACTCTGGATTAGAAGCACATCCCCTGAAAGAGTGGCCAACCAATCACAGGGCAGGACACAGACACACACATTCACACTCTCACTCACACAACTATGAGCAAATTTCCAATTCTCGGAGACCCAGAGGAAAGCCACGCTAGCGCGGGGACAACATTCAAGCGTAATTTCTGGATTGAGTCAGATCTTCTCAGACTGGAGATGACGTCATGCAGATTATGGGGCCGAGCCGACACATTTACAGCACGGCACTCGTGTTCTCATGTTGTACTTCAATAGATGAAAACATGTCCATTAGTCACCACTGCTGTACCGAGTCGTCCTACCCAACGTCTTTGACTAAAAATACCGGCAGAGGCATAAAAGAATCACATCTGAAGCGTGCAACGTCTATAGAAAAGCTGCCAGAGAAGCTAATTACCTATTCAGAGCTGTCATGGTTAATCAACACTTGCTTTAAGATCCACAGTGTGCCTTTCCTGTTGCAGACAGCACAGAACCCACCGCTACCGATCCACACGGCATCTTTACATCGGTTAATTGGAAGCTGGAGCGCCATCCTACGTGAGATGGAGAGACTCAATGGCGTCTGAAAAGATTGCAGAGTCGTGAGTGCACTGCGCAAAGTCCAGGAAAAGATGACTTGAGTGATGAGACTGTGGAAACAAAGAACGGCATGTTGTCTTGCAGAATGAAGGAACCGATTTTGAGGGCCGGTAGAGTTTGGTTCTTCACCGACACAAGATGTTTTACGCTTTTGAACTTGTAGACTTTGTTTTAGACGTGCAAAGTATAGACGTTTGTGGGATGACTGTGTAGTAGTTACCGAGTTTGAGGCCTGGTAGAGTTTTGGTCCTCACTGACATTTGGCGTTTTAGACTTTTGAACTTTTAGACTTTGTTCAAACTCTTGAAAATTCCAGGACAGATTGTGTGAATGAAAATAATTGAAGTTTGTGGAATCATGGTGCAGATGCAGTGTTGGCCATCTTGTCTTGCAACATGGAGGAACCCAGATTTTAGGCAAACCGGCAAAGTTTAGGTCTTCATTTTGAAAGTTTAAATTTCAATTTTGTTAAATTTCAATTAAATAGTTTGAAGTTTGGGTCTTCACAGATATTTGATTCTTAAAAGTTGGACCATTCTGTTTTATGTTCAGGGCTTTGTAGCCATTTATTCGTCTGTTAGTTTGGTAAATGTGGCATTAGATGAAAAATCATGGTTTCATTTTTGTAAACCAAAGAAATTCAAATGGCTTTTTTAAACTCTGAAATTTAAGATAAAAAAAAAAAAACATTAAAAAGAAATTCTGAAGTATATTTTCGTCTATTTATACTAAGAACATCTATTTGAGATTGAAATTATTGATCACAAAGAAGTATATTACATTTTTCTGATTGTAATTTTGTTCCACAGCTCAAAAAGAGTTTCTGTTCACTACAACAAAAGCAGTTTGTTCTTTTTGTATGAAAAATAACAAGCTTACAACTCTTTAAAGAACTGGCAGAAAATCAAAAGCGCTTGTTCAGATTTTTGTGAGCCGATGTTTCAGACTTCCGCTGGAGCAAAGGTGAAGAGCAATGAGAGGAAAGGCAGCAAAGCTTGACAAACTGACACGTTCAGGTTGATGTATGACAACACCAGAGAGCAAGTGTTATGCTTTACACTCTCAGAGACAAAGTCCAGGTCAAAGCAAAGATTATAGACACACACGATAAATATTTTTCTAATAAACACTAGACACTGGACTAGTTAAGATGCTTTTAAGAGCTTAGCAACCATTCAACTTATTCAAAAACACACATTAACAGGAGCAAAACATCAACTTTGTGACTTTTCGCCGTCTTTGGTGCACCGCTGTGATCCCTATTAATGTCGCTGTCCTCATCATCACACGAGGAGAAAGGTTCCACGTGCTGGCGAGGTGCAGCCCTCCGGCGGCTCATTATTTCTTACGAATTGTAAATCAAGATTTTCTTCTGCTTCATTTGGAGCCATGACTTTTCTTCTCCCACTTTGAACATCAGCGAACGGCGGCGAACAACAAGGCCACGTCTGACATCTTTGCTGGGCATTGACGCGCCGATACCAATTCAAACGCGAGGATGAAAATGTCAGGGATGCTACATTTCCTGCGATTGGTGTGTATTCGCTCCAGAGCAAGTGGTGAGCTGATTCAATTAGAAATTAGGGTCAAAACATGAAACTTAGCTTTGTAGTCAAGTCCTATTATTAGACGAGATGGTGGATATCATGAATATTGCATCATCAAGACTCCCTTCTGCTGAAACACTTCAAGTCATTAATGATAAAACGTACGCCTTCAGACGCTTCCCACTTTATATTCGCTGAATCTGTGCGACACTTCTCCACATCACAGTAGGAAAGGAAGTCTGCACACCAGACTGCAGATATGCTTCTAAAAACCCCCCAAATCCAAAGCTTGGGAAAAGGTCTTTGGTATTTCTCTCCCTTCAGACTATGTTTGCATCATCTCGAGCCTTTTAGCTCGGAGCTCAGCAGGCGAGCGTTTACAGTGTCCAAAGACGAGCTGGCAGAGGAGCAGGAGAATTTCGCAAGATTTTCGTCCCTTGATGCCCCTCGCTGAGCTCTTCCCAAGCCTCACACGTTGATCCTGAAAGACAAGTTCACTCTGGACCCACCATGTGTGACCCTCTCATCCCCTGAGAAGAGAAGAGCACAGACCTTTAATCTCAGAGGAGGGAAGCGTAATGGCTGAACATGATCAACACCTCAGAGATCTCGCCCTCACAGCTGTATCGGGCTTGAGAGACTCGCAAGAATCTCTGAAGCAAAAGGCTCTCAGGCGTCTCACTGGGATTTTTACAGGCAAACTAGTGCTTGACGGTCCCTTCCGAGCCACTAGATGCTTATTACCATGTGAGTGTAAAACTTTGGGGATTTGCGAGAAGGCTAAAATATGATGAATAGAAAGATGGCACAATCATATGTCATCTTGGCAATTTGGGCTTCTGATCTGTTCTTTCTTCCCCATCATCAGATAGGAGATTCTCTAGACGGCGAGAGTCATTTGTGACAAATGAGGTTAAACGATGGAGGTCATTTTAAGCCCAAGGTTTATCGCTTTCACGGCTCAGATCTTCACCTTTACGTCTGGCAGCGGGATATTGCTTTACTGGCCAGTCCATAACTTTTTATGACCTTGGGTTTAGTTCTTATCTTGCTCATTTCCACCGCGTATTATGAGAACATCAAAGCTGTTTGACAGATCGCAGTTACAATCGTCCACGTTTTCTTCCCAGAGACTTGTAAAGCATTCTAGTGTATGAGACATTTCAGCTCTGCAAAGTTAAAAGTATAGAACAAAAAAAAAATAGCAACAGGTACATCTGAGGGCATAAGGACTTCATGCATATGAATATGTCCAGAATTTAAGCTCCTTAAATTTCAAAGACTTAAAAATCTAAAGTTTAGTTTGAACAAAACCAAACTCCACCGGGACTCATACTTGGTTCCTTTTTCCCGGAAGATTACTATGACTACATCACTCAAAAACTTCAAGTTTTTTTCCATCAAAAGTCTGAACAAAGATCAGCAATTTAATGAACAAATTAACTGGCTGTACATTAAAATATGACATGAATCCACTCAACATTGACATAGTATGACAAGATCAGAAAAGACTTTATCTTAGCTTAGCTTTTAGTCTGACTCGGCAAAACACAATTTAGTGACGTGAAGAAGCAACACAGGACAAAACAAACAAAAGGTTTAAACGAAACAATGGCTGGATTCTGACCTATAAACTATGTAGATTGAAATTCTTTTTCAAATGCATTTTACACATTAAAAAAAAAGGATGAAGAGCCTCTAGCGTGCAAGGACCACCATGTTTTCCAGGACAGCAAAGGTCACAATAGTTGGCTCCATTTTGAGCTGGATTATTCATGAGGCTGTCATCTTGAGATGTTTGCTCTCTCTAGATGAGCTATTCAGAAGTCATTTGAGCGTCTGACTCCTAAATAAAGGTGCGATGAGATTTTGCAATAATTTCCTTTGCATCTTTGTAACAGTGGCTCGGACAATTTGGGTTCCATCTCAGCGCATTACAATATAATCACTCAAATCTGCATTTTAAACAACTATAGTTTAATCCATCATTACAACATGTAGAGTTGTAACATCCTACCGTGGAGAAGGGCAGTCAAGGTGGGTCAGATTCACGACTGCTCATCGCTCGGTTAGAAGACTCACGTGATTGGATCCGTGTACTCAATTGTTTTATATCTAATGCACTAAAAACTTATGAATCACTTACCTGTTTTTAAGCATTCATTTCTTGCAAAAAGTATGCTTTTATCCGATTTTAAAAGTACTTAAGTATTTTACTCTGAAATGATAATAGTCACCTCAATGTTTCAAAAAGGCGGAACAAAATAGAATGAAATGTCAGTTTCAGTCAAGCGTTAATGTGCAAAAAAGTGCAACCGCTAATTAACATTCACGTGATTTAAGACATAAATAGCATCCAGTACCTTTTGCATCATGCAGATGGCGATATCAACTTGTCTGCTCAAGCAATTAAATGCGGTAGAAAAAGATGCTGACTTGCCGTGCACCATCACCATAACAACTAACGTAAGTGTACATTCAAATGTAGTGGAGTTAAGAGTACAGATACTCAATCAAAAATGTAGGAGAGAAAAAGTTGCTTACATTTTTGATCCTCAGTACAAGTACAAAGTAGCCAAAAATACTTAAGTAAAGTAGCAAAGTTCATTTATAGCAGTCTAATAACAAGATAGATCGGTTTGAATGGTTTTCTTGCTTGCCACGGAACATTTTATATTCTCGTGCTAAATTTACAACACTGGTCAAGGTTTATCAATACAAAATGGGTTCAGAACACTTAACAGAAGCGGAAAGCAGGTATTTGAGCGTTTAGTTTGAAGGTTTTCTTGGGGTTAGAGAGAAACTGAGCGCAGTGCTGGACATGCATGTTGATGTATAGGGGTCCGGCTGATTGCTGAGTGGTCTCTTCTAGGTCAGGCTGTCGTCCTATAGAAGAGAGACTAGCAGAGGACGGTCTTGTCATTTTGCTTGGCCTGTTATCATGGTTCATTAGCATTGCTTGTCAAATGACAGTTGAGAGCCCTGGATAATCACTGTAATGGCTGTTGGGGGCTTCACATTCCCTGCTTGACCACCACCTAGTTCTGCTGACCTACGTATTCTCATCTCCTGACAAGGAATCTAAAAGGCAAGCGAATTTCTGCGCTAAGTTAAAGTTGCGTCATAAGATTTAGGGAAAAAAAAAAAACTATTTGAACCACGCTAATCATAATTGATGTTCTCTGGAGCTGTTTTACCTCTTCACGTTTCACCACTAGAGGCAACATTATTTTTTTTAAAAGTTCAATTCTGTGGCAAGAAAAAGTGCAGAAAAATATATACGCTATATTTAGATATACATCATAATATAAAATAGATAGATATAAGGTGTAATATGAGACATTTCAGATATCTAACAATATCTACCGTACGTTACATTTCAATAGATTTTTTAAACATATTTAGCAACACTAAACTAAATTTATTCATGAACCAGAGATTAATAAAAAAACAAATCTGAAAATTACCGTTCATTATTAATCAATAAATCGATCACATCCAGACAAAAACAAAATAAATTAATTTAAAAAAAAAAAAAAAAAAAAAAAAAAAAAAAAAAAAAAAGGTAAATGAGCATAGAATTATGTTTTAAATAGTAAATTCAGTAAAAATAATGTACTGTATTTTAAAGGGACATAACTAGAAACTTGTACAGATCAAAAAAGCCAATACTGTACATATCACATCAAAATAGTCTACACTGTAAACCCATAGAGAGTAACAAATAGATTAAGTATTGAACATTTCTGAAACAATGTTACTGAATTCTGAATCTTTTCCCTTGAATGTTTTTAGCTTTACTAACTTACTTTCCTCAAGTACATCCAAGTTCAAACGAAGAAGTTTTTGCACCTTTGTGCAAACTGAGGTCAATGTCGTCCACAGAACAGAGCAGCATTTCATGAGGGAAAACCTGAAGTCCTCTGGATGTTTTTTCAGAAGACATTTATTTAACTATTTCATCATAGGCGGTTTTGTGAAATATGGGTTTGAATGATGAATAAAAACCAAGAATGCGGTTTAAACTAATGTAATTAAAATAATAGCACATTAATACAAACATAGCCAGAAAAATATGGAAGGAAAAGGAAACACTCCCTGTAGTTAAAATGCTTCTTGGTAAAATATAATTTAGAGAACAAACTCTATTTGTAATGAGTTGAATGTTTGTAACTTGGAGAATGTTTTAGGAAAAGATTTTTTTAGACAGAAATTACAAAGAGTCATAAAAACAGAAATACAGATTTAGTAGAAGTCTTTCATCAGCCCCACAAATAAGAGATTATAATATATAAAATATAAAATTTTGAGATATAAAAATAAAGATACATATAATGTTAGCTAAATTTAAGTACACTAAATTTTTAGAAATTCAGAAAGGAACAAAAGCAATGGTAGACTTTAGAACACCAATTTTATTGACTGTCTCACAAACCATTCGGAATTGTACATTTTTAATATTTACCTCTGCTTTGGTCTTCACAGCTTTAGACTGTACTTTTAGTAAACATGGCTTATTTTTTCAAGTCACTTGTAAACAGACAAGCCCAATTTACACTGAAGAGAGTTGAGTTAAATGACTGTCTGAGCTGTTCAGTGGTTAGCGCCGAGTTTTAAAAGCATAATACTGCAAATAGATCACTGATGTGATTTAAGTTAGCTTCAGTGGATTTGCAGCAGTGTCATCCTCCCTGAAGACCTGCCTGCTGACTGAGACAGAGATGAAAGGCACAAGTTTCTTTGCCGCCTCAGCACCTTACAGGAGATTCAGCTTCTGCCAGAGCCAGCAACCACTATATTTTATCGAACACAATATAATGACCAAAAGCAGCAGCAGTATTCGCTTAATCAATGCTTACTCCCCTCTCCCAAAGGGCTTGTTAGCTGTAAAATGCTCCTCTCCGGCGTGGATGCGGTCCAGAGTCCATGCTCTAATATCCAGGTGACACCGTAAGATGCCCCCACCAGACTGACCCAATAAATAATTGCCGCACTGAGGCACGGTTTATTTTTAGATGTGTTTTATGTGGAGGTGGTGAATATTTCTTTGGTTGGGGGACCAGCGGGTCAATTGTTTGGGAGAGAAGTTCTTGAATGAGGTCTGAAAGTTCCACAGTCCTTATGGATAAACGCTTGCCATCAATTCTCCATCAATTTAACAATTTTGGGCTGATGGAGCCTAGTGTCGCTTTGCATCATCAGTTACTTGACACCACCACAAAACAATTTTATGATACCACGAAGGTCATTTTTCACCTCTGACACCAAGGCTTGTGTGTATATGTGACTTCACTCGATGGTTAAATGCAGAGCAAAATTTCTAAATGAATCCCTAGTGGCCATACTGACAAACTCACCAAGTTTACTTTACCTTTTACTTTAGTTTGCATCTTAGTTTTGTTTTGTTGAAACAAAGCCCTTCACACTTATGTATAATTGAGTCCATCCATAATTGTTTGTGCATGCAAACCCTTTTTGTATTTTATATTTTGTATATTTTGTATATTCTGCATATAGTCTGTCTTCTGTTAAAACAAATAAAAAAATATTTTAAAACTATGTGGTAGTTCAGTTGTTCCGATTACTTGTTTAACAAATCCATCAATGTAAATGTGTGGCTAGTGTTATTGTGATGTTTGCTGCTCAAAACATTCTGAAAATGGTACGTTGTGGGCAAATGCACTATTTGTTTAATCAGAAAAATGCATTAAAGGACAGTAAAATCACATTGACACGTAAGTGAAGGCTCGAGTCTTTCCAGCTTTTGCCAGTCTCATTTCAACATACTTTGCCAGTGGCATGTTTCTGATCTCAGTGTGGTTTACCCTCATATTGACAGCACATTCTGTGACCTTCAGCAGCACATACCCAGAAGGAAGCCATTATGGCAGTGAAGAGTGTCTGAAGGATGCTGAGAATAGGCAACCACATCTTTGCTCCCTGGTGTATGCCATACTTAATTACTCCCTTCCTAAAGCATATGCTGCTGTCTGTTCACTGCTGGGACCAAATCCATCCCAAAACACTTTTGACCAAAACTGATCCTAAATTTACTCCAGTAATTTCCAAGACCAAATCCAAATTCATAGCATTTTGTTTCCAGTCTTTTCCTTGTTTACCAAAATCAAATCCAATTTCACTGCTTTTCTTGGCCAAAACCAATACCAATCTCAAATTTACTTCTAACCAAACCCAATGTCATGTGTATGTTGCAGTGTTGAAGTTGTAGTGTTGCATGTCTGTTCTCTCTTATTAGACACAGGTGATGAGCAATCTGTGACACCTGTGTCTGACTAATGGGAGGAGTATTTAAGGAGGTGGTTCTCAACAGCTCTTTGTCAGATGATTTTCATGATGTGTGTGAACTTCTGATCCTTTAGTTTTTTGTACTTTGTCTTGAAGTTTAGTTTCCCAACAAGTATGAGAAACAAAAGACCGTGTTCTGTGCCTGAGATTACTCGAGATTAGTGATGTTTCATTCGTGAACAATTTATTCAAAATGTAAAATCTTATGACTCGTAGTCTCCTCAGTGAACAATTTGTGAACGATAGTATTGAGAATCATTTTTCCAATTCATTCAAACTAATCCTTAATTTCTTTCACGTGTCACGTGACCGCCAAGCCGCGCAGATTCTGTAGCAAGCCGCAGCACTCATTACATTCATGATTCGTTCAAACGGATCACTCGTTCTTCGACCATTTTGTTTTTGTGTCATGTGACCGCGAGCTGGGAAGATGCCGGGCGTAGATTAAGTTTCGCTAGGCATTCACATGATTTAAATAGATTTGTGGCAATTTATGTATTAATAGTGGCCCGCTGAAGCACACCATGTTGTCTTTTGTGCATATTATTTTAGAGCGTGACCTCCTTTACAGCGCCACCTGCTGGTCACTACTGTTCGAGAATTAAAGATCCGAAACTAAGTTAAAAGAATCAAACTTTCCATCACTACTTGAGATGTGACAACCAATCACAAATTAACTCTTGTTCTTTCCTTTATTAGTACGATTAAATAATATAAATTCTATTATCTAACCAATCCCAAATGTAGTCCTGTTTTTTAACCGATGACCTAAAACAATCCAAGTTTTACTCTTGAACTATACCTCATGTTTACTTGAGGTTGAACAAAACAATCCCAAAACTAACTAGAAATTTACTCCTGATCTTTCACTGTGACCAACATCAAGCACAAAAGACTCATGTGCTTTCACTTTTACGCAAACCGACAAACCCAGTGTCTCGTTCTAAGGAACAAATCTCCTGGTTAGGAGACCATTGCTCTTGTGTAATCAACCTAATGCAGTATTCAAGAACAAGTAAGATTCAACTGGGATCGCAAGGCCAAGACATTATTGTTTTTAAATTAATTTCCAGTAAACTAACATGCAGGAACAAATTCCGTATTAAATATTAAATAAGAGACGCACTCCTGAAGTGAAGATGATTCCTGCTTTTATTAATAGCAGTTTCCACATCGGGCCTTGTGCAGTGAAGTGAACATTATCAATGCACATGACTTGTCTCTTCTCATGCTCCAATAGACGTTTAGTACTTGTTGTTCTACTATTAGTTAACACACAAATGCCCTGTATTGACTTTCTTCACAGGCTCCAGTATAGCAGCAATTTTTTTTGCTAAAGTAAATATTTCATTGGAATCAAATTTTGCTGACAAGAGCTGTTCTATTAACTGTGTAATCTGGAGTCAATCGGGTTTATAAACTCACAGTTCTCTAACTGATGAAAATGTATTTATTTGGATTTATTCTTCCACCTGAGGGCTGAGTTGCTGAATTCACGGTCTTATTCGTCATGCGGCATTTTTGGGTTGTTATAAAGTGCTGAGTTTAAAGTCTGGTTATTGTTTTCCCATTTTTCTAGTTATTATTGAAGGAAATTATTTTCCTCCCCGTTCCAGCCTTTTAAAACATGCCTGCAGGAAAAACTGTATCTAGAAAATCACCCATAGGTGTGAGTGAGAGTGTGAATGTGTGTCTGTGTTCAGGCCCAAAGTTTGACCCAGAATAAACACAATTACAATACAATAAAATTAAAAATAATAATATAATATTAACATTGCGTTATTATATTCAAGTCAACGTCAACATTTTTTAAAATTCTTTAATCTCAGACAAAATCAAATATGTATAGATCTAGTACTAAAAATAAATAAATGCATACATAATTTAGATTTTAAATGGATCTAGAGCTCAACACAAGAACAATCCCGCTCCCATCAAGCTGTCTGGCTGATGCTCGGTGGTTTTTCTTTGGACTCAAATCTTTGCTACTTTAACCTCTGGCCCTCATTTTCCACTTCCTCCATGTTTCATCAATACTGTATCAACGCCACAAATTACACACATGAGAAATCTCCACCTGAGCTTTTCCAGGCTTTCACTGCTTGGCCATGCAAACCACATCCGTCTGCAGACGTCGAGCTTTCTGCCCTGGGCTCTGACATGACAGTTCACTAGGTTGCACAAGCCCTTGAATCCCCCAACTCATCTGTTGTTTTGTACAGAGATGTCAACAGGGTGGAAACACTCCGAGAAAACATGGGAAGCTTAATTAAAGCTCTTGATAGCAGAAGCAGTGGATGTTGAGCAAATCATTCCTGCGTTTAATTCAGAAACAGCAGTTTTAGCACGGACGGGACTTTTGTTTTGGAGACACAAAAAATAACATGAGAAACAAAAAAGGAAAGCAACAAGTATGTAAGATTTTGGCAAATCACTCAAAAATGAGTGACTTTGGAAAATTGTTATGCAAAAAGTGTTGGTGGCATAGTTTTGGTTTGGATACCAACGTCGATACAATTCTTTTAAATTTCTATAATTTGTTCAGTATGTTTTTGGATTATTTTATTTGAATTTATTACAGGCCAGTCGGAATACGATTACTAAGAAACCGATTTTCCAGAAATACACAACGACGAATTTCCAATGGAAACAGGTTGATGTTTGACCTTCTCTTCTCATTAAATGGTAAACACACATTTGATGTTTTCATTTGCTAAATGAAACTGAAGCACCAATTGTTTACTGATAAACTACACAGATATGAGAGAAGCGAGGCTTTTTGTAGTTGTTTCAGTGTAATTCCGCCCCAGTGCTCGCTTTGATCTGCACTCAAACGTATGAATATTTTAGTCAAGACTGGATGCTTTTTTTATATTTATATATATATATATATATATATATATATATTTTATTTTTTTTTTTTTTATTTATTTCTATTTTTTTTTTTTTTTTACATGAGACGTCTCTGCTTCTTCATGCGGCTTAGAATGTGATCAGAATATGTGAAGCTTAGATAAAGTTCCTACAAATATACAGCTTTTCAATTTCGCAGTGCGTGTGTTGTCTGTAGATCGGAAGGTTTTGGAGAGCTGGAAACTAAGGGCAAATGTGTCTCCCCCGCTGCGTTGATCTCGTATTGATCAGGGAGTTTGTTGTCTGCGAGTTTGGTGTCTGAAGGCCGAGACCCCTGTGGAGTCATCAGTCACAACAGAGGACACGGCAGCAAACAGGACAGAATAAGCACCCAAACCCTCCAGAGATAAATCTCTTAGCCGGCCAGCAAGGACTAGAAAGAGATGGAGACTAGCTTGGTGCCCTGCACTTCATCACCCAGCGTTGCATTGACAAGACGCCGTTTATACAGCAGTCTGCAGCACGTCTGGATCTTGTGGATGTTTGGGAGAGTTGGATTCAGTACAGCTTTATGATAATGAGCTATGATGACTTGGCAGCATCCAATCAGAAGTTCTGTGGAGATTCTCAGGCATTCAAGTGGATGTTAGAAAAATTGTCGGAGAAACATGGACACCACTCCAGGTGGCTTCCTCGGTCTGAAAAAACCCGGCTAGTGGCCAAGCATTTATCCTCTTACTGTAAACAATATGCTCATAACAACAACAAAAAAGGTGTGAGTAGGTGTGTACCCTCAGCTACTGTAGCTTCTCCTCCACCGTTACAAGGTCACTAGGTGTGCCACGATGGACTTGTGTCTTCTTCTGAAAATGTTTTTTTGTTTTTGGTTCAATTACGTTAATATTCCCTTGTTTATTTTACAAGCCTAACATGTGGCTTGTATAATGTTTATATTGTTTTACATGAATAATAGATAAGAAAATGTCGATTCTAGTGGTCAGGATTTCATTTCCCAAGATCCTCTGCTCTAGTCAGACTCAGCAGATGCGCTCAGCAGAATTATTTCAAGCTCAGGCCTATTTCAAGCTCTCTGTTTATTCGACGCCTTGTGAAAATCATCATAGCAGATTATTATCCCCTGTGCAACAACCAAGCTTTTTGATTGTGTCTGTTCCTTGGACTCGTGAAGTGGTCTAGATCTTCTTCTGGATGGATAAAAAAAAAAACACAGTATATTAAATGGTAGATTCCTTCCTGAGCATTCATGGAGGGAGTGTTGATCTTTATGTGTGACACTTTTCTCATCTCTTCTCTGAAACCACTTGTCCTCTCTTTCCAGAATCTGAACTTCGATGTCCTCGAATTAGTGTTTTTTTTTTTTTTTTCTTTCTATTGTAGATCGAACAGCAACAGAATCTGGGGCTGCTGTGTTTTTCCGTCTGTGTTGGGCCATCTGTGTCATGGCTTTTAGTTTCTCCAATGTACAATTTGGGGCAATTGTTGCAGCACTGGACTGCATTAACTGTTGCTCATCTTCCGTTTTAGTGTCTGATCCTTTGGGTGAATGAGTTGTGGACTGAGATTATTAGCGGGTTTAAAATGGAACGTTTTGCGTTAGTTTCCAAAAAACCATTCACCTTTCCAGTTGATCTTCATGCTGACCTTCACGCTGAGTTGAAGTGTATAGCTCAGCAAAACTCGGCCGACATAAAGTAAAAGTGTGCGAGAATCTTTCCTTGCTGTTCTCTGTGTAAGTTGGGTTTTTGAGATCCCACTTCTTCAGTAGCATTAAGGAATTCCGAGTCCACTGCTTGATCCATTCTCCCAAGATTATAGTCACCAGCTTTGGCCAAATCCTTTCACTCAAGTCATCTGAACTCATTCACCAGTCCGAAACAGCAGTTTTCCTCCCAAACTGTTCTTCTCCGGCAGATAATGAATAGCTTTATTCCAGAATAAGACCATGTGAATAAAAGCCATTGAATCATTGTGTGCTGCTGAGCAGGAGGTCGTTTTAATTGTTTTCATGGTGTGAACATTTCTTCCAATAAACCAAATGTATAAAGTGCATTTTTATTACCAATAATTCTTTCTCCTTTTTTTTTTTTATTCTTGGAGTACATAGCTGCCCACTGGTAATTGAATAATAAATATACACCATAGTAATTCCCTTAGCAATTTGTATTGTTCCAAGGCAACAAAAACAGACGATAAAGCTAATAATATACATGTGAAAAGGAGAAACATGGACATAACGTTTGCACATCCAACCCTTTATAAGGAAAATAGATTCTCCAAAGTCAGTTGAATAGAATTGCTCTTTTCTGTCCGGAATTGCAAGACGAAAATTGTGGGTTCGATTTTTAGGATCATCTCAGTTGTTTCCAAATAGAACAGTAATGCAAATCAGAAATCAGAAAACTTTATTGGCCAAGTTGCGATGACAACAGGGAATTGAGTTTGACTGACTCCGTCTTTACCCCTCTTTCGAAAAAAATAAACATAAATATATAAAGGAAAAATAAAAAAGAAACAAGAAAAGGGAAAATAAAAACAATGGCATGAAATAAGGGAAACATAAATAACATAATAAACATAAATAAGGGAAACATAAATAACGTTATTGCACATTAGCAGTTATTGCACATGTTTCAGGCTGTGTGTCCTGTAGAGTTCAGCTCAAACACGGCCTGAGGGAAGAAGCTGACTCTGTGTCTGGTGGTTCTGGTGCTTATGGCTCTGTGACGCCTGCCAGATGGGAGGAGTTTAAACAGTCTGTGGGCGGGGTGTGTGCTCTTTTCCTGAGTCTGGTCCGGTACAGGTGCTCGATCGATGGAAGTTCAGTCCCAATGATCCTCTCTGCTGACCGGACCACCCGCTGCAGTCCGTGTCTGTCCTGTTTGGTGGATGAGCCAAACCACACGGTGATGGAGGTGCAGAGGACAGACTGGATGATGGCCGTGTAGAAGATGATCAGCAGCTCTTGGGGCAGGTTGAACTTCCTGAGCTGTCTGAGTAGGTAAAGCCTCTGGTGAGCCTTCTTGCGGACAGTGTCTATGTGGGCAGACCACTTCAGGTCCCGTGATATTGTGGATCCCAGGAACCTGAATGTGTCCACAGTAGACACTGCGTTGTTGTTGATGGTGAGGGGGTGGGGGGGCGGGCGGTTCTTCCGAAAGTCCACTGTCATCTCCACAGTCTTGAGCGTGTTGAGCTCCAGCTGGTTCTGACTGCACCACTGGACCAGCTGCTCCACTTCCTGCCTGTATGCGGCCTCATCACCGTCGTGGATCAGTCCAATGACAGTCATGTCGTCCGCATACTTCAGTAGCTTCACAGACGGGTTCCCTGAGATGCAGTCGTTGGTGTAGAGGGAGAAGAGCAGTGGGGAGAGAACACACCCCTGTGGTGCGCCGGTGCTGATGGAGCGGGTGCAATGCAAGTACATTTCCACTAAAACGTTATTTTACATTATCAAGTATTGGATTTTTTAAATACACTGACAGCCTGTTATCTATAGTCCTGTAGGCATAGCAAACATCATCCTGTATTAAACCGAGCCATTACTTTCACTCTGGCTGCCTTGGAAAACCAAGAGAAAGCACAAAACGGAGCAATTACCGGAGAAAATCAGTATTTGGCACCAGCGAGCAGTTTGCTTGGATGCGAGTTGTTTGTACCTGCGTGGTGATGTGGGCAATTATCTAGTATTGTTTTCCCTTGTTATAATTTTGTGCATTTCTAGCCAAATGTCTCCGGGCATCACAACACAGTGTCAATGTGAGCCATTAGGAGCATGACAGCTGGAAACACTGCAAGGTCGGCGAGAACGGAAAATGAAAACAGAATCTGAAATGGATCTTCATTTGCACTTTGAGGAAACCGAAGCTTTGCTGTGGACTGTCAAGTGGCTTTTCAGCTGTAGCCGTGCTTATTGCTTTATAAAACCTCAATTCTCTTGATGACGGATGAAAGAAGGCAGATGGGACCAAACAAGACGTGTCCACTCACATACGACAGGACCACTGCTGGTTCAATCTACTATCATAACATATATAGAGAATGCAATGGTGACATGCATATACGTAGCTGCAAGTTCTGACTGATTTGTCTGTCTGTTCGTCCGTCCGTCTGTTTAAACGTCTATTTCTCAGGCCGGACCCCTAATGACATCTTGAAGAACATCCTCCACCCATTCTCTGTTGTAATGGAAGGTTTCTCGCTTCTAAATTGGCTCCTCCACTCATTTTAGACCTTTTCTTGAGTTTAGAAGAAATAAATTGGGAGGTTAGCTAGACAATTCAGAAGCTTGATAGGGTTTTTGGTGTGGAGATGCGTATTGTGACCGGCGTCAGAAAAGACAGGATTGGCTGCCCAACGTGTCAATCAAGAAGCTGATTGGCTGACCTCTAATTAAAATTCAAATTTTGTCTCGCTGACTTGCATTTGCACTTTAGTCACACTTTACGCTGGTTATTGGACACTTAAATACTGTATTTTGCTAATTTGATTCTATTTTTTATCCTTTTCATCTTCATAGTTTTTCCTTTTTCATATTTTATCTTTATCAATTTATTTTGTATTTAATTGTATTTTTGTCTGTTTATTGCATCTTTTTCTCGCATACACCCCCACCCCATGTTTAAATGCTAGACGATTGGAAAAATACATTTCATTGCATGTTGTACCATGTATAATGTGTGTATGATAATTAAAATTTGAATTTGTCACATACACATTATACATGGTATGACATGAAGTGGAATGTATTTACAAGCACATGGGGGTTTGGGGGGAGGGGATGCAGTTAAGAAAGAGGATAAAAAAGCGAGCAATGAAATACAATTGAAATAAAGATAAAAAAAAAAAACAATGAAAATACAGTAAAAGTAAACATAAAATGTGAATAAAATACCAAAAAGGTTTTTTAATAGCCATGCGATCTACCAAACCCTTATCAATATATTGATCCTTAGTGGAGGATCAACAAGGGATTATTTTATTAATCCCCATTTTATCACTTTATTTAAAAATACCACATGAAACCAAATTATTAGTACACAAAGGGATTATTTTCACTCTTCTGAAATTCATCTGTGATGTTTTGCCAAGGCCCCAGAATTGAAAGCATCACACACCCCCAGCAACAATACACCGCAAAAATGTGTAAAAAAAAAAATCACGTCGGCGAGAAGTTCTGTTTTGCCAATATAAATATAATCTGCGCTATGAATCATCTGTGTATCGCTCGGTGACGTCGCGTGACATGCAGCGAGGCGTATTCGCTCACACAGCAGGAAGAGAAAGAGAGAGAGAGAGAGATAAAGAGGAGAAGAATCAGATGGAGTGGGATGAAGCTTCTGCCTGACTGGCTGCACATTCACGCGGGCCGCCTGCCTCCTCATGCCAGCTGCACTTCTCTAATGCGCATCACTTATGGAGCAGCTCTTATCTCCCAATTACAATATTAAGCGGGATGAAGGAGTGTTTGTTTGTGCTCGGTGCATTTCTGATGAGCTGACTGTCTCTCAGGCTTTAAGACATTCAGAATCCTGGGAGATTCACACATTGGCATTTTCTTTTACCCCAGAGTGTTCCGAAGTGTAAATCCATCTATACGTTTTCTGACCAGCTTTTCTATTTCTGGGTTTTGGGGAGCTGGAGCCAGCAATTCAGAGTCTGAAGGCGGGACATTGATGCTTTGGGGGCCAACCAATCACAGAGCAGGACACAAACATTCACACTCTCACTCACACTTACACTCCATTCCTCCTGACACACGTTTTGGAGCTGTGGGAGGAATGATGTTTTTGTCTCCTACATTGATGTGTACTTGAGTATTAAAAAGCAATGAGAAGGTCGTTTAAGCTTTTTGTCACTATAGAAACGCTATAGAAACACTGACAACATACAAAAACAACATTGGTGAAATTCTCAAGATGAGAAGAACAGATTTGGAATTTGTAGTCCAGAGATATGGACTCCTAAAACTTGGAAACTACAATGTGCTTCGCTTCCCACAAGAGCATGGAAAGAAGAAAATAAGTGATAGACTAATCATCTGTGCTACTGATCACTCTTCTGGATGGCGTAGGGATGACCTTTTGAGTTCTGGATTTCTGAAATCATTTATATCACAAGATGTTGGAAGCTTAAGAGCCTTGCCCAGACAGATGTGTCATCAGATGACGTAGTGATGTGAAGGATTTTTGAAATTAAGGAAGGATTAATCTGCCCCACAAGATGCCCCTCACCACTGCGTCTCAGACTTCTGGAGTTTCAGGATCTGATGTGATCCGATCCTCTTCTGCTCTAAAATAGTTTGTCTGGCCGGCTCATGGAAAGCCTGAAAATTGATATTTCCTGAGAAAAAAGGAGGATGAAAAAGTGATAACATCTCGATTTCTCCTCCGTTTTTAAAAGTGATTGATTTTTGTTACCAAATTTGTGTCGGGTAGGAAGTTAACTAACTTTTCCTCTTTCTCATTTGTCGATCTTCAAAGATTCAATCAAATTTGTAAGCTTTGGTATTTATGTTTCCATCGCTATTCACATGTGGGTGAAGGCAACTTCAGCAGATAAACTAATACTTTACAGTCATTTGGCAGACGCTTTAATCTAAAGCAACTTACAAAAAGAGTAATAGATAATAGATTTTATGCCATTTAAAAAAAAAAAAAAAACCTAATCAATTCTTGGTTCTTCCTCTGAGTTCGTCTTGAAACTTTGGGAACCGCAACTTCCTCTTAAAATCAAATGCGCAGCTTAAATGTTTTAATCTTTGACAGACAACCAACACTTTTTTTGAATTATTAAAATCCATTGTAGAGAATGGGGAAATGTTCTAAAGCTCTTTAGAGTAACAGCTTAGTACAGCTGCCTGTCGAGTGCGGTCAGGCGGATCGGCGCCGGTGTTTGAGTGCGGCTAGTCCGCTCGTTTCGTTCCTTAAGGTTTGTTAAAAGCCCAAGCAAGACCTAGTTTTCTCTTTCTTGGCTTTAAGAAGTTTAACTAAGAGTTTTGAACACGTATTTTCTGAAAGTGTTATTCTTAAAAGTGAAACCGTGAAAATTGACATGTTGTGGAGTGGCCCGTGTATACTCCAACAGAAACTCCCCAAAAATAATTCAATATATTAAAAAAAAAAAAAAAATACAATATTTACACTCTTGTGAGAACCAATTTTCCACCACACGCTCGCGCTACTTCCTTAGTGCCTGGCCACCATTTTAAACCTGTGGCCCCGCCTACAGACACACCCACTTCCAGCCACCAGGTTTTCTTCACATTAATATTTCATACAACAACAGTCATGATTGTCACATAAATCGATACAATATACATCAATAATACAACAGTAATAAATAACAGTCACAAACATTGGTGTAAGTGCAAAAGTCCAGTTTTATGTGTATTATGTACTTGACAGTTAATTAATTAGAGGTAGAAAAAAATAGTAAAAGAGAGAAAATATAAATGAAGTGTTGGTCAAATGTTTGCAGATGTTCAAGTTCAAGTTATAATGGTCATAGCCATAGTCTTAATATCAACAAACAATGGACAAAATGCAACCATATTCTACTTTTACAGTTTCTTTGAGCAGCGCTCTGTAACTGTGAAAAGTGCTTTATAAATCAACTGAACTTGAACGTGAACAATTTACACATAATACTTGCAACTAGTTTTAATAGCTAATTCATTAACCAATGAATTAATCAAAAATATGATACACAATTTTGTAATATTTATTTTGAATAAATGAATGACTACAGTAAGTGCTTGTGCAAGAACCCTGAAACGCAAGTTAACCGGTTAAAACTGGAAGCACATTTTTGGCGCCTTTTTATCACTTTTCCTGCAGCACCATTTTTCTGCATCTAAACTGCTTTTTTACAAACATGCCTGGGCTGCTTCCTGCACGCACACGCATGAAAGACACAAATATACTGACGTCAGTTGTCTGTAATGTAAACTGGTTTTATTCCAGACCCCAGAGACATTGTGTATATCTTTAACCCTCCTGTTTGCCGTGTCACTACAATGTGCTGACTGAGCAGAATCTCAGCTTTGAGCTTTCTGCTGGCGTCTCTGCATTCACTGTTTGCTTTTAGCTGCAGTGTTTGACTTGCCAGCATCACTCTGTAATATCCAGTGTATGAATCAAAACAGATTTATACAGATTAATGTAGAAGTCGTTACTTCAATTAGGCCCAATATAGTATGTAACCACAATATAGTTTGTGATCACGATTTGCATTTTGTAATATTTGTATCTATCGGAGAAGCTTTTCCATTTGTGGGTCACAAGAAACTGGAGCCAATCCGAGCTAGCACAAAAGCAGGACACGCCCTGGACTGCTCGTCAACCAATCACAGAGCGGGACATGCACCCGCATTTATACTCTCACTCACACTTAGATCGCATGAAGTTGTATTCATTAAAAATTAAAATTTTCCTTTAAATATTTACTCTATCAAAACTGACTTTTTGCTTACTTTTCTGCTAGCGGCCAAATTAATTAGCAACCGTTTTGTCTACGGTTTGATTTTTGTTCCATATATCAGCAACACTTTCTGTTTTATCCTTACAAGATTTCCCAAGTCAGGATTTGGAGGTAAACAAACCCACTTCAAAAACCCTTTTCAGCTTTTCAGTCGGCTTATCTCAAGAAGTTGAGTCGGTCCAACATCCAACACATCAAGTGTGTCCAACTCGTGCACTTTCCACAGCGTGAGTCCCTGTACTTCCTTAGCAGCCATATTGACAACAGTAGCGCTGGCACGACATTTACGGCAAACGGCTGGACGCTATCTTAAATAAAAACACGTGCTATCAAAAGACCCACAAGCCTGGGGATCTTTTTTTAATCCCAGAAACCTCTGTTGCGACGTGGGAGGAAGAGGACGAGCAACTGGTAATTGAGGTGATGTCAGGGTTATCATATTCTTTTCAACTGGCCCCTGTTCCCCGATTCCTCGTTGCGGGAAGATTCTGTCAGCATCAGCTCTTGTCTTTCCAGTGAAATAGCCATAGCTGCAAGGACGGTTATCAGCGGGAAGCAGGATCGAAGCTTGAGGGCATATATATATACACATATACAGTATATACAGTATATCCCGATGGTATCGGCAGGGATGCAGACTCAAGACCTCGGAAGGGGAGTTAAATGAGCTATTAGCCCTTTGAAGGGCTCTAAGACAATAATAATAGTAGTGATGCTTTGGTGCAGGTGAGGTTCGGTTCCGGGCTTCTACCTTATGCAGCCTTCCTTTTCGTTAATATTAGTCATTGAACATGGTATTATTAGAGTTATAAATATGCTTCATTGAAGAGATGTGTTTTCAATCTAGATTTAAACTGACTACCTGATTCTGATTCACGGGTCGTGCTAGGCAGAGTTCCGTAATTTTGATGCTAGACAAGTGAAAGAAGAGGTTTTAGAGATTTTTGGTATTACGAGCTGGCCTGAGTTTTGAGAGCGCAGTGGTCTTGTTGGCTTGTAATGTCGTCAAAATAAAAATTAATAAATATCACATTTACCTGAATAACTGAAGAAAAAACGTATCCATGCATGAAATAAAAATAAATTAAATTAAATACAATAACATAGGGAACTGTCTCTGTGACCAGCCACTGGCAGTGTGAAAACCGAAAGGCCCTTAGAATCATAGCAACCCCTGTTAGAGATATAGTCTTGTAGAAAAAATATTTATAATCTACATTATAGTCTACGAAACAATATTTAACGTACTAATTTTGTCATCTTTTTTTCCCAGTAAAAGAGTCACAAGTTAGATTTGTTGAAATAAGTAAAATAATTATTGAGCTAGAATTTTAGGTTTCTGGAAAGTCTGGACACCAAAAAAAGTAATGAGGTGCATATTTTTGACTATTAATTGCATTTTTATTTTGTGTCTGGGAGGGGTCTTATATTTGCGTAAATACAGTGTACAGTACATGAGGGTAGAACGCCATTGATGAGCTTTACAGCATTAATACGGTACACTTTCTAGAGGGGAAAAACTGCCCATACTCCAATGGCTTAAACTGCAAGGTCATTGGAAAAATCCAGTTGATATTTCAATATGTTTTGATTTATAACTTTTTTTTCAGCAACTTTTTGTGAGATTTTTGTGCTGGTTTGCAATAAGCCATGATGTGAAAAGGCAGAGTTCCTATAGCCGTAATCCCTGGAATCTCTGTTCAAAGGGCTGCGCTGTTGTCAGAAGTCCTTTCCTCATGGATGCACTTGGCATCTCGAGTTTCTCCAAGCCCTTTTTGCAGAATCTCCCACCTTTATCATGGATCGCAGCAGCAACGGCACCTTTTGAAATGCAAATTAGAGACGGGCTGAAAAGCTTATTTGTCAGATCAAATATTCGCTATTACTTGTCTTAAATGGAAGCGACAGATGAGGAGGAAGGTTTGACAAAGGTCACCTTGCGAGATATTTGCCAGAAAAATTCCATCTAACTACCAAACTGGACTGTTTTTAAGTGTTATGGTGTTAATAAGACTCAAGTTCGAGGCCCTGTTGAGCTATTCAGTGTGTTTGCCTATCGGTCTATCGGTGCTTCTGTGGGTTTCCTCTGGGTCTTCGTTTTGCCTCTCACGGTCCAAAAACATGCGCTTCGTAGAATTGAGTGAGGAAAATAGCTCAGAGATGTTTCCCTCTCTGTGATTGGTTGACGTCTGTGAGGCTGCTGTGATTGGCTCCAGCTCCGCATGACCAAGAAAAAGAAAAGTGGAAAAGAAAATGTTTGGAATATCTTAGTTGACTGGTATTTATTTTACTCAACTTTCATGTCTACTCATTCTTTTTACATTTTATATTCTTATATCACACTTTTTTGTACTTATCATAATTTGTACTGGTTTCTTTTCCTACACCATAACGAATTAATAATCAATTTTATTATACATTACATGTTACATACACTCTAATACCTTATGTACTTTTTACATTACCTTTTGGTATCAATTCCATGTATGCTTCTACTTATTTTCACAGAAATGTGCTATTATATTGTCACTTAGAATTTTATTTTGTTTAGCTTAACAGGTTTCACGCTAGTGTGTGTGAAATCTAAGCCTTAATGCGTCAGAAAAAACACGGCAAACGTTTTTGCCCTGGTCCGACAAATCCACTTCATATGAAGCTGTGACATTCCTACCGATTCCATGTCGTTTTTTTTTCTGCCAATCGTGCATTTTAGTCTAAACCCTAGCGACAAAACCCACGACAGAGCGCTGGTAATTTACGGGTTTGTGTAGTCGGTGCTCCAGCCAGGCAAACTCAAGCAGAAGCGCATGAAACGCGGCCTTGGTACACTTTACTGCAATGACTGCGTGCCGCACATCTTAAAACGCTTAATCCATAAATCATGGAGCAGGCCCATGGCGAAAGAAGCAAACTTCAAGGCCACGGCCAATCCTGAGCTATGACGAGGCAGCGGAACAAAGAGAGGCTTTTCGCCGCACACAGAACACAGAACAGCTTTATTCCGAGAGCACATGTCAGCCGCCATCTGTCTGGAAATGGATGCAGTGAGGAGCAGAGGTGCTGCGGTACAGGTGGCTCTTCTCCTGCAGTAATGAAATGATGGACAGACACAAAATGACTCATTCAGGGCTGATGGTGCAGATGATTGAAGGTCTTGCAGGGCAGCGGTTAACACTCCTCATGCCAACATGCGCCACCTGTCCGACTGTTTGCTCAGACAGAGACAACATTTCCTCTAGGTCGAGCTGAAAAACTACACCACTAAATTGTCTTGACAGGCTTGTAATTGGGAGTTAAAATCGGCCATTGAGTTTATGCTCGTATTGTTTGGTTGCTTCTCTAACCAGAATGTTTTTCCTCCTGAAATTGAAATGAAAGGAAACTTTTACAAATGGTTCACTTTTTTTCATTTTGTTGATTTGATTTTGTTTTGTTGTCTTGTGATTATTTCTTTTTGTTTTTGTTTTAGAATACAGTCTTTTGTACTGTTCTCTATTACATAGTAATCACACAAGATTGGTCAGTATAAATGTAATACATTATGTGACCGATGTCTGTGAAGACATTTTTAAAGTTCTGAGGGCTATTTGTTACAATTAACTTTTTTTTTTCTCGATGAAATCTGAATGAACCTATTGGGTTTTAATCTAATTTTCCGTTTAAATTTTTTCCATTCAGTTTATTTTCTATTTTAAGTTGTGACAGTCCACCCAGGCATCTGAGTGTGGTGACTACCACCACACCACAAAATTGTTTAGATAATATATACTATTTTTGTCTTGCACACGATCCACAATTATTTTTCCTGATACATTACAAGAATTCTTTTAATAGTGTAACGTGTTCGGAATATGTTTTTGTTCTGTTATAAGGTTCATGTTTATTTAGTGCATTTATGTTTATTCATTGATTTGTTTTATGCTGTGTCACCATTGGTTCCAGCCTCTTTGGGGGTGTGGCAAGCACGGGAGTCAGGCTTAGGCTGTTCTTGTGTGGTGTGTGCGTTCCTGTCCTGAACTTGAAGCCGGTGTGTTTGGCGTGATTGTGGCCAACAGCAACCCTACAATAAACACTTTGAAACGTATCTGGCATCCTTATTCCATGCAATAATATGTCACAAAAACGTCAAACTTAGTTCTGCCAAGCATTGCCAAATCAGAACTCAAAAATCAAAGATGCCTTCTCTCCACTCTTTGTTTTCTCATATCTGAATGATCGAAACAAGCAGCACAAATCAGCCTGAAGAGAGAAATAGACAAGAAAGTATTGAGTGAATCATTGATCAGAGCAGCACAGATCTATAGATTTACAAAGATTCCGAGCCTCATCCGGCTTCATCATCACTATCTGCTGAAGCAGCATCACATGCATGCTAAGGAGTTCACTTATCAAATCTGTCTTTAAATAATCATGATCACAAATGTTGGTCATATGCAACACTCTATCGGTATTTAACACTATACAATGTATCAAAAGACTGAGCACTTTTAAACTTTCCTTTGTTCTGATTGATCTTTCAATAGAACAACGTAACCAAGAGGTCAAGGATCTTAAGCTGGGTTAGAACTGCAAACACTGGCTGGATTCTTCTCCACTGAATCTGTCTGTTCTCCAGAGTGGAACACGCAGAAATCGGGTTTTCTGGGCCCGCAGCTGTAAGTGTCTGATAAGGCTCCAGGCAGAAACGGCAACATTTCGCCCCGGCTGTGCAACTTATCCCCCAGCCCTTTTACAGGATGTGATAGGCTCTGTGTCCTCACTTCTCCAGCGAGTAAAGCCCGAGAGATAGGAGAGTGGAGCATGCCGCTGGATTATCAGCTCCAACTTACCCCAATGTAAAGGTTTTTACTGCTGCAGTCCCTCGACAGACCTTCCCTGGCAAAAAATGCAGTTCAATTGTGGTAAGATTTCGTATAATGTGTAGATTACACACATACTGGCCGGCCACTTTGCACTTTGACGAACGTGCAAACCATATATATTTTCAACTCGTTTTTAAGCTGGTTGCATTGTTTGAATGTGAGATAGGCCAGACTATGTATTTCCTCAAGGTCAACCCTGTAATTATTAAATCGATCAATAGGGCTTTTGCATGAATAATTATCTGTGGCTAGGCGTGTTGAACGGCGTCCAGAGACGCTAGCGTGTGAAATATTGCACAGCGCTTCGCCCTGATGACCTTCACTCATCTGTCATTCCACACGTGATCAATCTGCAGCGAGAGATTGAAAGAAAAGATT